>PVKZ01001067.1:471114-495726 GCA_004027375.1 Macroglossus sobrinus | reverse complement strand
TGTGTTATGCATTATACACACACACACACATACACACACACACACACACACACACACACTCCTCCTCCTCCTCCTCCTCCTCCTCCTCCTCCTCATCATCATCATCATCATCCGAAGGGGTCACTGACACTCTGATCACCCTCACTTCCCAGATGGGGAAACAGACCCAGAGAGTGGACTTAACCTGCTCAGGGGCACACACAGGTTGTAAGTACAGAGCCAGAAGCACAGCCGGGCAGTGTGGGCCAAGTCTGTGCAGGCCAGAATGCCATCCTGAGCCGGCACAGCCTCGGTGCCAGCCAGGGCCAGCTCGGCCTGCCCTCTGACTCCACCATCCCCGCCAAGGCGCCTGCCTGCCCCGAGCCTCACCTCTCAGTTGTAACGCGGGGAAATATCACTCCCCTCTGGACTCGTCATGGGTTAAGTGAAAGAATGGAAATGGAGAGTCCGGTGTACTGTGTCCCCGTGAGGACACGGACGAGGTGCTCTCGTGTCGGAATGGGTAAGGCTGGGTCGGAACATTACTCACGGGCAGGGACGGCTGTTACAAGAGGCTGGGGGAGGGGTGAGCAGAGGACATGTTCTTGCATGAAGAACACGATGAACAGAGGCACAAATCACTTTCTAAATTCACACTCTCCCAGCCTGATCCACTATGCTGTCAGCTCCTGGAGACGCCAGGTGGGTGGGTGGGGGGTAGCAGGCAGTTAATTAGCCTTAGGAGGTCCACTGTGTAACACTAAAACATTACAGCTGTGATGGCAGAAAATGAGAAAGAATTCTGGGAGCTGAGCTCTCTGTCCTCAAGCACACACTCTAGAACCCACCTCCTGGACAACGTGCTCTGTGAGGCTCAATCCTGAAGACTGGCAGAAACAGTACCTCCCAGAAATACTGGTCATAAAAATTAACAGCCCTAGTCGACCTCCACCCCCACTAACACACACACACACACACCTACCTCCCACAATTAGCTAATCACTGGCATTGACGATTTAGGAAGCCAGTCACCAACACTCTCAATTAGAATGCCAAACCATGCCCCCGAGATCAGACAGAAGCTGTCCTGCCAAGGAGAGATCTGCCTAATTTTCCATCTGTCTTTTATATCAATAAGCAATAAATGATGAGTTTTGCTAATTAAAGATGACAGGTATAATGCAATTTAACATCCATTTTATAATCATCTCCCAAAGTGCAATGTTTTCCCAACCGCCTTTGAAACTGATGACCTTGAGATGTGTCTGGAACTGTCAAAGGCGCAAAAGGGAACAGCTCTAGACCCACAGCCTGGTCCTCTGAGAGTTTCCGACATACTGAGCGGCACAGGGCCAATCACTTCCCTGCTCTGGGCTTCCATGTCTTACCTGAGGAAAGGAAGGGGCAGGATAAAGGGGTGGACTCTGGCTATTTCCTGCCTGGCGTACAGCTCCCTCCTGGGAAATCACCCTAACGAAAGATTTGTGTCGCCTGAACCCCACACCTGATCCAAAGGTAGGTACAAAATAACTCGGGCCAATCGACATATCCTGTTTTCTGTGGCCACAGTGACTGGTTCTAGACTGGTTAGTGAACTAACGAAGTGGGTTCGATCGGCGTGAACCTTGGGGATTCTGCTGGCAAGGTGGGGCAGGCTCGTTCTCCTCCAGGGACTGGGAGGATGAGCAGCCTAGCATCACTGCTCACCGAGCTCTGAACCTCAGTTCTCCAACGCGACAAATGCCTTGCTTTGCTGAGGCCAGTTTGGCTGGGTTTCTACCACTGAAAGCATCCTAACTCATATGGAAAAGATGATCCCTCCCAGCTCTGGCATTGATTTTATTGTGTGCTTTAAGTTTTCCTAGGCAGGCTGGACCCTGAAAATGAACAGCCAGGGGACACCCCTGGCACTAAGGAGAGACTGTGAACAGTTCAAGGACTCAAGGCCACAGCAGACTTCTTTGTTTCCCAGTTCAAAGCACAGTGCCTGGAACTCAGGACACGGAGAATGACACGTGTGGACGGAACGAACAGGTCAGTAAGACAAAGAAACGGAAACTGTGGGCCCCGGGGAAGCTCTGCCTCTAATCGGCATCGTTGCCACGGCCGCCACGGCCACCACGGCCACCACCAACCAGCACACGGTTTGGTGAGTGCTGACTAGGTGCCAGCACCAGAACTCTGCATGTGTCCCCTGACTGACACTCATAACCACTCCAGGGGCGGGGGGAGCAGGCTGCCAGCTGTGGGAGTCCCCGGGGTCGCCCGCAGATAACTCTGCTTTGTCTGGTGCCTGGAGAGACTGCATTTCCCACCTACCTGCAGTGAGAGCTGTCCATGAGACTTGCTTTGCCAGTGAAGTAACAAAGAAGTGGCACGTGGAGCCATAATAACGGGGTCTAACACCTGGATCGTGGGGCAAATGGCAGAGGCGCACCTCCTGAGAGGCAGCGCCCCCCGGCACACTCACGTACCACTTGCACCACCGCTTAGTCACGTTACTTCTCAGATCAACTCACCATTTACTTACAGTATGGACTTAAAAAGGAGATCACCCCAGCACACAGAAAACTAATTTCCCTCTCAATATACAGAAAGCAAACGGAATGCAAAGAACATGCAACCTGACTGAGTTCTAAGTGTCCGCGGTTCCCGCCCCTGGCTGTGTCAGGTGAGCCGAGGCACTGGGGCTGCCCGGGCCCCACTCCAGGGCTTCTCCTTCCGCTAGTCTGGGTTGAGCCCTGGCATCCGGGTGTCTTGGTACCGTGGCCGACCAGCACCATGACCCTGAGCCCACGTTGGGGAGTCTGAGAAGCGCTGGGGACACACTAGCACCCGCCCTGAGTCCACACCAGCGCTGCTGAAAGGAAACTGAAAATGAGCAGCCTCTCCTCGCCAGCAGCGTCCGTGTTCCTGAACACCGGGCTCCTGAACCACCTGGACTCACCCTGCCTCCCACCAGGCGACACGCCTCGCACCTCGGGAAGCACGGACCTGAGGACTGGGCAGACCCATATCCCTGGGCGAGCCGCACGGCCTGACTCCCCAGAATACAGAGATTCTGAGCAACAGGTACTTGAAGTTCCGAGCTCTGGCGAGGGCTTGGATTCCAGCATCACAGCTTAGCTCGCATGGGGTCTGCTCCCCAACACTGAGAGGAAAAGGATCCAGGAGACGGTCCTCCAGGGTCTGGTTGCTGATCGCCAGTGCCCAGGTCAGCACTGACAATGAGCATCCAGTGAATGAATAAATAAGGTGTCATCCTCTCTGGATCTCGGGGAATGGGCAAGATTCAGACCCCTGTCCCAGGGTGGACGTGACACTACAGAGGGGGCTCGGGGCACAGGGGGCAAATCTTCTCTGCCCTTGCTCCTCCACCAGTAGCTTCTCCAATTAAGCTCTGGCTTGTTCCGACAGCCACAGCCTCTCCGTGACTGATGGGTAATTTCATACCCAAATTGGAAACCACTTAAATTGAGACATCAGGAAAATCAGGGTGGGAGACGTATGATAGCTTCTTCCGCATGACAGCAAATAAAAAATGAAAACAACAATGTTGATCGTCTTCTGACAAATAAATTCATGGTCCCTTGTTGGTTTGTAAAATTGACAAAGAATGTTTAGTTACAGTCAAATTCACCTAGTATTTTCTGGGCATCCATAGTCAAAATGCTATGGTGAGAGAAGTGGGAAGTAATATTCATTCATTCATTCATTCATTCACTCATTCAGTCAATAAATATTTAATACTCTCTACCAGGCACTTGGGAAACAGTATAAAATGGACAATGGGAGAGAAAGCAAATAAATAACTCCATGCCAAGTGGCATTAAATGCTATGGAGAAAAATAAAGCAGGGGAGGGGGCACCATTGTACTCAGGTTATGACACGGTGGCACCTGATGCCCTACTCTGGATGGTTTAGAGGCATCACCTCATTTAATTCAGACCTCATACAATGCTCTCTGGTGGGTATCACCAGTCCCATCTAAAGGTGAGGACATGAAGACTGAAAAAGCAGACTCACCAGCTCCATCACTTATGAGTCAGGAGGACTCGGGGGCATTATCTATCTCACTGTGCCTTAATTTCCTCATCTCTAAAATGGAGACAAGAGTGCGTACATCACGGAATTGCTGCTCTGTGTAAAATACATGAGGAAAGTATTTGGTACATGACAGGCACTCAGTCAACGGCACCTGTTGTCGTAAGCTGAAGTGTAAATGCCACTCCCTCTTCTAAGGACTTCATTATGTGATGGAAAAGCCAAAAGATACACCCACGATACTAGTGGATGATAATATCCACGAACAAACCATGCTGATTTACACCGCCGATCTCCCTGCCTACCAGGCCCATCTTCCTGACCAACTCCTAGTCACCCTTGAAAACCCAAGTCAAACATCTCCCCTTTGACACTTGCCGTGACCAAACCCAGCAGTTATTTATTGTGCCATCATTATTCCCAATACTGGCGAAACTCTATTTCTCCTTCCTTCGTGCGTTCATTCAACAAATACGTTTCAAGAGCCTACTGTCTGCCAGACCCTCGTCATACTCATTCCACTGCAATTATGTGTTTATGTGTCTGTGTCCTCCATTGGACAACAAACTTCTTAGGGACAGAGAAAATTAATTTGTTCAACCAATTAATTAGTAATAAAAAGACAATGGAAGAGAAGGAGACAAAATGCGAGGTCCAGAGGGAGATATTAAAGGAAGTTTAAAACAAAAACAACTCAGACCGACAGGCCCCCTTAGGGCTTTCTTAAGAAATGAGCTTGAACTTGAAGGATGGGGACAATCTGAAAGGAGGAAGAAAAAGCCAGCGCATGACGAAAGCCACATCTCAGCCAGGTAAGTAGTATAAATGAAAATGATGCCACTTATGTGAACAACAGGTAAGTGTATATATATACATGCCCCTCTGTATGTAAATGCATAACAACATCTAGAAGGATACACATCAAACTCTTCACGGTAGGGATAGCTGGGAGGGGGACACTGGTATTTTGCACTTTATTCGGTTGCCTATTATTTCTTTCAAAAATATGTTCTTTGATTATTTATGTAATTTAGAAAAACTTTAAGGCATGTCTCCTGAAAGCCAAAAGGTAGAGAAATAAGACACTGCGAGTAGAAGGAAGAGCGAGAGCAAATGGTGAGGGGCAGGACTCTGCGGGCAAAGGGCCGGCAGTGAGAGGTGAGGAAGAAGGGGAGAGTCAGGTCCTGCTGCAGCATCTACCAGACTGCTTTAAAGCAAACTAAAACGTATCTGCACTGCAGCAAAGCACTGGGAGCAACACCTGGCTGGGAGCCTCTCGGTAACAGGGCGGGAGGCGATCCCTATGGGAGGCACACACACTCATGCTGGCAGAGGCGATGATACTCCTGGATAGCAAAAAGAAAAAAAAGCCACTTTTCCAGAAACTGAATAAAAATCTAAGGGGCCCTGATGTTTCTGACTTTATCAAAAGCCAAGTCAGATCTCCGATGCTTGACTTGGCCACATGAGTCTCATCTTAAACCATAGCCACAAACTTGGATGTGGAGAAGGCCCTTAGTTTTTCAGTATCTGGGCGAACCCCATTGAACCCTGGTCAACAAAATCATCACCCTCAAGACCAGAGCACTAGCTCTGAAGGACCCCAAGGGCAAGAAGGCGTAGGAACCTTCTGGGCAATTCCAGGATGCTATCCCTCAAGTAGAGGTCACTCCCAAATGAACGGGTGAAGGGAGTCCATAGTTTGGTTTGGGGCAACTTAATCCGGGCTCTTTTTGCCAAGATGCCTCTGTCCCAATCCAGTCACGTAACGGCTGGTCTCTTGAAAGAGACAGAAACATAATCTACACACAGCAGGCTCTGGATTCCACAAACCAGCTGGAAAGGGACTCAAACCCCATGAAAGGCAGCAAAACAGCATTTGTTTTTAACTGGAAGATTATATAAATCTACTTCAAGGAGATGAAGCAAGCTTCTAGCACAAACTGTAAGATCCCTTTGATGGCCAGATGCCACTCAAAATTGCTCACTTCCCAACTCAGCCCTAAGTTAATGATGGGTGTGGAGAGAAGAAAGTAGAGATGCATGTTTAACTTTTTTATAATTATAAAAAAAAGGAAGAAATCTTTTAAAAAAGAACATAGAAAGTCATATGTAATTGGTGGGGTAGCTAAGATTATTCAGAAGGGAATTCTATTATCATGGGGAAAGAAACATTAAATTAAGTTATAAGTGCCTATACTTAGATGAATTTTATAAATGTAATCATGTGGTTGTTATGAAACCTTAGAAATACTGTGTATATTAATTTAACAAGTAGAATAAATTAGATTAGGATTTAGATGGATATGTCTTGGTTGGTAAGATTTACCAGGCAGGGTGGGGACAGAAGGAAGAGGCCGGAGGAGCCTACGTTTTGGGTGTGACAAAAAGGAAACGAGTCAAGGACACTGCTGCAGTCTGATCGCCTGGGAGAGAGGTCCGATCCCAGAGCAGCCGACACAGGTCCCATGAGGTTGGTTGCTCCAGTCACAGAAACCTACATGCCAATGACATACCCAGCGGTCAGGAGCCAAGCAACCCGGGGTCTTGAAGTCGCTACCTGAGGAAGGTGGGGGATGGAGCATCTTCCATAGAAGGCCAAGAGAGAGCAGAGCTGATATATCGAATAAATCGAGCAGGCCTGGTTTGTGGCATGAGTGCAGGACTGTGATTCATCAAAACCCAAGCACTGGGTCAGATGAGAACGGAAGAAGGAAGGGCGAGCTCACTTCAGGGAGGACCTGGTGGCAAAGCAAAGGAGCGCTCAGGGCCTGTGAGGGCCGAGCACACCCAAGTGCGTCCGTCCTGCCAGTGGGCCCGGAGCAGCAAACTCACACCAAGCGTTCCCAAAGCCATGCTGGAGAAGACAGGCTCAGAAAATTGGAGATAGAACTTTGTCACATAATCCTGGCTTGTATATCTGGACCTCAGTCTCCAAGCTAAGTCACAGTGCGGTTAAACCACAGAAACGCAAGCCACACCAAATGTGTCCTGGTCTCTGACCGTGTCAAGGGCAGAGTCTGTCTTGTCCACATCGCCACATCCCCATGGGGTGTCCCACACTCTTCATGAGCCACTGCACCAAACACAAGCAACAACCAAAGGCAGCCTAGGCAGGTGCAGAAAAGTCCTCCCTCACCCACAGCTGGTCACCACGGAGTACAAAGTGCGGTCACAAACTTTGATGAATTGGGACCTTGCAAACGCTTCCCATTTATATCGATGTGGGACCAGCTTTAAGGCAACTGGCACAAAACTCTGATCTTAACAGAAATGTCTTGGGGAGCCAGGCTCTGCCCACCCAAACCCTACGCTGTAGCCCCTCGAAGCTCCCCGGTGGCATCCAACAACCCACGGTGATGAGCAGGCCAGGCATGAACCAGAGCAGGAGCTGAACACGGGCACATGGAGAAGAAAGGTATGTGATGGGGAGCCCTCCACAGTACAGGAAGCAGCTGCTTGAACGTCAAGGCGCCTGTGGTCCCTGGGTGGGTTTGCCCATAGACGGAAAACCACGGCTGGGCCCAAAGAGGGGCTTTTCTTTCCTGGCGCCGAGAAGTTTAAAGTGGGTTGCGCAAGCATCTTTCAAGATGATTTTGGGTCAAAACTAATACCTCTGAGCTAAGCCTCTATGTGAGACATATTTTTAGTAGCCTCTCTTAAATAGCATTTTTAAAAAGTATCTCCTTCAAGAAGGTAGATGATTAAAAAATGATGTCCAAGTGCCAAATTCAAAAGCCTCCCGTAACCTGGATGTGACGTTTAGAGCTGCTGTGTCACCACAGACTATCTGGCACTTGATCATTAGCTATTCGGCAAGTGCTACCCAGCTAAAAAGTAGATTTCTTATTAAGCTTCTGTAATAAGACAGCATCAGCCCTCAAATAAGATCACTCCCTCTGAAGGTGTCAAAGATGCGAAGAAAGACCCAGAAAGCATTTTATTTCAAAGTGAGGTGTATTACGAAACTTGGGATGAGTTTTTCTCCACCTCTCTCCACCTGATATTTACATTACCCGCCTTCCTCTCCCACCAACTCAGCCATTTCAGCGGCGGAGGGAAGGAGACCCATGGAAACGCCACGCTGCTTATGGCAAGGGCTAACAGCAGGTCTCTGGTACCCAGCAGGACCCGGGAAGGCACCTTCCCAGATGACAGGACGCTGTGGCTAACGCCATGTTACCACAGCTACTACAGGCGCACGGTCAGATTCACACCTCGTGTGCTCCACGAGTGACTTTGTGCGCCAGCCTCGGAGAAGAAGGAAACAAACATGTAGTTCCTGTCTCAGGGAGGCCATCAGTCAGCAAGCAAAGTAATAATACAGAGTGACAAAGGTTGGAGCACGAAGTGCCATGGAAACACAGAGGAGGGACCAGCCCAGTGCTCAGGAGGGGAGTGGGCAAGAGGGGACAGTCTGCAGAAGCTTTAATGGAAGCGGATTCTACTGGAATCCACTTCTACAGAGACCCTGTGCAAAAGACGAAAGTCTTGGATGATGAAGAGGAAATGAAAAGGATTTGCAGTTTTTCAAGACAATTGCAATGAAGAGCAATTGTCATGCCATCAAGTGATGCTAAGGTTGATGAAACTAGAGATGACAGGAAGGGAAGAGACAGTGAGACAGCTGCAGAGAGAGACTCACGCATGGGGAGAGACAGAGAGGCAGAGACCAACACACACACAGGAGGAGGTAAGAGAGACAGGGAGACCGGGATAAAGACAGAGGCAGACTGAGACAGGACAGATAGTGAGGAACAAAGAGAAACTGGAGGGAGCGCTAGACAGAGAGAAAAGGAGAGAAACACACAAAAGAAAAGCTAAGAGACTGATAAAAAAAAAAACAGACAGAAACAGACGGCAAGACAGAGAACAGAGAGAACCAGAACAACCTGCTCTCTGACAGGCAATGTGAAAGGCCCAGGGCGCCTGGGGATCGGTGCTGTGGCTGAGACCCAGGCCACCTAGAGAGTTGGTGGAAGGCCAGCTGGACCAAGACTGAACACTGGCCTGTCACTCACACCTGGGGGACTGTGGGAAAGCTCACCGCACCCCATGGCCACACAAAGTAAGTGCTTCTCCAGGCCCTGTGGGTCCCATGCTGGAGCAAGCCCCTGAGACAAACCTGGTTTCTATGATCTCCTTGCCAGCTGATGCCTGAGTAACCCACATGACACGTGATCTGGCCCCAATTTTCCCACATGTGGTCCTCGGAAATCATCACAGAAAAGATGATCCTGGGGAAAATAACTTTGGGAAGCAAAGCACGCTGTATCTACCCCCTTTTCGGGCTACGAGGCGCCGTAGGGGGAAGCGCAACAGCCAAGAAACCCACGGGAACGCCCTTGAATCTAACATTTTCAAGCTCATTCCATCAGGGACCTGAGTCTTTAAAACCACCCAGAGTGTTGTGCCTGGAGCACAACAGACACCACATTTTTCTTGACATGAAAGGAAGGGAAGAAGGAAAGAAAAACGCAAGAGCGAGCTGCACAGAGTTGAGGAACGAGACGGTCCTGCATCCGCAGCTCACAGCTGCTACCGGGAAGCTGTGCGCCTTGGGACGAGTCTTGGAACCGCAGTGGACCTCCGTTTGCTCAGCTGAAAAATGGACCTAAATGTAAGTTTTACAGGGTTATTCTGAGAACGAGAGGTTAAAAAAATGCAATGCCAACACTGAGCACACGGTAAATGGCTAACAGGCAAGGGAGCAGGGAGGGGAGGGCCAGGATGAGAGGATCGAGCTGACAGGCTGATGTTTTGAGTCAGGGCAGCGATTCAAGTCAGACCACACACGAAGCCATCTCTTCCGCTTAAGTGATCCACTTAAAGGGTACTTAGGACGGAGAAACAGACCCACCAAAGGCACAGAAAAAAGAGAAATTCAACTTCACTTATATAAAGTGAAGCCAAGTTTGCTTCCCTCGGCAGATGGGGAGGTGGGGGAGAAGCAAACCTGTGTAATGAGTTGCTTGCTTTCTGCTTTCCCTGCACTGTGGCTTTAACTGACCTCTACATCTCTCATCTTACAAGGCTCTAGTTCCCTGTCTCCATTTATTATTGAAAAGGAGCTGTTCTCCCAGAAATTTTCAGGGCTGTAATCAAATCCTGTTAAAAGGAAAAAAAAAAATCCAGTATTCATTCGCATCTCATACCACAGGGGGGGGAATAATGAGAGTCCTAAAATTACTTACATTCAAAAGAGAAAAGAAAAAATATTCAACCCCCTGATCTCAAACTCCTCATCATAAGTGACGTAGCTTCAAAGTCTGTAAATGTTTATAGGTGGCCTCAGAAGGGCACAGTCTGGGACTAAATTTGGCCTACAGCTGAACCCCTCTCAGGACTGTGCCACTGGACGCCTACTACACAAAGCCACGCTAATAAGACCAGGAGACTTAGGAGCTTTGCTTAGTTCATAGAAACAGACACAGAAAGGCAGCCAAAACGGGAAGACAAAGAAGCAAAACCCATATGAGAGAGCAGAACCGAGATCCAGGAATAATGGAGTCGAGCAACCTAACAGATGCAGAGTTCAAAACACTGGTTATAAAGATGCTCAAAGGACTTAGAGAAGTGTAGATGAAATCAGTGAAGACTTTAACAAAGAGACAGACAAAACACCCAAAAATGAAAATGGAAATTATAAAAGGGAATCAGTCAGAAATGAAGAATACATCATCTGAGATGAAGAATGTATTAGAGGGAACCAACAGAGTGGATGAAAAAGAGGATCAAACTACTGATATAGAGGACAGGGAAGCCAAGGACACCCAATCAGAATGGCAAAGAAAAAAAGAAGCCAAGAATACGATAATAATTTGAGGAGCCTATGGGACAAAATTAAATGTAACAACATCCGTGTCATAGGGGTATCTTAAGAAGAAGAGGACAAGAAGTTGAAAATCTATTTGAAAAAATAATAATGGAAAACTTTCCTCACCTGGTGAAGGAAATAGACATAAAACCCTAGGAAGCTCAGAGAGTCTCCAAAAAGATAGACCCAAAGAGGCCCACACCAAGAGACATCATAATTAAAACGCCAAAGGTTAAATACAAAGAGAATCTTAAAAGCAGTAAGAGAAAAGCAGTTACTTACCTACAAGGGAGCACCTTTTCTCTTACTGCTTTTAAGACTGGCAGCTAATTTCTCAAAAACAACTTTACGGACAGAAGGGCTCGGCACAAAATATTCAAAGTGATGAAAACCCAGGATCTACAACCAAGAATACTTTATCCAGTAAAGCTATCACTTCAAATAAAAACAAACAAACAAACAAACAGATAAAGAGCTTCACAGACCAAAAAAAAAAAAAAAAAACTAAAGGAATTTATCATCACCAAGCCAGTATTACAGGAAATGTTGGAAACATATACCAAAAATAGTAATAAAGAATGGTAATAACTACATACCTATCACCTAGTACAAATGGAAAAGAATTAAGTGCTCCAAGCAAAAGATAGAGTGGCTGAATAGATAAGGAAACACTTCTTGACACACAGAGACTAAAAGGGATGGAAAAAAATGTTGCCTTGATGGACCTAGAGAGTACTGTGCTGAATGATAAAAGCCGGAGAAAGACAAATACCACATGATTTCATGTACATGTGGAATCTGAAGAACAAAATAAACAACAACAATAAAAAATGAAAACAAGCTCATAGATACTGAGAATATTTTAATGGCTACTAGACGGGAGGACAGTTGTGGGGGACATTAAAAAGGGCAAAGGGATTCAGAGGTGCACATGGATAGTTACCAAACAGTCATGGAGATATAAAGTGTAGCATAAGGAAAAGGTTAACAATGTTGTAATAAACATGCAAGAAGGAAGAGGGGTACTAGGTTTAGTGGGGTGATCACTTTGTAACATATAGATCTCTAATCACTAGGCTGTACTTATTATTATTGTATGCCAAATATAAAAGAGAAAAACTCATTGAATTGTAAATATGAGCAACTAATGTCCATTATATTTCAATAAAGCTGTAAGAAAAGAATTAATAATATATGTGAAGGTGCTTTGGAACATATCTAAATATTACCTTACAGCATTATTAACTCACAGAAAAGTAAAGTTCTGTCTTTAAAAACAAGTCTATAATATTATAAAAACATAACACTGAGAAGAAACTGTTCCTGTGGTTCGGGCAGTCATTTTCTGCTCTATGAAAAGGAAGTTCTCATTTAGCAAACATTTAGTGAGCACCTACTATGTGCAGGGCGCTGTGCTAGGCACTGGGGTTCGGAGATGAAACAGGGTGGGGCCCGTGCCACATGCCCGCCACCAAGCTGTTGTGCTGGCGGCTGCCACCTGCCATGTTCCGCCCCACGTGACAGAGGAGGAAACTGGGGGTTCCCAAGTGCTGCCCTCAAGGTGCCCAAACACTGCTGATCTGAGAGGAAGTTGGAGCCAGGGTCAGCAGGCAGCCAGGCCAAGTGGAAGTGATGGGGCGAGGCCGAGATTCCCAGAGAGACGCTCTCGCAATAGGAGGAGAAAGTTCCAGACCTGCAGCTGAAAGTCCTCCTTCCTTTCGCCCCAGCCTTGACGCTGGGGAGATGGTCAGAGTGGACCCGAAGCAATAATGGCAAGGTCAAGGGGTCCCCTTGGGGGCCCCTGCCCAAATGGCCAGCTTTTCCCAGCAGCCTTCAGGCCCTTTATGCCCGCTTTACTCTTTCCTCCCTCTGGCCATCACAATCTGCCCCGACAATCAGAGCTGCCTCTGTGCGCATGGGTGTCACTGCCCCGAAGGGCATTCAGACTTGAAGCAAGAGGAGTGTGGCCCAGAGGAGAGCAGACGAGCCTACATGTCACAGGGGCCCGGGGAACAACTGGACTCCACCCAGACTGCCTGTGGCCTTGCATTTGTTCATTCATTTACTCACTCACTCATTCACTCCACAAGCCGATCCCCATTTATTGGGCACCTGCTAAGTGAATTGCGAGGATTCGAGGGGAACAGCAAGAGACACAGAACTTGCCCTCAAGGAGGAGGGGAGGCAGATGCTGCCCAGTGACAGATCAACTACCTTAAGGGAAGAAGAGAGAGACACATCCAAGCATCCTACTCAACACGGAAACTGTGCCCTTGTCAGAGGATCAGGAAGGCTTCCCGAGAAGTGATGAGTTGGTATTGAGGGGTGAGTTACCTGGGCTGAGTGATATTCCAGGCAGAGGGAACAGCAGGAGCAAAGGCCCTGCAGGAAGCAAGGGGCCTGGAGCAGAAGAAAGCTGATGGGCAGGGGGCCTGGCCCCGCGGTGGAGCATAACGAGGCGGCCAGTATCTCAGCTGCCATATTTATAACAGAGGATAAACACCACACTTGATTCACGTGCTTGCCTTCAAAGATAAATGAGAACAAAGGCAAAGACATAAAGTGTGCCTGACAGTGCTGGAAACTGATAAATTGTGAGCCCCTGATGGATGCGGGCCCTCGGAACGGCAGAGGAAGATGGATGAAGGCGGTGGTCCTCCCCAGCTCCCTGGGGTCTAGCAAGGCAAGATCTCTAAGGCTTTGGCCCTCTGAGCTGAGCCCCACAAGCTGCCAGACAAATACGAGGTTTCACGAGAAAGCTATGCCAACAGTGTTGTAAAAATAAAACTGGGAAACAACTCAACATGCATCAATAGGTGCCTAGGTAAATAATTATGGTATTGCTAATTCAAGGGAACGTGATACAGTTCTTAAAAAGAATGATACAGACCTACGTGTAAAGTAAAATAAAAAGATCTCTAAAGGATTTGTTAAGTCGGGGGAAGTAATACACAGAACAGTGAAAACAGCAGGCTAATATTATTAACAAGTGTAGGTGTCTGGAAAAACAAATCCAAGACAGGTCGTCGTCACCGCCTCCGGGCAGGAAACGGGGACAGGGATAGGAGGGAGGTCTGTTTTCACTGAACGCCCTTTTTACACCGCTCGACTTTTTAACACAGGTGTGCCAAGTTCTGTCAAGAGTCCAAAATTTTGTAAGCTTACACTATTTAAAGAAAAATGCAGTCTTTCAAGGCAGACGGATGCAGACCTGCCACTTCTCGTTGTGTGGCAGTAGCTGAGTCACTGCGTTTCTGAGCCTCAGTTTCCTCTGCTGCAAAATGGGAACAGAACAGTTCCCATTTTGATGCGAGGACATCAATTACTCAATAAATGTCAGCTATTGAAATTGGAGTCACTGATTTGTACTGGCTGGTTTACTGTTTCTGTCGTGGGTCGGGCACTAAAGCTCTGAGGCTACTCTCTGGAAATGCGTCTGCACTGACTGTCATCACCTATCTTCCAGCATAAAGGACGTGCAGAGACTCCTACAGGGTCCAAACTGAACCTAGCTTGAGCGATGGGACCACTTGTTGGTCCTCACTGGCCACCAGGTCCCTCTCCGCCAAGGCAGGCCTTGGGGCATGCCAGGACCCTAGATCGGACAGAGATGGAGACTGGCCCATCCTCAGCCCAAGCCCCTCGCACCGGAAACAGTCAGCACTGGGACCTCCCCACCCCCGCAAGCCCGCTGTCCTTTCTCAGCTGCAGGGGCAGCAAATGGAGGGGCCACGTAAGACACCGCGCAAGTCTCAATGTGGGGCCCAGCTGGGAAGGCCGCTGCAGAGGGACCTGTGAGACCTTGCTCAGTAGGTCAGTGGGTAACATAATGGACCTCCCATACCTGCTCCCCCAGATTCCCTAGGGTCAGTGGAACGTGGAGAAAGGAAAGAGACTTGGTGATTAAATCTGAGTCTGAATCCAACTCCACAAAATACTCACGGAAAGATCTGGGGCGTCTCTGAGGCTCAGACCACCTACGAACGGAGATACATCACCTCCACGGAGGGGTCTTAGTGCCCAGGAAGTGCTAACTAAGTGTGTTTCCCTCTTAGGAAAGCCGTCTCCCTAGTTAAAGAACCGCAAAGGCCTTTGTGAAGTCTTAGACTCATGAGGGGTCAGAAAAACAAACCCAATTAGGGATGCACCCTGGAGCTCTCAATAGCCGCATGCAGGCCTCGCACAACCACGGGTGTGACGTGGCATCACCAACGGTGCTTTCGCAGGCTGATGTGTGCGCCTCCTGACAGCAGTGCACGCCCCCACCTGTGCGCCGCTGGGGCAGCAGAAACTCAAGCCTCTAGAGCTCACGACCAAATCTCAAGATAAGGGACAGAGAAACATGGTCTCACCGCAGGGTGGCAATCAACAAAATCCTACCTAGGAAATCTACAGTTCAAAAGGCCAAGTTTCTTCGATGGGAACAACACAAGGCGGGTAAAAGAGAAAGGGGAGGGGACCATGCAGATTATAAGAGAGACCTGTCACCCAGCTGCCAAATATGCACTTTATTAGGGTCCTGATTACAGCACAGAAATTGAAAGAATGTTTGAGAAAGCTGCAGAAAATTGAACACTGACTGGCTGTTTGATAATATTAAGGAGTTACCAATAATTTTTACATAACGGTACTGTTAGTATCTTTAAGTGATAAACATTGAAACATTGATGAATAAAATAATAGCATGGTTTAGACATGATCTAAACAATCTGTATTGGGAAGGGATTGAACTGATTATGAATGAAGCAAGAACGACCCAGAGGTCGATCAATGTTAAGGCTAAGTGCTGGGCTTTCATTAAATGGTTCCAACTCTGCTTTTGCGTATGTTTGAACTTTCCTGTTGTAAAAAGTGAATGTTTGAGCCACAGGCTGTGAGAGGATATTTACAATTTGTATATCTGAACAGGATATAAGAACCACCATAAATCAGTAAGAAAAACAAAAAATCCAACGGAAGGATGACCAGAGGCTATGAGAAGCGAGTCACAGAACTGGAAAGCAAAATGGGTGACAAGCAAATGTGAAGATGCTCCGCCTCACTGGTGATCACAGAAATGCGTGTCAAAGCCACCTCACACCTAAAAGTGTTAGCAAAGGTACAAAAATGCTGGCAGGAATGTGTGGGCACTGACGGAGTGTTCATAAATGGGTATTCTTACTTTATGATACACCAAAACTCAGTGAAGTTTGACGTACCGAGCCCTACCTGCAACTCAGCACTCCCGCACGAAGGTGTGCGTTTGAAGAAAACATTTGTGTAACGGATGTAGGAAGTGATAATAAACGGCCACTGAGGTCACAAACAGAGAGACGAGCCAACGCTGCGTGTCCCCTGATAGAAAACATCACCCCAATGAGAGTTATGTTTTCAGCAAAATTAAACCTGAATCCAAGCCCCTCGATCCAGATGCCAATTTAAGGAAACACAGAGAACAGAGAGGGGGCAGGTGACACAGCACTGTAGAGATGCAATCAGCAAATTTCGGGGTATGAAACGACCCAATGAGTAAGTTATAAGAAAAGGGGATATGAAAGAGGGCTCTGTAGGTGAAAAGAAACTAAAAGAGCAGTTAAATTCATAGCGACAGAAAGGAGAATGGTGGTTTCCAGGGCTGGGGGTAGGGGGACGGGAGGCTGGAGAATGGGGAGTTAGTGCTGACGAGGGGGCAGAACTTCAGTTGGGAGAAGATGGAAAAGTTCTGGAGATGGACAGTGGAGATGGTTACACAACACTGTGAATGTACTTCATGCCACAGAACTATACACTTAAAAATAGCTAGAATGCTAAATTTTACGTTATGTGTATTTTGCTACAATTTGAAACAATTATTTAAGTAGAATAAAGAAACATAGGAGACATAACCAGTTTAACACATGAAACTCATGTGGACCCTGATTCATAAAAACTATAAAAAACGATGAGACCATAAGAAAGTTGAACACTGGTGTTTGATGGTATAAAGGAATTGTGGGTAATGGAAGGGGTGACAGTGATAGCACATTTATGTTTCCTTATTTTTTAAATGTATACTAAGATGTCCATAGATGAAATAACAATCAGCATTTGATTCAAAATGACAAAGAAGGGGAAAGTGGGTGTGTGCAACTTCAAACAAGATTGACCAGAAGTGATGATAATTCAACTTGACAATGGATATGAGATGCATTACAGTAATCTGCCTACCTCTGGCATTTAACATTTGACATAATAAAAAAGCTTTTAAATGAAGAAGAAGCTATTATAAATGTGTTCAAAGGGACAAGATGCTCTCGGCACCACGGTTTGTAATAGCAAAATACTGGCGACAATCTAAGTGCCCATGAACACACGACTGGATTAAAATATTGTGGTGTTTCACTCAACAAAAAATTAGAGCCAAGAAATTGAATGCATTAGATCAGCGGTCCTCAACCAGCAGTGACTTTGCCCCCAGGGGACCTCAGGTCACTTGTGGAGACACCTCTGGCTGCCATGACTGGGTCGGGGTGCTTCTGGCCTCTTGTGGGTAGAGATCAGGGACACTGGTAAATATACCGCAATGCACAGGACAGTACCCCAACAAATAATTATACAACCCAAAATATCAAGAGTGCCACAGTCTAAAATCTCTACGTTAGATCTACATGGGATAGTCCTCCCTCAAATCATAATATTGAATTAAAAACAAACAAAAACTAAGGGCAAAGAGATATATATAAACGATACCATGTAGGTAAAAGCTACACAAAACCAAGACTGTTCACTGCTCGCAGAAATTTACCTATGTGGTATTCTATAAAAATAGGGAAGGGAAGACTATGTGTCAGCTTCAGAACACCAACAACGGCAGGAAAGCAAAGGCATGCATCACTGCGAAGGGGCTTCAACAGAGCGTGTGGCACTATTTAATCCATTCCATCCCTCTCGCCTAAAGAAAAGCCAGGGTGGTTAAGGTTTATGTGCGTAACATCTGGAAGGCGGGTACGTGGATGCTCGTTCTTCTGCTCTCTGTACTTTTCTATACCCTTCACGTTGCTGACAGTGAACTAAACAGAGTGGGCAGCAGCGGCTGGGTGGACAGACGGACAGTGGGCAGGATGGCAAGGCTGAGGGGGGGACACTCACCGGCCCCCGGAGGTCGATAAGCTCCTGCCGCATCTGGGACACCAGGGCTTCCTTGGCCACCAGGGCCCTGTGCAGGCGCTCGTTGAACTCGATCAGCTCGCCGTGCATCTCCGCCACCTGCAACACACAAGCAGCGAACAGTGAGGCTCAGAGGGCAGACCCGGCTGGAGCCATGACACTGCTCGCCCCCGAGCTACGCAAACCCACCCGTAAGTAGTCTTCGTTTTTGGCTGGGTCGATATTCACACTGTGGAATCAATGGTCCAGTTTAAGTTAAGTCAGAACATGACCTGCGATGGGTCGCTTTTGCACTTTAAGATTTTATTCTTAATTAATGAACACTTTTCTAGCAAAGATTTTTTTTCTAGTCCGAGTTATGCCTGTGGAGAACTTCCTTGACAATGGCACAATGAGAATAACTGACCATTTCTATTCATCGGAGCCTTGGTTCCGAAAACCAAGGAAACAGAACCAGAGACTACTCTTCAGCCACTAATTATCTCAAGCCAGGGAAAGTCCCGTGCTCCCCTCGTGTCTTCATTACACTAGCTCCGTGAGGCAGGTATTATATTATACCTGCCTCACAGGCACAGAAACAATGGCGAACTTTTTGGCGCTGGTTCAAGGTCACATAGCTAATAAAGGCCTGGCTCTTGACCACAAGGCTACCTGCCACAATCCTACCACTCTACCGTGCCCAGATGCAACCCGCCCAGGCCTGCCGTGAGCCCTCACATTCTGCCACATTCATGCAACACTCTGGGCTGATCCTAAATAAAAATGGAGGTGGCCATAAGGTAGTCTGTGACTGATGTACAGGATAAACCACAGAACTTTTAACTTCCAGAAAGCACAAAGATATCCTGTGTGGTCAAGGCATTTGTGAGGTTCTATAAAATGGATAAATGATCTCAGCCATTTGCGATAAGTCTGTGAAATATAAAATGTACTCTCAGAATTAAAAAGGGCTATGGGGAGAAGCTTTGTAAAATAAAGGGGGAGGGTTGTTAACCTGAGTCTTAATGCCTCAGGAGGAATAGAAGGGAGCACCCCACTTTTTTTTGGACATGTTGTTATACAAAGGATAAAAGGCACAAAAGGAAATATACAAAAATATTAACATTAGTCCAAATCCATTCTTTCTACTTTTTCTTACTTTTCGGTTTCCTAATAATGAGTACTCTTTTATCAGCCAGGATAACCTAGTCTCTTTAAAAGATTTAAACACCTTCACTTAAAACTGAAGACTAACCTGCCCCATGCAGCCCCACTCTGTGGATGGCGCCCCCTCTGTCCCTCAGGTGCCCGCCCCTTTCAAATCGGTGTGAAGTGCAAAGTGAAAATGGCACAAAAGACATTGCAAGAACCGTGCAATTAACACAGGGAGAACAAGCCACTGAGCCTTTAAACAGCTTCTTCCATTGTACACCTCAAGTTAACACTCCCCAGTTGCCTTATTCCTTTTGTATAAAGATAGCGTAAGATGATTTTCCTTCGGCCTTTCACAAACAAATACAATATCACTAATAACGTCTACGTGGATTCTCCACGCGGTAATCACGTAAACCCTCCAAGAGCTTCCTCGGGGCCCAGAACCCAGTTACCACAGGTAGCCGGAAACACATGACAGGCAATTTTACTGCTATATGCCTCTGCGAAATGCGAGTTTTAAATAAATGCCACTGTCATTTCCAAAGCAGAGCAGGCTTTTTGCTTTGTTTTCATTTTTATTTTGTTTTGCAGCGGGAGCCACTGTTAAAACAATTTTCCGTAAATGCATAAGACATCAAAACATCCCAGCTTCAAGTGGTGTTTTATCGTGAGCTGTCAAAACCCTGCCTCTCTTTCATAACCAGAAGAGAGACTTGACCACATCAGACAAAGCTTTCATTCCATGAGGGAATGGGGGGGGGGGGGAATCTGATGGAACTTACACAAAATTTGATGAAACAATCTCCAGCAGCCATTAAAATCGCAGTGTTCATTGTTAATAAGCTAAGCTCTGAAATTCTGAAATTTTTTTTTATTATATATCTCTATACACGGCCACTGGGAAAGAGCCTTCATCTTACATAAACCACACTGAGCTTACTATTACTCAAATAATTCTTTCCAAACTCCCACATAACTAGAAATGAATTCAAAACTCAGAGTGAGTCTCAGAAGAGGAATCTGAGATCACAAATAGTTGTCATTATCATTATAAAAAAAAAAGCAGGCAACACAACTGCGGCCTGCTGGAATTTCTATTAGGTGCTGAGAGCACTTAGAGGTCTCATCTGACCTGTATTCCTTATTTACAACAGCTACAGAGAGTCGCAGGGAATAGGACAAAGGGGAGAATAGATGGCCTCCAGTCCATTCTCCACCAAGAAAACGACACCAGATATTGTCACTTGCTGTTTAAAACCTTTAAGGCTTCCCAGTGTCCTAAGGATAGAATACAAATGCCTTCAGGACCTGGTGCCAGCCTCTCTCGCCTTATCCTCTGCCCTCTCCCTCTCGGTGTCTAACTTCCACTCAGCCCCATAGGTCTTCTATGTCACCCAGTAGACAGAGGAGAAAGGCACATCCAGCAGAGGAAACTGTGGGTACAAAGGCCCAGAGGCTGATGGCGGGGGCCACTGAGAGAGGCAGAGAAGGGTTCAGACTGAGGTACAAGCCAGGCCAGGCTTGATCGCTTATGAACAGGGTGGGCTAGCGTAGGTCATTTCACCTCTACGAGCCTGGGGCTAGTCACCTACAAAATGAGACTTAAAAACCATCCCCACCTCACTGGGCCACTGTGGCTGAACCGAGCCGCTGCTCTCAGCGGGCCCGGCACCACACCTGGCCCTGGCAAAGGCTCAGCGAACGAGAAGCGGTTTCACATGATGGGGGATCACATAACATACAGGAAAGTGCAGGAGGAGGGGGCCAGGCAGGTCCCCAGAAGCCAGATGGAAAAGGGCCGTGTGCCGTACCAAGGAGCTCGGGTGGCTGTGGAGAGAGGCTCACTGTTTCCAAAGCAGAAATGTCAGCAGCATAAGTGCTAGCCATCTGCCAGGCGCTATTCTAGGTGCTGGGGGCAGGAAAGTCATGGGGTTCACTTCTTACAAGTCATTTTATTTAAAGCTCAGAGAGAGAGGAGGAGCCGAAAGGAGGGCGGGGTAGAGGGAAGGCCGCCCCCAGAGCAAACGCCGAGGAGGCACTTCTGTATCTGCCCTGGCACGTGCCAGGGCAGCCTCGTGGCCGATCCGGGCCCGACACCACCACGCAGGCGCTGAGTTCTCGCGCCACCAATGCTCAGGGCCACTCTGAGACTCAGACGTACTTCTTTCTACTCTCAGCAGTTCTATTTCCTTGAAAATTAATCTGAAGGCGGTTAAAGAAGGGGTGCCATCTGACAACACCAACATCAGTGACAAATCAAAAGCAAATACCAAGTGGAGATTCGCTAACCACAGCCCATACAGTTTCAAACGCACTTTCAATCCTTCGGCCTAATGTGGGCCAAAGGACTGAACGTGGAGCCTTGATGCTCTGGGAGGCCCAGGGAGCACGTCTGGCTGACAGAGGACGTGGTTCCCAAACTGTGCTTCAAGAGTACATAGCTCGTGATTAATAAGGTGAAAACGCTTATCAGTCACCATTTGGGTTATGTCCATTATGCTGGAGAGAAGCCAGTAAGAGATTTAAGAAGTTTAAGTCACAAGGCTATTGGCGACATCTATCAGACTTTTTAAATCACTCATCTGTGACTTGGCCGACCCCTGCTGGGGGGGGGGTCACCCTGACCCTCCACTTACACAAATGCTCAGGGCACAAGTTTAGCTCCAAATGGCCGGAACCCGGCTAAATGCCCAACCACTGGGGACTGGTGAGTGATCAGGTTCGGCTCCTCTCTCCTGAGGCCTGACCCTTGGCAGACATCACTAGTCAACTGCTGCACTCCTTCCTCGAGAAGACAGCAGGCAGCCGTGATCCTCTGTTTTGGCTTACGGGATGACACCTATTTGGTATCCCTGGCATAAGAGATGGGGGAAAGCGTCACCAAGGAGGTGACATTTGAGTTGGGTTTTGGAAGATGATGCCTTTGGAGCTTCAGGAGACTGAGCAATCCATTCCAGCTGGATCATCAGGAAAGATGATATCCAAAAATAATGTGGCTGTGAAAAAGCTTTTAAGTCTGTGAAAATCCCAGAAATTATCATAATTACCTGCCAAATCATGAAAGGATTATAAATTTTAAAAAAGTGCCTCTGGCATTTCCCTTTATATCAGAATGTTCTATCTAATCACATTCAAGTGAATCATGCTTCGCCCTCCTTGGTCTCCCTAATTAGACACTTCCAGATCAATTAGATCAAGACACCCCACCCCCAAATTTTAACAGCAACCAAAGATCTTTGGGTCATGTACCCAATCTCCTGAGAACGTTCACTTAGATGCCGCGGAATCTACATGAGTCTGATAAAATCCATAAGCTGTTTTTGGTCCCACTTACACTGGCTGCAGGGGGGGACCTTGAACCCCTTCTGTGGTGACAGCACTGTACCTGCCTGGGAAAGACCAAGAGTTCACCGATGCTCATGTGCCTTAACATACCTTTGAGCACCAACTACATGCCAGGCCTTTTCCTGGCATCACACCTATCAATCAGCTCAGGTGACCCTCACAGCCCTCCCGCAGGGTGGGCCTGCCTCCCTACAAAAAGGCCTCAGGCCTCAAGGCTCAGAGAGCCAGGAAGTGGCAGGGCGGGGACGGCTTGCTGTCTGTGCTCTTTGCACTCCATCTTGGGGTGTGGTAGATAGCCAGGGCCTTCGGGGGTTCAGGAGATGAGTTCAGCCCACAGAGCAGAGGGAAGTAGAGCGGTGTGGACCATGGCCCCCAAAGACAGCTGATCATTAGTCACTTGGGGGTGCTTCTGAGAAATGCAGGATTCTGGGCCTCACTCCCAGAAACTCTGCCTCGACGAGGAGGGAGTCCAAAGCAGTACTTTTTAAAGGTCCCAATAATTGTGACGCTCAATCAGATTTGGGGACCACTGGCAAAGACGAAGGAGAAAGACTTCCCACACTTAGGTCTGGATTGCCCTGGGCCCTTGGTAAAACAGAGATATGTCCCAGAAGCGCCTCCACTTGTCAGCTCTCGACTTCCAAATTCACTCGGAGGTGAGCAAAGCCACAGCCAGAGAAAACCCGCATGGAGCTGCAGGCCAGTGGCAGAAGGCAGCTCGCTCCTCTTGGCACCAGCACAGAGGCCCGGCTGCCCAGCGGGGCCCGTGGCCTGGGGCTGAGAACTGTCCGCTCCTGGGATGAGGGCCGACATGGACGGTAAGCACGCGCACACACATGTACAGCAACTTCGTACTGCCATGGAATCCAGGAAGCCCACGTTGTTTCTAGATTTTTGCAGATGAAAATATCAGTCTATGATAACTAGAAAAAAAATTATTTTTTAAAAAACGCTGATTTTTCATCATGGATAGTTTGAGAAGAATCTATCTACAACACATATGCTATATTTAAAACAATGCCTTGATTTAATAATTATTAAAAATAATAGTGAATAATAATGATGAAAAAAGAAAGCCATTTCGGATAAATTAATTAGAGAGCTAAAAAAATAAGATGGTACCAATGCTATCAATATCTGCTGTTCTTTTAGGTGCATATACATTGTTTTCTTGAAAGGGTATCAATTTAGGCTTGAAAATTCAAAATAGCTGAAATAGTGCTGTTCCAGAGCCAGCCCCGGACATGGGTCACGAAGTCCTTGAAAAATTAGAGTTGCCATCAATCTCCTCGATGCTGACTGTTGAGCCCTTCGCACAGTTCCTGGCCACGCCCAGTTCCCAGGAGAGAAACGTGAGGCTCAGGGACTAAGTAAAAAACAGTACTAGGTCACAGAGCTCCCAAGTGACAGCCGAGATTTGAACCCGTTATTGTGGTTTCAAAGCCCACGCCCTTTGCACCACGTGGCTCTTCAGGCAACAACAGATAACCGGGAAGAGAAACGCTGTGCCCATTCCCGGTGGAGGAAGCCGGGGCTGGGGGGCTGAGCGCTCTGAGGCCACAGCGCCTCTTCCCTCCCAGAGCCAGGGCTGAGACCAGGTCTCCTGCTGCAACCCATGCTGCCCCCTCCCAGGGGCCACAAGACTCTCACAGAGGAGACACGGGCAGCACCTGCCCGGTGGCAGTGGGGAGCAGGAGGCTGGGCTCAGGGAGCACTCACTCCATACCGGGGCTGAGCCACCTTCACCATGAAGCGCCTTCTGGGAACCCTACAGTGCCCCGGGAGGTGAGTGCTGTTACTCTTCCCTAATCTTATAGCTGAGGAAACTGAGGCACGGAGCAGGTAAGCACCTTGCCCAAGGCCACACAGAAAGCAAGCAGCAGAAGTGGGATTCAAATTTCTGAGTCCGTGTGTCAAACTCTCTGCCCTGCTTCTCAGCGTACACCATCAGCAGGATGCTGAGCTGGCATCTCAAGGTATCAATGAACCAGCAGAGGACCTGGAGGAGTGGAGGACTCTGGGATCAAGGTTGAGAGCATCATCCAAGGCAAGGGCCACCATCTCTCTTTCTATCTCTATCTCTATCATCTCTATCTCTATCTCTATCTCATCTCATCTCTCAATCTCTCTCTCTCTCTCTCTCTCTCTCTCTCTCTCTCTCTCTCTC
>PVKZ01001067.1:0-471014 GCA_004027375.1 Macroglossus sobrinus | reverse complement strand
GGCAGCCCCTCCCATGGGACTCAGGGGCCAAAGAAGACACTGGAGAAGATTCCAGGAGCTCCTGCAGCCAAAGATGAACCTTCTTCAAGGTGGGTTTCCTTCAGGTGAAGGTGTTCTGGAACCAGTTTCTAAGTGATGATTCTAACACGAAGACGTTCCAGGGGACCGACAGGCATGACTTCAGGATGCTCAGCATCAGGAGCCCTCTCAGGGGGGCACCCCGGATGGAAAGGCGTGGAGGTCAAACCCAGGTCCTGTCTACTCATTGCTGTGTGACCCTGACTAAACCATTTCAGTCTCTGATTCTTGCTATCATCTCTGTCAAATGAGGATTTTGTCCCCTATCATACAGGTCTGTCATGAGGAACAAAGACATGATAGAGTTCAGGTAGCTACGCAGGGCCTGCCCCAGAGAATGAGCCTGAAACAATGACGAGCACTCCCTGGGCAAGGCGGTGCTTGAGGTCTCCACACCCTCACGTACCCGGCCGCCTGGAGAGGGAGCAGCATGCCCACCTCACAGACGAGGAAGGCAGGGCTCGGATAAAGCAACGGCCAGCAGCCTGTAAGAGGGGGCCGGCCGGACTCCAGAGCTCGCCGCCCTGCGTCTCACATATCCCCAGTCCCTCCAGTTTCCCTCTTCCTTGCATCTGCCTTTTGCTTTGATTCCGTGGTGGGTGGGGCTGCCCCCAGGGATTGCTCAGGCTCATCCTGATGGGGAAGGAACCTTGGTATCTCTGGACGATCCTCCTGGACACACATCGTCAGGCTGCTAAACGACACGCTCATCTGAAGCCCATGAGACAAACAGAGGCTCATAAGGAAACCCCGGTGAAAAATTCACGTTTAAAAGGGACGCCCTTGATGTCCTCTGTAACAAGCCCCTGTGTTCAGAACGCTGAGCTCGAGAGAAGTGATGCTTAAAAACATTTGGCTGGGATTAACGCTCCAATGGGGAGAAAGAAATACCCAGAACTGACGACAGCTTGATTAACAACGGGACGCCTCTGAGAAACAGATGTCTAGGTACCTGGTACAGACCCCACAGAGCTGCGGGTCCCAGTCCCTAACGCTGGTCCTCGTTTCCCCTGACGGGCGGCCATTCAGAGAACACACGAGGCAAGCCGGGGAGAAAGGACGCACAGAGCAGCAGCTGCTCACGGCCCAGGTAACACCGCTCCTGCCTTCCGCTAATGGCCCTTAGAGAACAAAGGCGGAGTACACAGAAATGGCAACAATAAGACAGCAGCCGGCACCTTCCTGGAAGTCACCTGAGACACATGAGCAATGACGGGGAAAAAGCAAAAACGAACCCTGAGTTCCAGCCTTCCGCTGAAAGGCGCGCGCTTCTGAGAACATGAGTGGCATTACGCAGTTGTGAAGCTTGTCAGCGCGCTCCCACCGACTGTCACCCGTCCTGTTGGGGCGCTAGCAGAGAGACCTCATGGCCTGGTGTTTAAGGAGCCAGGTGACCTGGGATTAAAACCCAGCTTCCCTGCTCCCTAGCTGTGCCTTCAAACAAGTCACTCTTACCTCTCTCGGCCTCAGTTTCTCACCCATAAAATGAGGGTGGCAAGAGTGTACATTTCACAAGCCTTCTGTGAAATTCAAATGTTAACAGGTAAGAAGCACTTTGCTTCGAGCATGGCATACATTACTACGCCACGACTGTGAGCCATTATCATGCCATTAAATCGGCACCAATGACAACATCCAGTGCCATCAGTTCTCCAGAAGCCACAGCCGTAGCCTCTCTCATCTGTCCCCCTCTCCTGCATCCCGGAGGCCCTGGTTCAGAGGTGCCCCCACCTCCCACCTAGACAAGCATCACAGCCTCTCCACGGGCATGCTATGCTGCTGCCCCTTGTTCACCACTGCACCTCCCAGCTGATGCTCCAACGACCCCCCTAAAACCCAAACCAGATCACGCCCCTTCTCTGCTGAAACTCTTGCACTATTCTGACGAATGACACGGCACGACACGGGGCTTGGGCTCAGTGAGTGGCGCACGGGCTGGCAGAGCACCCCCGGTCCCCAGAGCCGCACGCCCTTGTGCGGTGCACGCTTTACACAAGTGCGCACGGCGGCTCAGACAATGTGGCAGGTGCTGTCACCCCTGTTTTACGGGGGAGGAAGCTGAGGTCCAAAGGGACTAAATGCTTGGTTCCGGCCACATGAAGATGACTGCAGGAGGTGATGCCCAGACCCCCGCCCCTGGTTACACGCGTCCCCACAGGAGGAGCTGTGGCCCCGTGTGGCGAGCCTCCAGGCCCTCAGCAGGCAACACCGGCTCCCCGGCAGCTCACGGTCCAGACACGGAACACAGGGTCTCACCCGGCTGCACTGTCTTACTTGGAATTGCTGCCAAAGCCACCCACAAAACCAGACACGTCCAGGGCTTATCTCTGCCCATCAGTGGGGCTGGGTTGTGGGGACGCAGAGAAGAGGCCAGAAATTCTTTTCGGTTAACAGAACAGATAATGTGGTTTACCTGGCATCGTACAATGCCTGTAATTATAACCCATTACGAGGACAAAACACTGCTGGGCTGTGGAAATGGGTCAAGAACTGCTTGAACAGGCTCTGCTGGCCTCTCCCTCTGAAAGCACCGCTGTTGCCCGCTTGCTCACAGAGATGAGTATCGATCTGCAAGGGGCCCGGAGCTGGAAGGCAGCTCAGTATCGGCCCGTCTGCCTCCCCGGCACAGAAAGCCCGCTCCAGCCTGCTGGACGGGCAGTGGGGGTGGGGGGAGTGGGGACCAGAGGGGAAGAGAAGGAGGGGGAGACCACACCAGGAGCAACCGTTTACTGAGCACGTGCTCTGTGGGGCCCCAGGTATAAGCACTGTCCCCACATTAGCCTGTGCACAGGCAACCTTATGCAGCCTGGCCACGGCAAATTCTCCTCCCTAAAATCGCATCAGATTCACTCCCAAGCTGTCCCTTGGCGAGTGAAAATTCTCAGATTCACTCATTCCACAAATTTCAATTGAGCGTCTACCACCTTCTAGGCACTGTCTTCAGCACCCTGGACACAGCTGCAAACTATAGAAAGAAAAACCCACAGTCCGCGGGTGCCACATTCCAGCTGCCGACCCCAGTGACAGGTGAGGGGCCGGGGCCTCGTGCACGTTTCGTCCTCGGCAGGAGTAATGGGATCAGAACCGGGGGCCCGCGCCCGCCACACGTACTCTCCCGGCTCTGGGTTCCTTTAATCTGTGCCCACACACGCCTCCTGCCACGTTGGGAACTACTACATCGTCCACCCCCATGCCAGGCACTGTCCTGGGCACCGGGCATCGGCGGTGACCCTCAGGGAGCTCCCATGGCTGGAGGACTCGGACACTGACAGTCCCCACGCAGTGTGGCCAGTGGCATAACAGAACACGCTGACGTCCTAGGACCATAAAGAAGAGGCAACTGCCCAGCCCAGGAGCCAGAGGAGGGTTCCAGAAGAACTGACAGGACGCTGAGACTTGTGGGGTGGGGGGAGGTGACCAGCGTGAGGCAGGAGGACAAGTTCAAACCCGGGTTCCGCACTCGTCTGCCCCACCTCCTCAGCTCTGAGTGCGAGCCCGTCACGCTGAGCGGGCAGCCTGCGGGAGGACCTCGGAGCCCCCTGGCTGGCACGCGGTAGGGGCTCGCCAAGGGACAGCTTATTACTCCTGACAACTGAGGAGTAATTCCCAGACTGAGGAAGTGTCATAATAGCATATATCTCACCCTCACTCCCCAATGCAGAGTTTTCTCCAGGAAATATTTCACCCTGAAGTGCTGCTCTTGTATTTATTGTGCCGCATGCTAGAAAGCACAGATTTTCAGATAAAGATGTAAATTCTGAAATTATGTGGTCCTCTGTCATATTCCAATGTCTTCCAGAAATCAGGGGAGGCCAAGTGTGCATTTTTAATCATATTCCCTCGGAAGGAATACTTAGAGACCTGAATATTTCAAACACGGCTCAATAAATTATGCCCAAGTTTCAAAAGAAAGACAGTAAATGAAAAACATTAAAGTTTATGAGCATCAAAAAATGTTTTTCTCCCCAGAGAGTCCCCTTCTTGCACCAAACGGCACGCGTTTACAGAGCCCCCTTCAGGTGGTGACGGCCCCGCTCCCGCAGTGTGCAGTTCAGTTCGGTCACTCGCTCGGGCCACAGAGTGAGCTGTGGACACAAACACCTGTACGGGAGGACGGCTGGGCTCAGGTGTGGGTGGGCAGAGTGGGATTGTGGTTGGGAGGGCGAACTTGGAGCTAGATGGCCAGGATTAGGATCCCGATCTGCCATTAACATGCTGGGTTAAGTGACCCTGGGCAAGTCACTCAGCCTCTCTGGGCCTTAGTTTCTGCAGCATCGTGGGGGTGCTCTGAGTCAATGAGTCATTACATAACCGGGGCTCAAGAAACAATGCTGCAATTATGATTTGGATTCTTCCATTAACTCGTAAAAAATGTGTACATTTCTAAAATTGCTTTAAGCCCCATGGCCTTCAGAATGAAAAGATGAGATGAGATGGTTAAAAAAAAAAAAAAAAAAAGGAAGTTAAAGCAGACGGACTAGGTTTGAATCTGGGACCATACTTGGCTCGTTGTGTCCCATGAATAGGAGAAGCTATTATTTCTCCGCAGTTCTGAACATTTCTGAGCCTCACTGTTTCACCAACAAAATAGAGATCATAACCTCTTCTCTCAGAGGGTGCTGAGGGATGCAACCAAGGTCACATATATTTAAGTACCTCGGCAGGCATTTGGCAAATGCCAATTACCTTCCTTCCTTCCACAGAAGGCCACGGGAAATATAACTTTTCTCCTGGTCATCCAAGCCCTCGTGACATATTTAGTGAAGATAAATGCAACATCACAGCGTTGCCCCCCGTCACCTGATCCAACAGGTGACTTATCAAGTCTGATACTCCTGTTTTCTATTATCTGAGTAATCCGTTACCCAACAAGACCACAGCCACCTCCTGAAATCTGGCAGCGGTAAAAGGGAATTCGCATTCTCAGCAGCATCTAGGCAAGCTGGGGGATTCGGGCCTAATTTATTTCCCTACTGGCAGAAAGCACCGGCCTGCAAGTGACCTGACTGGCTGTGAAGTCACAAACACACAGTTGCTCTAGCTCAAAAGTGGAGACGACGCCGAGACAACAAATGGAGCCCCGAGGCAGAGGTACCGGTGCTGTCCAAGCAGGCCATCTGCTCCCCACACCTCCCGGCCCCCTTCACACAACCAGGCACAAGCTTTTGACTATTGCGACCAAGAGGCTCCAGGCAGACGTTACACGTGTCACTTCCGAGTCTCAGCAAAGGGCTGCCGCTGTGCCACCCTGCAGCTGTCCCTCCCTCTACACTCAGTGAGCAAGCCACGTTCTGCAGATGCTGTGGCCGTAAGATGAGGGAGGCTCTGTCAGCCCAGATTCCTGCTACGTGGGGTGGAGCACTCCACCCTTCGCCCTGGGCAGCCCACGCTGGGCACGTAAGATAAACAGGAAATGAACCGTCATTTCTGTTAAACCCTTGACACTGGGGAGTGCTGGTTACTGCAGCAGAACCGAGCCTGTCCTGACACAATCCTGCAGCACCTGTGTCTCCCTGACTCTCCGACAATGGGCAGGAATGAGTGTGGAATGGCAGAGAACTCTGTATACAGCTGCCTCACGACACCCGTGGGAGGTAGGCGCTGCGCTCCCCTTTCACCAGAGAAGAAACTGGACTCAGATACATTAAATTAAATCATTTGTTCGAGGTCATCCAACTATCAACTAGTGATGCCACAACTTGAACCCAGGTCTATCATATCCCAAGGTCTGTGTTCTGCCTACTGCACTTTCTGATGTATTTCACATTCTGCTAGGGCCCCAAATACAACTCTCTCACTGGGCTCCAGAACAACAGTTATCAAAGGTCAGACGCAGTGCGTGTGCCAGACACTCTCCTAGGTCCTTCGCCAACGTTCCTGCACTGTAGCAGCCGCGTCTCCTTAAGGAAACAGAGGCTTAAAGAGACTACGGACAGAGTTCTTGTAATGTGATGGTGACAAAAGATGCTGACAGAGATGACCAAAAAATACAGGTCCCTTTGAGGAAGGTAAAGTAAAATACTCCACAAAAATGGTTACAAAACAAGAGTCTTAGGAACAGTCCCTATCAGAGGACCCCTGGGCCTCACGAGCCCACAAAGATGACTGAGTGCCCCAGATTCTGCACAGCCAAGGGGTCTGGTCAGATTCCCAGAGATACCCCTTTCTGGGATGGGTGGGGGGGATATAATCTCTTCTGGGCCCTCCCAACTGTTCTGATGGGTCCAGCCTCTTGTCTACCTGGCCACCAGGAACAAGTGACTGATAACAATCATACAATGTCCCTGAGTGGTCACTCTACACCAGGTGAATCAAAGACCAGATTCTCCAGAACTCCAGATTCAAACCCAGGACTGTCCGACTCAAAACCATGCTCTTCCCACTCCGCTTCCCCATCCATCCTTCCATCCATCCATCCATCCATCCATCCATCCATCCATCCATCCATCCATCCATGTATCCATCCATCCATCCACCCACCCACTCAACAGGTAAGTTAAATCTGACATCTACTGTGTGCCAAACACTTTCCAGACAATGGGGATACAGCAGTGAACAGACAAAACTCTCTGCCTCCCTTGAGCTTACATTCCAGTTCTCAAGGCTGTAAATGTTTATTGACCAAGGAATGGGGTGCTTGTGCCCAGTCACAGGGAATGAGGAACTTCAAACAAAAGGTGAGCTTCAATTGATACCCTGCTTCCTCTGCAGAGTCCTAATTCTGCATCTAGAAATGACCCAGGTTTCCCTTCTAGTAGTTAGGTGCTCCAGGAAAGAAGAAGAAAACAAAGAAGATGAAAATGAAGAAGAAAAAGCAGCAGCAGAAAACACTTTTGGCTTAGAAGATGAACTGTTCATCACAGTTAAATTTGAAGAACTAGATCTTCTCCAATTCCCCATGTGATGTTCAAAGACCATCTACCAGTGGCCCTCACGTCAAACAGCTCTTGTGTCTCTCGGCCCAGAATCAACTTCCCTCTTCTTGAGCTAAGAGAACACTCCTTTTTCCTGGGGGAAACACCCCTCTTCTCCTCTTAGTTCAAGCTGTTTGGGGGTGCTGACCACACCTCCCAATGCCCAGTGGTCATGTGCCCTGGCCCTACCGTTCTGCATATATCACCCCCTTGGCCACAGAGATCGGTTCGGGGATGTCAGTAGACCCAAGCCACGCCAGTGGAACTTGGCTCCAAGAATCTCATTGGTGCCAAGAGGAAAGAAACCCTCTCTTATCACTGGCATTGCCAAGCTCAAAGATGCAAGCCTGGAGCCGCTGGAAACCATCACGAGAGCAAGACTGACTGCCTGAGGAAAGGCCATAAAGAAGAGAGCAGAAAGAAGCACCAGAAAGAATTCCCCACGTTATGTCACTTGACCCCTGGATGCTGCCGGGTGGCCTGAGCTTACATGAACCTTGGGCGGACATGCAAGGTTTACATGAAACAACAGACTCCATTTTTTGTTAAAACCCAGAGTGGGGGAGTTTTCTGTCATTTGGTTTAGAGAGTCCTGACTGACTGGGCCACCAGGTAACTGTCTTGTCTCTGCTTGAACAGCTCCAATAATAAGAAATTCACAACTATTCAACTGCACGCAGAGACGACAGCGTGTCCTCCTCTCTCTGAGCTCAAAGCATCTGTGCAGAGCACCCGAGGACCAGAGCTGGGGCCGGCTCCATGCCCCACTGTGCACGGCACACCCTTATTTCAGGAGCTTGAGCTGCGGGCAGCACCTCGGCTCCTCCACCGGGAAACACTACATGGTCTTGGGCTACACGTTATTATATCTACTTCTTATACTGAGCAAATACTCTGTGTGGGCCTCCCCTGTGTAAGGCGAGAGGCAGTGGGCTGCAGAGAAGAATTAGATGCAGCTCCCTCTTTCAGGTCCCTGCCATCCAGGACATCAACAGGTGTAGGATGACGGCCTTTATCGAGACACACAGCTGTTGCTGATTTAGCCGTGGCAGACCGGTGTATGGGCTGTGGGTTCAGGCAGACCAGTGTGAATGCTGCCGTGTAACCTCATACAAATTACATCACCCCTCTAAGCCTTGGTTTTCTCATCTGGATTTTCTAGAGCTGTTGAGAGACTGTGACATACTGCGCAGCACCTGATACAGAGAAAGCACTGAGAGAGAGAAGGCGAGTTCGCTGTGACTGCGGACACATCACAGCGGGAAGGCGGCTACGGGAGGACGGGTCCCCTGCCGGCCCAGGTCCCAAGGAGCTTCGTTATGTATCAGCAAGGCTCTGGACAGGGCACGCCTCCTTCCTCCCCCTCAGGTCTCACCGTCAGCTCCGCACTGGTTAAAGAAGTGGTTTGCTCTCTAGCACTTTCCTTTTCAAAGAAAACAGAGGCTTTGCCTCCAGCGAGTTAAAATGGTGATGCCTGGTTTAAACAATGGATCAGCCTCCCACCTTCAGAATGACTCAGTCCCCAAAAACACCAATGAGACAGTTAGGTAGAAGGCGACTTATGCCGAGAAGAAATATCCATCATGCACACACTGCAGACGCCTCGGAGGCTCCTCGGGAAGCAGCTGCAGAGAGAACACGACTTTGGCTCGGGGATGGAGCACACGCAAGTTGAAGCGGCCGAGGGCGGGCCACGGAGGTGTTACTCAACCGTTACTCAGCCTTACACGCTTTCACGGTCCACCAGCTTCGTGGCAAACTGTCTGCTTCCCCGGTGCTGTTATTCCTAGTCCCAGAGACCCATTGTTCCAGACCTGAGATGATGAGGGAAGATGCTGAGAGTGACAGCTGATGGCTAAGGACTGCCAGACGGCAGCTGTCCTCGTGTTGCCAGGCAGACCCTCCCCTCGCTGTCACAGGCAGATGATCCTTTGTGTCCTCATCAAACATCAAGGCGAATACGTTAGGAGATGTCTGCAGGCTTTCTTCTTCAAAGTGAGATTTTAAGAACCTCTCTAGATGACCTCAGCCAGTCCCATGGTTTTAAGTACTAACTGTACGCTGACGACTGCTACACTGATACCTCCCGCTGGGGACCCCAGACTCGTCCATCCTCCTGCTTTGTCAACAGCTCCACTTGGACGTTACTAGGTATCCTGAACTTCAAAGTCAATGGCCTGAAAACCAAACTCCGATTTTCCTCCCAAGCCTGCTCCCTGTGCAGCCTTCCCCATCACACCAAATAACAACTCACAAGCTCCCATTCACCCGAGCCAGTAACAGGAATCACTCTGAGCCCACGTGCAATCCACAGCAAAGTCCGATGGCTTTCTATTCAAGGTAAGCCTAGAACCCGGCCACCTCCTAACCACTTCTTGTCAGCACACTGGTGCAAGCCACCATGCTGTGTCTTGCTGCCCTTGCCCTGCCCCTGTCCATCTGCTTTCAACCGAGTGGCCACCTCACTGACTCTCTGCTCAAAATCCGCCAGTGACTCCCCATATCACCCAGAGTCAAAGCCAAGTCCATATAACCTGACCAGGCCCCGACACCCCTGACTTCGTCTCCTACCAGTGCCCACCCCCTGCCCACTTCTCCAGCCAGACCAGCCTCAGCTCTACTCTCTGAACATGACAGCCTTTGCACCTGCTGTCCCCTTTGCATGGGACTTTCTCCACCCATATAACGAACCACCTGGCCCGTTCCCTGCCCTCACCCATGGGCCTTCATTCCAAGATTATCTCATCAGTATGGCCTCCCACGTCCACCCCGTGTAAACTAGTTCTCCCCTCCCCATCACTCCCCACCCTCGTTCTGATTTTGATAGAGCCCATACTATCATCTGAGGGCTGTTCCCCCAAACTCACTTTCTCCCCACAAGAGGTAAGCAACAGGAAGGAAAAACTCTTGTCTACTGTGTCCACTGCTGCACACCCCCCACACCTCCCCGTGCCAGGAACAGTGCCTGACACACAGTAAATGCTCAACAAATATGTGAGGCTTGTGGCAAAGAGGAACAGAAATTATCTATACGCATTTTTAAATGCTAAAAAAAGAAACCTCCGATGGCATTAGAATTCCGGGACTTATTTCCACAAGAATGCTCTTCATTCCCACACCTCCGCCTGTGACGGAAGTCAGGGCTACGGACTGGATGTCTGTCCCCTGACCGAAACGCGTACGTTGAAATCTACACCCCAGGGACAGCAGGCGATGGAGCCTTGGTGGGGTGGGCAGGTCGGGAGGGTGGCACCGCCGTGAATGGGATTGGTGCCCGTCTTGGTGTGTCTGGGCTGCGTAACAAAACCCTGCAGACCACGTGGCTTGTAAGCAACAGACATTCGCCCCTCACAGTTCTGGAGGCTGGGAGTCCGAGATCGGGGTGCCAGCACGTGCAGCCCCGGGGAGGGCCCTGTCTGGGGTGCGGACTGCTGACTTCTGCACCGCACATGGCAGAAGGGGCGAGGGAGCTTCTTCTGTCAGGGCAGTAATCTCGCTTCTCAGGGATCTGTCCTCATGACCCAAGTACCTCCCATAGGCCCCACCTCCTAACACCATGACCTTGGGCATCAAGTTTTCAACCTGTGAATTACAGTGTGGGGGGGCGGGGGGACAAACATCCAGATGACAGCAGTGCCCTTATAAGAAGAGACGAGAAGGCTTGAAATCTCTATTTCTCTCTCTCTCCTCCCTCCCCTCTCTCTCCTCCCTCCGCGCTCTCTCTCTCTCTCCCCTTCCCCTCTCTCTCTCCCCCTTCCCCTCTCCCTCTCTCTCCCCCTTCCCCTCTCTCTCTCTCTCCCCCTTCCCCTTTCCCTCTTCCCCTCTCTCCCATCTCATCTCCCCTCTCCCCTCTCCCTCTCTCTCTCTCTGTCATGTGTGGATTCAAGCAGAAGATGGTCATCTGCAAATAGGAAGCAGGTCTTTACCAAGAAATGGATCTGCTGGCTCTCTGACCTTGAAATTCTAGCCTCCAGAACTGTGAGAAATAAGGTCTGTTGTTTACAAGCCACTCAGCCTGTGGTATTTTGTTATAGCAGCTCAAATGGACAAGACAGTTAGACATCTCACTCAGGGGGTCTGCTCTGCTCAAGGGAAGAGGAGGAAGGTGAGAGTGAGGGTATGGAGGGGAGTAGGAACCAGCAGACGCAGGCGGGGGTCACAGGCCCAGTCGTGCTTCCCCACAGGTTAGCAAGGCCTCTCCAGCTGACCGACCTCCCACTGGCCTGGCCAATCACGCAAGGCCTCTGGGTCCAGCTCAGCTGAGGTCATCGAATCACCAGTGGGAACACAGAAGGTGGCCTCAGTCACCTTCCCAGATGACGGCATCCAGCACACAGCTCCAGCTCTCGTGCGTGGGGGTCTCCCAGAGGACTGGAGTTGGTGCGGCTTAGGCAAGGACTCTGGCTTTGTTCTCTGCTGTATCCCTGGGACAGAACGAGGCAGCTCCCGGCACACAGTCCAGACCCAAAACCCACTCACCAGTGAGCTGACTGCTCAGTCACTGCAGGCGCCCGGGGTCTGGCTGTCAAGAGGAAGTGAGGGGAAAGGCTGCCTGCATCACCGCCCACGCCAGGAAGGTCTTCCGCCCACCCCAAAGCAAAGCCCCTCTCTACACCTGCGGCAACTATGCCTGGGCATTGTTAATGGACGCCAGTGATGCTTTCTGACCCAAGGCTTTTGCAAAGGAGAAGAAAAGAAGGTGTGTGGCCAGCAGAAAGGGGACAGGCCTGGCGGCAGGGAGCCGCGTGGCAGCCCCGCCTCCATCATTCCCTGTGAGCTGAGGCGGGCTGACCGCATTCCTGGGCCTCGGGTCCACACGGCAAACACGGTGACGATGCCCACCTCCCGGGGGTTGTGAGGAATCCATTTAATAAACTGCATCGGTAAAGTTTGTGGGCCAGAGCCTGGAACGCGGCAAGCATGTGGTAGAGAGGAGCCCTCGAGAAAGAAAGAGGGGAAGACAGCAGGGAGGCCCCCCCAGCTATCGGACGTGCTGGCTCCTGGTTTCGCCGGTCGTACTCCACACTGCAGAGGCTGCTTCTGAAGCCAGTCTAGAAACAAGATGTTTGTGGAGGCTTCTGGAAAGACGATCCAGCTCTGCCACCCTCTGGGCGGAGTGACTCTGAGCTGCTGGAGCATGCCTGCCCTGCAGCTGCCTTCTTCAGGACATTCAGGAAAGGCAGCTCTGAGACTGAGGACAGTAGTCAAACTGGTGCTTTGCAGAAAGTGAGACCTCAGTGGGTATTTTTTGTAAGCTAACAGTTTTGGGGTGATGTGGCACTGTGACATAAACAAAGCTTCTGGAAAGAAGAAGACTCTAGTTTTGCATCCCAGTTTTATCATCTGGGTGACCTTGAATAGGTGACATAACGTATGCTTAGTGTCACATACTCAGTGCCTTTTTCTATAAAAGCGTCTATTGCTACCTGCTGGGAAAGAAGATAAAACTAAGAAAAAATTCTCAATGGCCCGGCCTCTGCTGGTACTCAGGTCATGATGAGTCCTTGGCTCTCTATGGCTTCCTGTGGTGCCAGCCACAAGGGACAGACAGCCTTGCACCTTGGTGTTCCAGCTCGAAAATGGGAGAACAAATGATCTGTCACCTGGAATCCCTTCAGAACACACAAAGAGCAAATGTCTCCAGCTTAAATAGAAACCCTGGACAAAGAGAAAACACAGCATGCCAATGACTTTTCACAAAGAGAGCAGAACTTTAAGGTATTAGAGCCACCACAACACAAGGAGCCGCCAGTGAGTCATGCCCACCTGCCCAGGCCAATCAGAATAGCATCGTGACAGGTACAGGGCAAGTGAGAACAGAGTTTCATGTCACCTGCTCCAAGCTTGCCTTTTTGAAAAAAAAATTCCTGCCAAGAACTGCTCTGCAGTCAAATTTATTTATGGCTCCCATGCCATCGCAAGATGCTGAGTCTATTTTGAATACCTTGGCTCCACCTGTGTTACAGTGGGTTCCAGACCAAAACTTTCTCCCTACAAGCTGAAAAACTGCAACGTAAAGTAATTTCAACCTTGTTAGTGACTCTGGGAACAGTCAGTCCATGCCTCTGGGTCTCTGGCGATGATCTGAATTTAACCTGATTTAAAATGAAAATGCTATGTTTTCCTGCCTTCCTAAACGCCAGCTGATTCTTTTTCAACTTTGATCATGGTTTAATGAAGACATACAGTGTCCTGGCCATGGTCACACACACAGATCCAGGCAGACTGTTTTTGTGGATGTGCCTTGACTCCGGGGAGGCAGGAGGGAATGGAGGTGGCGACTCGGGCTGCAGGTTCAAATTCTGATCCTGCCAGCTGCGAGTCGTATGACCTTGACCATGGACTGACCATTGCTGGGAACCAATGTCTTCATTAGTAAAACGCGGAGAATCGCGGCACCCATCTGGGGCGGTTACTGCAAGGAGTAACTGAGAGGATCCCACAGCCTGCTGCCTCAACACTACGGGAGCACAGACAGCATTCCCTGCTGCTGCCGTTATCACCACTGAACTTCATCACTGCTTGGAGCCTTTTTTGGTCCATGGAACAAATTCGTATACTCCATGTCGCAAGAGATGCGGGTTAAATTAAAGGTTCCTTTCCACATGTGGAAGGACCGCGCCCGCCCCTGTCCCCACCAGCCTGGAGTCCGCAGTCCGCACAGACCTAGAACCCAGGCGTCTCACACAACGGCACACACGACTGAGCACGGACACATCCGAAGAAGCCACGCTCTCGCGGGACACCACCGTGGAAAGTGCTGCTGCGGGGACGTTTGCCCCTCCCCTGCTGCAATTTAAGTCACCTCCCACAGAACAAGTCATGAGGCGACAGTCAGCCAACCCCCTGTGCATCTTGGCAGACTTCATTTCCTGGCACATATTTGCTGAATGAATGCTGAATCAATGACATGTCTGAAAGTTTGTACATGAAATCAAATTTGAGAAAGCGTTGCTTTAAAATGACTCGGAAGGCTGATAATGTAAAGTAGAGAGGGCCGACGCAAATGCCTATGTCTACAGGGACCAGGCAGGTAAAAGCAGTGGGAGAAACAGGCCAGGTGGACACAGTGATGCAGCCAGGACCATCTGCATTGCGGCAGCCACTACTCAGCCCTGGGTAAACTGATGAATCTTTCCATTTTTTACAAGAGAAATGAGAAATCAAAGATGTTTATGGGAAAGGTCTTAGTTGTTCCACACTGTCAATAAATGCAATTTGAAAAACTGTATTAGTCAAGTGAAACCAACCTATGGGCTGGATGCGGCGCAGTTTGCCAGATTCCAAGCTGTGATTTAAAGGAATACTGCAAATGAATTAATCACTGAGCGGAAGAATATCCTTTGTGACAAGAATATCCCCTTCAGTCATTTGCTTTACAAGTCAGGATTACACGAGATGATCCATGCGACATGTTTTACACTGTGCCCAGTGACGTTCAAATGTGCCAAGTACTGCTTTCCCTGAAGTGGGACGCCTGCAGGGGAAGACGGGGCCTCAGAACAGCAAAGCCCCAGACCCCGGTCGCCAGTGTTTCTCCATCAAAAGGCCCATCAGTAAGCAGCGGCTGCAGAAGCTGCCCAGAGCTCAGAATGTTCACCTGTACTGCGCTTCATGCTGAAATACCCCTTCACCTCATACCTGTCAGAATGGCTGTCAACAATAAATCATAGAAGAAGTGTTGGAGAGGATGCGGAGAAAAGGGAATCCTCGTACATTGTTGGTGGCACTGCACATTGGTACCGCCACTAAGGAAAACAGTCTGGAAGTTTCTCAAAAAAATTAAAAATGTATCTACCTTTTGACCCAGCAATTGTACTTCTGGGTATTTATCCAAAGAAAACCAAAACAATAATTTGTAAAGATCTATGCACTCCTATGTTCATGGCAGCACAATTTACAATAGCCAAGATATGGAAGCAACCTCAATGCTCATCAACAGATGACTGGATAAAGCAGTTATGGTTCATACATACAACGGAATGTTACTCAGCCATTAAAAAAAAAATGAAATTCTACCACTCGCAATGATATGGATGGACCTAGAGGTTATTATGCTGAGTAAAGTAAGTCAGACAGAGAAAGACAAATACCATATGATTTCACTTATATGTGGAATCTAAGGAACAAAAAGAACAAATTAATCAAAAACAGACTCACAAATAGAGGACAATCTGGTGACAGCCAGAGAGGAGAGGCATTGGGGGACTTGGAGAATGGGGTGAAGGGTTAAAGAGGTACCACTCAGTAGTTGATAGATGGTCACGGGGATGGGGAGCACGGCATAGGGAATGCAGTCAGCATTCCTGTCATGGCTAGGTGGACAGTCAGGAGACAAAAAGCAATAAGGGGGATCATTTTATAAACTATATAAATGTCTAACCAATGCACTGTATACTTGAAACTAATAATAATAATAATCCCATTCAAATACTCTCCACGCTGCTTAGGTTTTTAAATAAACACTTATCATTCCACTGCACTTGTCATCAGTCAAAACCCAGAAATCTGGAGGGGACGGCTTCAGAGGGGACACTGCCTTTGAAGTGTGACTTTCTACTCTTTTCTGGCTGAAAGGAATGATTCACCTTTCTTCTTTCCTAAAAGGCTATCCAAAAATTCAATCGCCTAGATATTTAACTAGACCCACCAGCTCCAGAAGGAACTACAAGCATTCCCATGGCATTGCACTCAGTGTCATGGAATGACAGAAATAAACACGGGACACAGAAAGGCTGGATGCATCTAATTGGGCAGCTGCTCTTGGCATCTCAAGCAGGTCTCCAGGACAACCAGACTGGACTTGGCTGAACGCACTCTTTCCTAAGTCAGTCATTCAACCTTATGGGAGCTTGCCACCCGTAAGTTATTGTGAGGGATGTAAATAATGGTCCAAGTAGGACCTTACCACCTGTTGGAAGAGAAATCCTTGTCAGATGATACGGTGCCATAAACAGAGCAGCAAGAACCTTTAGATCAGGGCTACAGGCCCAGCACCTGCAACAGCACCAGGCCCATCACAGGAGCTTGATGAAAAGCTGTTGAATGACTGACTGACTGAACATACTCTAAATTCAACACTTCATCCTCACTGTTTCTGATCAAATTATTTAATGTCTCTGGGCTTCAGGTTTCTTATCTCTCAAACAGGAAAAACACTGCCAAGCATCCTCAGAGCTGGTGTAAAAATTAACTGATTGACTGTAAAACATGGTGCCCGCCAGGATGTCACCTTAAGCTACTATTTAAATGCTCCAAGACTGTTTCTTCATTCCGTAAAATGGTGACAAGTGCTCACTTACTTGTGGAGCTGTTGGAACGATTAAATGGCTCACCTCTTACAGAAAGCCTGGCTCAAAGATGCACTGCATGCGTGTTAGCTGTTATTACCTAGGACCATCAAGTCCATTTCATAGGTGAGGCAACTGAGGCTCAGAGAGGTTAAGTCTCTTGCTGAAGGCCATGAGGGGCTATTATCTCTGGAGCATCGTCTCTGTGCCAGGCCTTTCCCAAGCCTCCCAGCATCACTGTGAGGTCAGATGCAGACTGGGGCCTGAGAAGCTGAGGGACATGATCACATGAAAGTCGATGACAGGAGCAAAATGCACACCCAGACCTTCTTGAAAACAGAATCTACATTCTTCTGACTATACCACTTGCTCTCTAACGAACAACCCAGAAAATGAGAAGAACCCAGATAATGAGAAGCACCGTATAAAACCACTTAGAGCAGGGTCGTCAGACTTTGACCTAGAAGCCAAATTCAGCCTGTGTGGCCTGTTTTACTGGAATTCAGCTGTGACCACTCATTTACATACTGACTATTGCTGATTTCCTGTGACAAGGACAGACTATAGGGCTCCCAAAACCTACAAGACCTTGTAACTGAACTATTACAGAAAAAGTATGTCAACCTCTGGTTTAGTGTTCGGCAACACGAAAGGTAACACCCGATAGGTGGTGGCCGTCATCATCGCCATCCACATTATTTTCACTGTTACACACAGGACAGCACAGCAGGGAAGAGCAGAAACTCAGCCACCAGGCCAGCCTTGATCCAGTCTGGGCTGTGCCGCTCCCAGTGCCACCTGCGGCAGGCTGTTCACGTCTGCACTCAGTGTCTTCACATGAGCCTAGGCCGACGCCTCTCAGCCTCACACGACTGACACTGGGGCCCGGATGATCCTTTGCTGCGGGGCCGTCCTGTGAGCTGCAGGGTGTTCAGCAGCAGCCATGGCCTCTACTCATGCAGCCAGTACCACCCCCTCCCGGTTGTGACAACCAAAAATATGTGCAGACATTGACCATGTCTCCTAGCAGGACAGGGGGGACCACAAGCGTCCCCCTCCCTCATGGAGCACCCCAGGCTAGCCCATTGCAGGTTTCGGGGGATGGAGTGTATGTGCAGGGAAAACCACTGTCTACAAGCCAAGGTGAGTGGCCTCAGAGGAAACCAACCCAGCTGACACCTTGATGGTGGACTTCGCAGAAGCAGAAAATCAATGTCTATTGATTAAGCCACCCAGCATGGCCCTTTGTTATGACAGCCCGAGCCAACTACTGTGCCGTCCAATCTTCTCAAATGAGAAAAGCTCCCATCCCGCTGCAGAGGTCGAAAGCCACTCAGAAGCGTAAAAAGACCCCGATCACCGACAAAGAAGCTGTCCGGTGGTGGTTATTTCATCAACGCTAACCAAAAAATTAACATGACCAGCACAGAAGACGTGGGGCCCTGAGGGACAGGAGCTGCTTTGCTGACGGTGGTGGGGAAGGGAGAGGGCATCAGATGGGCTGTACAATGACCTCGAGGAGCTGGGTCACGTGGATCCTATGGGGGTCACCCTCCAGGTCTGGAGAACAGCCCACGGTCCATCAGCCTAACAGGAAGCCATAAGTGATTCTCTCCACCTTCAGCAGCTGCCCCCGCCCCCAGTCTGATGTTTCCCAAATGTCTGACAATGGCCCAGAGTAATAAACACTCCAAGCAAAAAAGCGGCTGCCTCCACTGACCCCTGCCACCCGTCGCCATCACTCCTGCATACTGTCCGCACTGCTCGGGGCCTCTGTGCCACCTTCACTGACCCACCAGGAGACTAGGTGCTATGATTAGCCCCATTTTACTCTAAGAGACCTAAAACAGAGACACTTGTCCAGGGATGCAGATGCGGGAATGACCTAGAATCAAACCCCGGCTGCTGGGGTTGGCGAACCGTGACCTATGGGCCAGGTGCAGCCCTGCTGCCTGTTTTTATACATAAAGTTTTATTGGAACGCAGCCACACCCATTCACGTCTGTGTTGTCTACGCCTGTGTCTGCACAGTTAAGCAGATGTGGCAGAGACCAGGTGTCCGTAAAGCTGACCTCATTTATCATCTGGCCCTTTTCAGAAAGTTGGCCAACCTCGCTCTAGTCTCTTAACCCCACACCATGCCCACCCAGTTCCACGCATCCAAGACAATCCCAAACCCACACTGCCCTCGTACCCAGACGGAAGAAAGGAAAAGGACAAAAATTATGTTTAAATATAATCCCACTGATAAAACAAAGAACAAATCTAATTCTCTGCACATCCTTTTGTTCTCCAAAATTGCCAAGATGTCAACCTCATACAAGATAATAAATAAGGAGAACCAGCAAAGTACTTCCCAAATATTTAATTAATGCGTTTTATCTGCTTCACCACCTGGGAACAATGGGCCACAGGTTGGAAGAGCGACTCTAAGCCTTAATGTTGAATTCTTGGTTTTATAAAGTGCTTGTCACAACCTTAGTATTACTAAAATGTAGGGAGTTTTTTTCTGTTATTATTAATTAGGTTTTCCCTAACAGTCAGTATCACAATTAACCTTCAAAGAAGAGCTGCCAGGACGCATTTAACTAATTTTTACGAAGCAAACCTTTTCCAAATCACCTCGCGCTGGCTTTCCAATCCTTCCTGAGCACAGTTTCCCTGTCAAATTAAAACCTGCTATGATACCGTGCAGATAAATGCCTTCTGACAGTCTAACAATGCTGCCCTCATTCTTACAAGCAAACGCCTTTCAGAAGAGGCCGACGGGAATGGCTGTAGTCAAAACGTAGATATTTTGGAGTTTTATTTCCTCTTCCCATTAGAGAGGGGGCCAGCAGAACTGCAGATACGGGACAAATTGCTGGTGAAGGGCAAATTTTGCCAGGTAAAGTCGGCTGGATGTTTGGAATAGTTACAGGTTTTCTGTGCCTTTCACAAGGTAGCTGTTTTGCAATATTGCTGTAATGTGCCTACCATTATGGAGAATTACATACAAGACCAAAGGGAGGAAAACAAAAGCCTCCGGGTGAAGTCACTCAGAGCTGTGTCCTGGTTGAACCTTTTCTGGTATTGTTTCTGCTGTTCTAATTTCCCTCGATACCTTTCATTACCTGGTGGAGTTATTGGGGTTTTAGAAACGGATGTCAAGGTAGCTTGCAAGGTTTCGGTAATTTCCCTGAAAGATAGATTCCTGGGCCAGGAGGACCGTTTGTCAGCTCTGAGCTGTTTCATAGTTACCATCAAAGGGGCTATGAGATGAACAAAGAGCCAATAATTGAGTGTCAAGGTCAACAGTGTGGGGGCTAAAGATGGGGGTGACATCAGTTTAACAGAGGGCTGAGGACTAAGACTGCAAATAGGTTTTGCTCACCCAGTATAAGTAAAAGACAGCAATGGCCAGACGCCCACATCCAAATGTCCGAAGCGTCCCACGGCCAGGAGTCAGCTGGAGCTGACCGAGTACAGGCCATGCTGTGGACACTCCCGCCTGCCTCTCAGTCTTCCCACGGCCTCCACCCCCCATGAACGCCACCCGCCTGGACCTGTCGGCTTGTGTTGGTGAGGCCTGCCTTTGCAGCCCCCAGGGACCAGTGGTGACGGGCTGCTGTTTTCTGAGGCTCTGAGGATATCATCTGCCCTATAAATGGGACCCTAAGAGTTCATGGAATGTTGAGAAAGGGGACAGACTCCTGAGAAAGTTATGCTCACATGAAATACACACACACACACACACACCCCTGTGATGGCTCAATCTGGGTCTCTGCAGACTGGCCTGGTCTCAGGCCTCAAGGAGAAACTGAGAAAGTTTGCTAGATTCTTCTATGGAGTCAGTCTGTTTTGTTTTTTTTTTAAGACCTTAAAATCTATCTCTATTTTAATATTTTTAAACTAAAAGTAACTCTTAAAAAGTATAAGACAGCTAAAAGAATTCAACCAATAAAAATAAAAGCTTGCATTTACCAACAGCACATTATCTGTGAAGAGATCTGAAAACATGATTCCGTTTAGTCCCAAAAAGCCTGTGAGGCAGGCCCGCGTGACAGGTGTGGAAACAGGCCAGAGGTGAAGTGACAATTACGGGCGGTCAGAGAGTGCACATCCAGCCCCATGGCGTTTCGCCAGGCTCGGAGCTCAGAACTCGGGGTCGCCTGCTGTGGGGCCCGGACACCACAGAACGCAACGCTGACCCCAGAGACAAAGCTTTTCCCTCAACACATTTTCAGTCTCTCTGAAGATGTGGGAAGATGACCCCGGTCTGGTCTTCATCCGCCTTTGCCCTCCGACCCTTGCTCGTCCCCTTTCAGGCTTTGGGCAGGCGGCGGCTTCTGGCCAGAAACTAACAATTGTTTTGTATTCACCATGGTACTTCGGCGGTCATTTTCTACCGATGGCAAATGACACCGGGTTTCTTTATGAATAAATTTCCTTTAGGCGAGAAGCGGGAGCCAACTTAAAGAAAGTATTAAGTCAGCGCTGTGGGCAGGTACGGCGCAGTCATGACAGTAGAACAGGAGTGAGTCAACACAGGGCAGCAGCGTGAAAACGCAGTGGCGTGGGAGTGACTCAGCCTCGGATGCTCGCATACGGCAGAGCAGGGCGCTCAGCCCCCTGGGGTGCCGACAGGGACGCCACGGCTCCGATTAAGGTTTACGTTCCCTCGTCATCGTTAAATTTCTAGGCTTCGCTTTGTGTGCAACCGATCATCTAACTACGGGTACGGCAAACAAGCACGCGTGCTGCAGGGTCTCTTCAGCAGCTGGGATACGCGGTCGAAGAGGCCTGTCCACCTCGGGACCAGTCTCCCCCCCCACTTCCCACGGGGCGGAGCCCCAAGAGAGCTGCCGTGACCGGCCGTCTGGCGTCCCCAGCATCCACTTCCTGCCCTTCCTTGTGATGGCTCCTGATTTTCACTGGGGACCCCACGTAATTCTGTGAAAGTGGCTCCTCGCCCAGCTCCAGGACGGAACACACAACTAGGTTAAAAGCCATTCTGGGACTTCTCCCCACTGCCACCGCCGGCATGGCTGGCCTTTCGGGCTCTATCTCCGGTCCCCTGTGGGGAGCACTGGGACAAACACTGGTCGGTGCCACCACCAGGCAAGCCCCACCCATCTGGCTTTATTCACTAATCAATCAATCAATGAAAATTTCACTGACTAAAAAACTGGTTGTCCCCTGTGCTAGGACTGCTGACGGAAAGGCAGCTGCTCCCGGAGGGCAGGGGACGCGGTGACGAGGGAAGCCACCCGGCCTGGGCTGGCTGCGAGGGGCTCTTCCTAGAAACCTGCCTCCAAGAAGCGCATTACAGTTGAGCCCAGAGAATCCTTGCCAGACAGGAAATTCCCAAGAGAAAAAGTGCTGGTTCTCACTTCTCAGCTTTCATGCCTGCGTGTCCACAAAGCGAGAGGTGACGTTGGCCTCACTGGGCCGCTGAGGGGACCTGAGCTGAGGGGACCTGAGCTGACACGTGCAAAGCGTAGAGCAGACCCTCATGTGGTTGCTGCAATGGGGCTTCCTCTCCTCCCGGGGCATCGGTTTCTCCGTCTGTGAAACGGATACATAATCGCGACCTCGCCTGGCTCCCAGGATGAGCTGGTGGGTGCAGCGTCAGGGATACTGTCGCTCGTACTCTCAGAAGAGCAGCCTTTGACACACGGCAACTGAAAGTGTCGCTGGTGCTGTGATGAGGCTCCCTCGGAAGCGGTGGGATGGGGGCCTGAAAGTTTAAACTCCCCTAACTACCACCCTGGGAGAAGCCTCACGTCCTCAGAAATGAGGTCCTAGCTGCGCCATTGTGCCTCCCCGACTCCGTCCTCCCCTGCACCGGAGGCCGCTCTCCTCCCTGTGCAGACTTTGTACCCCAGGCTCGTGTGTGTCGCCCGCCTCAGTCGGAAAGCTGACGCCCTCCCTGCTGGGTCCCATCACCTCAAGCAGACAGCTGGCGCACCACAATGGGGCATGACAGTGCCCACAGGGCTCCTGCCACCCGGAGTGAACAAGGGTAACCACGTCCATGGAACCTCAGTCCGATCAGAGGCGGCCACGTGAGGCCCAGCAGGGCCCCTGGCTGCCAGTTCCAGCAAGAACGAGGCTCCCAAGTGTGTGCGTCTCTGAGCAAGATGTGACTTTCACCCATGTTCTGCCACACTCAGAGTGCACACTCTGGCAAAGTGGCTCATGCTCTCAGTGACACATCTGCAAAATGGGCCAGCGATGCCTCGATCACAGCACTGCTGAGAGCCAATACTGCCAACAGCCAGCATGGAGCCAAACTCAAGGCCGGAACTCCACCCGCAGCCTAATGGGTCCTGTGACTTTACTGCTGGCCCTGCCCTTGTTACCAGCCACACCAAGTGCGGTCCCCACCACCCAGCAGCTAGAAACACCAGGTGCTGATAAATGCTAGTAGGCCCTAGGCCGAACGCTCCACGTGCATTATCTCATTTCAACTTCCCAGCACAGGGAAGGAAGGATGTGTGATTCTCACCACCATTGTTCAGATGAGGCAACTGAGGCCTAGAGGTTAAGGAATGTATCCAGGTCACTCAATAACGTTTGTTTGAGTCATTGCATATTCATTCCACGTGATTAAGTGTCTACTGTATGCAAGCCACTGTGTATATAATGGTGCATAATACACAGTCTCTGCTTTCATAGATGCCAGGTATTAAACGATTCAATAATTTCATAAATGATGCCAGGCATTAAACGATTCGACTGAGTTGCTCCCAAGGCGAGGAGGTGAGAATGTCACATGGCAGGACATAAAAATCTAGACCCTATGATTTGTTCTCTGTGGCTTTACAAGCAGCATGTTCTCATCTTCAGGGGATGGGAGACCAGCTGTTACTTTGGGTCTCCAGACAGCACATAGGAAAGGCCACCAGGTTCTCATGTGGTCCCAGGGTCTAGGGTCAATCTACCCAAATGCCCCAGCATCTCTAGATGACTCAATAAGCCCCGGCATAAAGGAAAGGGACAGGAAAAGAAAGGGTGAGTATTTGTGAAGACTGTGGGAGAAAGCCAGAACGGAAACGAGAAGCAGCAGGGAGAGGGGATGGCAAGGCAGGGGGATCACCAGCTAAATGGGCAGGGCCTCAAGATTGAGAAGTGGGGGGAACCTCATGCATTGGGGGCCTGTGTTAATGTCCCCATAACCAAATGCGACCCAGAGGGAGTGGCAGCACTCAGCAGAGCACCCTGCCCACAAACGGCCGGGCATGGAGCACGGGGAGCAGCCACCCCCATGCACGGCAGATCAGGAGACTTGCCTGGGGGAGCCCTGGTGCCTGCAGAATGTCGGGGGAGAAGAAGTCGTTACTGGGGGGAAAGGAAAAAAATGTGACTGTGATTAGATGTCCTCCAAGCAGAGGAGGTAGGAAGTAAACTAGGCAAGAAGAGTGCAAGTCAAATTCCATTTAATAAAAATAAATAAATAAAATGTGATGTTTCTAGCCACCAGGGACAAGAGGCCTTCTGCCGAGCCACCACTCCATGCTCTAACCCTCCAATGAATTCAGACACAGCCCCCGAAGATCTCACATTCTGCCATCTTCCAAGCTCACCACACACCAGCCCTGCCCTTGTCCTTCTACCCTAAACGAGGGGTCTAGGAAGGAGCCAGGAGGGAGAAGCATGCAAAGAAACTGGGAGATAAAAGGGATAACAATGTGCCTGCTCTAACTGACCCCAAAGGGGGCAGGACCTTGGAATGAGCAGGGGGGTATGGCATTGAGGACCTTGGGGTGTGGGGGGAATGACCCAAGGTGAGCAGGGAAGGCCCCTGAGGTGACAAAGAATAAGACCTTGATTCCGGCAAAAGGAGCCTTTGCCTATGACACTAATCTAGACACAGCCAGCCCCATCCCTGGAGAATCTACCCCCAAATTCTTCTACCTGTGAGGCTATTGCCAGTCCCTCCAACCTATCAAGGCTGCTCCTGCCTCTGGCAATTGACCTTTGCTAGTTCTCTGCCTGAGGCACTCTACTCCTAGATCTTGCACTTCAAGCATCATCTCCTCAGGGACCCCTTGGCCATCTTCTCACCCCGCCCCCAGCAGTCCCCTGATCACACCACCCCGCATTTTCTTCAGAGTAGTTGGTCCTATCTGTAATCAGCTCCACTGTACATTTGAGCATTTGCTGTCTGTCTCCCCAACTAGAATGTAACCTCTACACCAGCCATAAACTTGTGCCTAGTTTAGTCCCTTAGATCCCCAGTACCTAGCCCAGAATACCTCCTCAAAAATTTCCTATTGATTTCTTTAGTGTGGACAGTCTTCCAGAGCATGGTCAACAAACTGCAGGCCATGGGCCAAATCCAGCCCACCACCTGTTTTTGTAAATAAAGTTTTATCGGAACTGTATTGGTCTCCTGGCGCTGCCACTACAGACTAGGTGGATTAAACACCAGAAATTGATGGCTCACAGTTCTGGCGGCTAGAAGCCCAAGATCAAGGTGTTCGTCTGGCTGGCTTCTCCTGAGGCCTCTCTCCTTGGCTTACAGATGGCCACCTTCTCGCTGTGTCCTCCTGTGGCCTTTCTGTGTGAGCACACCACCCAGATGTCTCTTTGTGTCTAAATGTCTTCTTATAAGGACAATAGTTCTGCCCTACTGGGTTAGTGTCCTGCTCCTGCGACCTCATGAAATCTTAGTTACCTCCCTAAGATCCAGCCTGCACCTGCAGTCACACTGGGGGCTTAGGGCTGCGACACTAAAACTTGAACTCAGCACAATTCAGTCCATTACAGAACGCAGCCACATTCATTTGTCCGGCAGCTTTGGGCTACAGAGACAGAGTCGAGTAGTTGTGACACCGACTGTCAAGTTGGCAAAGCCCGAAAAATTTACTCTCTAGCCCTTTACAGAAGCTTGCTGACTGCTGGTCTGGAGCAAGGCTCCTGCTATGTTTGAAGTGTCACAACAACCTCGTTTCCCTCATAACTCTCGGTTAGAAGTCCTCACTGCAGCCCAGTCCAAAGCCCCCAGATATTTTCATTTTGCTGCATAATCCTCAGTGGCTTTGTCACTCCCCCAAAGTCAGACAAAGGGGCCTCCCAAGATTGCAGAGTATGAATCCAGAGATTGAAGCACATGCCCATGGAATCGCAATTAAGACAATGCCCAGGAAAGCAGCGAACGGAGTACCTGTCAAATGCCAGCCCCGCAGCAACTTGGCAGAACACATGGTTTGCTGACACCACTTCCATTATAACTCAGAAACCACTCAAGGATTGCTCAGAAGACAGGGGAACTTGGTGTTCCAGGCCTTCTGGAATGAGACAAAGTGGCACCATGTGTGACACTTTTTATCCATCAAAAGCTATTGAGGGCCTAAGACACGACTGGCTTCTATTCCTCTCGTGGCTTTTTCCTTTTTGCTCAACCACAATTTCAATTAGAGTCAAAGAACCTCAGTTTCAAAAGCTTTACAGGAAGAAAGATGCTAAGACCCAATTTTAGTTATTTATTTTTTTATTTTTTTAAAACAAAGACTAAAAAATGCTTCCTGTGTGCCAGGCACTGTTGTAACCTCTTTATCTCCATAACTCACTTAATCAAGTCCCTCATTAAAACAAGCCTATGCTGCCCACCTGCTCTAGGTGCTGGGGACCCAGCAGTGACAGCCGAAGCCTCTGCTCCATGGAGCTCACATTCTAACTAGAGACAGACAAGACACAGGCAGCGGTGATCAGGCTGTGTTGCTCAGAAGGAAGGGAGACTGAGATTAATCTCTGTGAGTGTGGCGGCCAGCAAGGCCCTCTCGAGGAAGTGAGACCTCAGGGCCGTGGGCCAAAGAGCAGAGGTCCTTGGGAAAGACGTTCCAAGCAAAGGGAACTGCCAGGGCAGCTGCCCTGAAATCCTTCGGAAGAAAGGGGGAAAGGTCAGTGCAGGACAGTCCAGCAAGCACAGGGGAGAACGAGACTGGGAATGAAGGCCGAGGAAGACACCCAACCTAGCCTGAGTAGTCCAGGAGGGCTGCCTGGAGGAAGCAATGCTCAAATGTTTTCAATAAGGGGAGCTGCACAAGCAAAAGCAATGAGGAGACTTCCTCCTGAGCCTTTAAGTCCTGTCCCCTTTGCCATGGAATCTGGTGGAAGACACCCTGACACATGCCCAGCAACCTCTGGAAAGAGCAGCACTGAAGATGGGGTGACAGGGGTGCCGTTGCCCAGAGGGCACTTCAGAAAACCAGAAAGCAACTCGTCTAATCCCCTAACGGGGTTTCAAGTGAAGAGCTGGCGTTTTCAGCCATGCCCCTCTGCCTTGAAGAGCTGAGTATAAAATGACCAGCATCGCTTATAACTTCCTTTTTAAAGGAAGCCACGTTTACTTTGTTTTCACTACGATTTATGACGAGGTTTAGGGGAGCCTCATCTCACTGCACACCTCCTTCCCTCCTTCCACCGCAGTCACTTAAGAAATAACAAACTTCCCTGTGGCAGAGACGCTACTTACAATCCTTTTCCCCCAAACTTAGGGATTTTTGTAACTCTCTCCTGCAGTGGGGCACCGCTCCGAAACGTGCCAGGATGCCCCAAGCACCTCTGGCCTGGCCGTTTCCTTCTGAAGCATTGTTACTGAGGTGAAAATGCCATACAATAAACTGCACATAGTTAAAGTACGTAACTGGTAAGTGTCAACATTTACACGCATCAAATCATCGCCCCCATCAAGCTAGCGAAGGTCTCCATGGCCTGGAAAGTCCCCTCGGCCCTTTGGTGGTCCCTCGGTCCAGCCCCTCCCCAGGCCCACCCTCAAGCAACCACTGTTCTGCTGTCTGTCTCTACAGATCACGCTGCATTTTCTAGGGTTTTCTTTAAATGGAATCGCACAGTATATACTCTTTGGGTCTGATTTTCTCCACCCCGCATAACGATTCACACGTGGCGTGCCCCAGTGGTTCCTTCCTCTTTGTTGTACGGCATGCCATCGTCCATGTCCTCTGTTTGGGGGTTCCCAGTGTGGGGCTACCACGGACAAAGCTGCTCGGAACGTTCGTGCACAAGTCTTTGTGCAGACAGGTATTTATTTCCGTTTCTCGTGGATGAAAACCTAGGCGGGGAACGACGCCCTAGTCCTGGACGGTGGAGCATCGTCTTTCCGGTGCATCTCTGTCAGGTTCGAACGCTGGGATCAGTGTTTAGAGGAGTGTGGTCCTTGCTACGAGAGGGAACTGGAGTGATGCGAAGGCAAGCATTTTTATTTTATGGCTGTCAACATCTGGAGCAGTTCATGTGCAGCTCAGGCCGTGATTAGCACTTGCCAGAGATGAGCTGAATAAATCCTCTCGAGCCCTGCAAGGCAGGTATCACTTTCATCATCGCTTTGCAGACAAAAACACGAAGGGCCAGACTGCCGAAGGAAGCTGCCCCAGGTGACTGACACAGGAAGTCCATGGTGGAGGCCACCTAAACCCAGACCACCTGGCCTCGAGTCCATGTCCTTAACCAGTCTGCAGAGCGCTTTAATATATGTTACTAGCATGCATCTTGTGGTGGCTTTGGAATGTGCCCACGTGGCTGGGCTCAGCCACGTTCTCCGGAATTCTCTTTACTGTACATTTCCGGTTAGGGCCATCCACAGGAGAGCGCTGGAGGATGGAAATGAAGCAGCTAGCGGCCCTGCTGAAGCTCACACGCCTTGCTATCTGAGGACTCGCCGCTTTGTCGTGAAGCAACAGCTGAGCCTACAAATACTCACCCTTCCCCTGGGCCCCCTTCCGATCGCCCTCTCCTGAGCAAGTGTGTGTGTTCACCTCCACGATGAGGGGCCAAAATTACTCCCAAACACGCTGGTGGATAATTTTATCTTCGTTTCTGTTGATGCTAATGCCCCAGAGACAACTTTTCATTACAGCGAGGCTTCCTTTTAAGTAGTCTCTGCTGTCGCCATTCACGTTTGTACTATTATTCCCAGCCAACCGTGACCTGCCACTTTCCTGATCCACTCCTCTCCCGTCTACACACAACAGGTCTGATAGCCTCCTGACATCATCAGCGGCTCACATGACCACACTCATCATCGCCACGCCTTGTCGGCGCTCTTATTGCCTTTGCTCATTAGGTAAATAAATCCTTACAGGTTGTGAAGACTCTCTGGCTGAGAAATGGATAAAACTGCCTTTCATTTGTATCCATCATTTATGTGTAAATGGCAACAGGGGATATTAGCCATGATTTGCAACAATCTGCCTTAGACCTACAAGGTCAAGGATGTTTTTCCTGTTTTGTTCACAGCTGGCCCCTGGCACGCAGTGACTGGCACATAGTACATGCTCGGTAAGTACGTGTAGAGATCATGACGGCACCTACCTAGCAGGTGCATCTGAGGGCTAAGAACGGCATCTGCACCTAGGGAGGTGATGGGCCACAGCAGGTACCCAGTGCACGGATGACACCGACCTGAAGCCTGAATCACACCCAGGACGACCCCAGACCCTGCGAGAAAATGCTCCCAAGATGGAGCAATATGGGACAGGGCAGAGGCCGCAGGTCTCAGCAGCTGCCATGAACGGTAACTGGGGAGAATGCCAGTTGGTGGGGACAGGTGAGTGGCAGCCAGTGAGCCACCACCTCTGTTGCTGGTTGTAAACACATTCAGAGCGGGGGTGGCTGGTGGGCTGAGGGACCAGAAGGTCGAGGTCACTGGGGAAGTGAAAGATGACATGGGGAGCTGGTGACAGCACCTGGCTGACAGGTGGGGGTGTATTTACCATTTTAACAACCAGCACAGTCATGTCAGTGCGAAGTCCAGGCAGCCGGGCGCTGCCCGCCGTGCAATGGGCCTCCAGGACCCCCGGAGCCACTCCGGCTCCAACAGAGGCAGGACCACCCGGGAACCCGAGCGGCCCCAGGGATGCCACCACTGCCGGCTGCTTGCCTCTGCTTGGCTTAGGCGTGCATCCAGGAAACGTTTACACCCACGAAGCTGCCCACCTCTGTGCCAGACACACAGGATGAAATGGAGAGGAACAGGCCCCAGACCAACCCTCGGAGGCTAGGACTTCAGGCATCTGTCCCCATTCAACATTCACGACACATGCGTGCAGAGATAACTCTGCTCTCCTCACACCACTCACGGCTCCGCCTCATTAACTGGCGGGAACCGCTTCCTCGTCACATGCTAGAGCAAATGATGCTGTCTCCTTAACCATGTAACACACCATTTACCCCACACCCTGCCAGCCGGGCACCGGACACACGCAGTCATTCATCCTCAGGACAATGTGCAGTTGGCGTCACCACTCCATTTGCTGGAGGGAAACAACAGACTCGGAGCGGGCAAGGGCGCCTGGAATTTGAATCCGTATCTTTCTGTTACCGAAGCTCATCAACATGAAGGACAAGGAAACGGAGGTCCAGGAGGAGCAGGGCCTCGTTCACGTCACCCGCCGACCCCGAAAGGGCCAGAGCTGGGAAGCCAGCCTGGGTGCCTGCAGAACGTGGTGCTCCTTCCAAGACGCCACTCTGCTCCCCTCGTGCCCCTCCCTTCACAGGGGGCTCCGGTGGCCCGCTCAGCCGTGCTCCCCCCTCATCCCCAATGCTCAGTCTTAGGACGAGGCTTTGATAACAGTGTGCCCCCCACAACCCGTACCCGCCAAGACAATTGCTCTGCCTCAACTGCACAGAGGCACTCACGGCGAGCTCAGCAGGACAGCTTGGCTGACAAGTCACATAAAACCGACAAGCGATTTGACCAAACTCTAGGTAAAAACACTGTCTTTTCCTAGTCAAAGCCCAGAGAACATAATTAGGAAACTGTAATTGTGCTGTGTCAGAGGTTTTCTGAGCCCGACAGGCCCCGATGTCAAGAGCAATTGGCTTTTTCGGGTTGGGCCAAGGTGCCAGGGACCAGGGGCAAAACTTAAGGGGGCACCAAAAACCTCGGCTATCATGCTAATGTTTCATGCAATAATTTGAAAAATCAAAGTTAATAGAAAAAGATAATGAACAAAAGAGCAAAATCTTAAAATACAGACAGGATCAGTACAACTCATTTTTTCCTTCGCCTCAGGCTCTGATGTGGCTGGTTTCACGCTGCGGCCCTTTCTGAAGACGATAGCACATGCTCAGTAAAGGGAAGTGACTTGCCACTGACATGCTGTCACCGGTCACTAAAATGTCCAGGTCACAAGGCCACCTGCACTGCTCTCTCAGGAACCCTGCCGCCTCGGGTGGGTTACTGCACAAGCCTGCCGTGCCCGAGCCTCCGCCACCTCCGGTGCTAAAGTCACATTGCCGCGGGTGACCGTCACACAGCGTAAATCTCATCTGGTCAAACCTCTGCATCCTCAGGTGCTTCTCCCAGCTCCACACAGGGGAGTCAGCGGGCGGCAGCAAGCGGATCCAGCAAGCAAATGTGTGTCGTCTGACTCCCTGGGTGTCGACGATTAAAATCAGTTGCCATTTGCAACAACACAGATGGACCTTGAGGACATTATGCTCAGCGGGGGAAGTCAGACAAAGACAAATGCCACATGAGCTCACATGTGGAATCTAAAAACGCTGTGCACAAAAACAGAGTAGAACGGTGATGGCCGGGGGCCGGGAGGTGGGGGAGATGGGGAGACGCTGGTCAGAGGGTAAGACTTCCGGTTATGAGATGAGTAAGTTCTAAGGATCTAGTATAAGCACGGTGACTATAGTTAACAATACCATGTGGTACACTTGGAAGTCGTAAAGAGAGTAGATCTTACACCCAAAAAGAAAACGTAACTATGTGAGGGGATGGAGGAGTTAACTCGCCTGACCGGGGTAATCACTGCACAGCATATACGTGGTCAAATCATCGCGTCGTACACCTTAAACTGACACACGCCACAAGCAGCAACACCTAGCAAGGCTGGGGGATGAGAGAGGCGGCCAGGGAAGGGCTCTCTAAGAAGCGGGGATCTGAGTATAGGCCTGCTGGAGATGAGGGAGTGAGCCACACATCCAGGCCTGGGGCCCCTCTTCTCACTCCCATCTCTTGAGGAGCATACTTAACCTCGCATCCAAACTTCTTCATCTACAAAGCAGAAAACACAAAAAAATACCCAACCTCATAGGGTTGCTATGAGGACAGAAGGAGATAGTATATACAAAGTGCTTAGCGTAATGCCTAGCACAGAGGTGATCGATAAATGCTGAAACCTGCATCACCATCTCCCCCATCACTTCCATCACCGCTGCCTTCTCCATCAATAACACCGTCACCCCCATCACCACCACTACCACCCCCCCAACCCCCGCCCAAACAATAACATCCCCTCCTCTATCACCGTGAGGATCAGGATGAAGAAGGAAATAAGGCCCTCAAACTAACCGGGCTGTTTGAGGTCTCCTAAGACCTTTCCGCACTCCAGTCCACCCACACTCTGTCTCCCGGTGGACATGCTACTTCCTGGCACAGTGACTCCTCACCACTCCCTTCACGCCGAGCGAAGAGGACAACCTGTGCTGCGAAGGTATTGGCTGCTTTTAAAAATATATATCTATTCGCATCCCTGTATTCTGCATCAAACCAAAAGCTAAAGACTTCTCCAGCACTCGGCACACAGCAGGCACTACCTGGGCGATGTCTGGAGAACTGAAAACTCTTTTCACTGTGACTCACCTGCCTCCCCTTTTCCGATATGCATCAGCTTTAAAATCACATATGAACTATTCACATATGGGGGCTCGAAGGACCTATATATATACTGCATGTGTAGACTCTAAATTCTAGTTCCTACAGATTTCAAATTATCAGAAAGCTGAAATAACCGAGTTTTTTTTTTATAGTGTCACACTATGATAATTGATGTTCATAATTATGGCCTTGAGGCATGGCAAGTTGCTTAAACTGCTTTCTAAATTATCGAAGAACAAATTATGTTCAGTTGCATTTTAGAGTTAAGTGTATTTTAATTATATTCTCGTTCTTGGAAAATTAGTAACTCACATGGCTGAAATAGATGATCAAGGCAGCTTTGTGAATAAAATATTCTGGATAGAGCTCAGATTTCCAGAATGTTCTCACAAACCCATATTCTGCCATCATTGTAGGTAGATGAGAGTTTTAATTTATACCCCCTCTCTTTCCATAAAAGAACATGGCCACTTATAAACCACTATATTATAAAACAGTATTTTAAATTAATTACAGAAATAGAAGCAGCAGAAGAGATGAAGCCAATAGTAAGGTTAGAATCAAACACACAAGCCACATTTCTCCACTTTAGCTAAAGATAAGCCCACTTTTGGTTCTGAGCTTCCTAGCAGCCAAGGCAAAGAAAACATGATTAGTGACAGCATACACAAAATCCAAAAGACTTGACTACTTAATGAAGAGACTATTCCTACTACTTACAGCTGAGAGAAATTTCTCTCACACTCACATTACTCACATGACACCCAACTCCGGAAATCAGCCATAGCTTTAGCTTCATCCTTGCAGAAAATACAATGATAACTTCCAGCAAGTTGATTCTCCTAACACTCCAAGGCCAGAGGTCAAAAGCTCAAATGCCACTGAAAATGGGGAAGATAGGCTGAGCCAGGGGTACAGCAGGAGACAGTAGGTGGCTGAGGACTGTACTAAGCCGAAAAGCTTGTGCAGCACCTAAAGGAGGCACCAGTGACTCAGCTCCGGCCAACTGCTGCTATTCAGGGATATGGGCCCTACGCTTCCATATTATCCGAATTCTTTAATTATGAAATATTTCAAGCCTACAAAAGAGTAAGTAACACCTACATACCTGTAGGAAATAAATAACAGTGACATAACAAACACCTGTGTACCTACTCACTGCCTGTATCCCTTAAGACACAGAACCTTCCAGCACTTTTGAGAACTTCTCCCTATCACCACTACCCTGATTTTTACATGTAGCATCCTCCTGCTCTTCTGTACAGTTTACCCCACGTGTGAATTCCTAACCCATCTTCTCCTCCATTCTACATTTTTGAACCTCACTGCTGTATTGATTTCTGTGCTATGGCACCCGCTGCGTTTCTAATCTCCCCTCTTGTTGAAGGATATTTGAGCTGTGTCAGATGTTTTGCCATCAGAGCGAAGCCACCGACATGGCTATGTGTGTGTGTGTGTCTCCTGGTGCACATGGGCAAGTGTTTCTCTAGGGTGGGCCTAAAATCTAGACGCTGATATCAGCCAGACTAATTCCAATTTTTAAAAAATCTTACATGGACCAACTCTAACACAGAATAAAAACACGCCTGTGGGCTAGATGCTATCTGTAGGCTGCTGGTCTGCAGCCTTCAACACAGGCTGACAGCTTTGTGGTAAACGGCAAAAGAACAACTCTATGAGCAGTAAAACATGCCAGGCCACGTTTGCTCCCGCCCATGATCTAGCTTAATTCAAGGACCAGAGGGTCTCACGTGGACAGACCACATGACCTTCAGGCAGGTAGGGTATTCGGGAATATCATTTCTTAAAAATGAGTTTTTGAAGCCTTTTGGATGGGATAAAGTTGGACCTCAGACTCGCTCACACAGACACAGAGGGAAGACATATGTGGTGCCGACCGAGCCTGGTGCGTGGGAGGAAAATCTGACAACCTGCTAGGAGGTCACAAAACGCACCTGGAAATGGCACTATAAAACTCTCTAAAACTCTGTGGGGAGTGTGAGCCCAAGGTCAAAAGATTCAATACGTTACAGTCAAAAATAAATGCATCATGTGATGCATAAAACCCATATTTATATAACTACATCAACACATGGAAACGAAATGATGTCATCATAGACCCTCAAAGCATCTACGGCGATCATCTCTGGGATGAACTGCGAGTGAATTTTCTTGTATAAAGTTTTATCTACCTGTATTTTTCTCCCAACGACCATGTTACTTTTATTCCTAGTGACGTGAGAATGTGACTAACCCAATTACTTTGATTTGCAAAGGCCGTAATCCTAAAAAGCCCAGAATGTATTTTCTCGAACTAGAAATGCTTTCAGAAAACAGCGAGCTTTCTTTCAAAATGCATTCCCCCTAAAACGTGGCTCCAAGAGAGTCCACTGTGCTTTGTAGAAGGTATTAAACGAGAAAGTTTACAAAATGGCAGAAAAGCAGATCAGCAACAATATACAGAAAATTAAAATGTCAGTGCAGAAAGCGTACAGAAGCATGCCTCCTTGCCTGCAGAAGCTGCTTTTTATTTTTTTGCAGAAGAGTTTTCATAAAATTTTCTTAGAACACAGCTAAGCCCCACTTGAGTCCTCTGTACAGTGGCGACAGTCATTCTCACCCTTCATTCATTAATGTTCATTCCACTGTTATGAACGTGAAATATGCATACTGCCAGGCCCGTGACAGGCACGCAACCCAGCAGCTGACCCTGACAGCATGATGTCCACCACCACCACCATCATCATCATCATCATCATGAAGTAGGAGAACCACTGAGATCCAAGACTAGCACACTCCTACCTGCTAGCCAGCTGCCTGATTTGTAAATAAAGTTTTATTAGAACACAGCCATGCCCGTTGTCACAAACTGCCCAGGGCATCTTTAGCTCTACAATGACAGGGCCAGCAGGTACAACAATGTGGCCTGTAATACCTAAAATACTTATTATGTGGCCTCTTAGAGAAAAAAAGTTTGCCGACCTATGATCTAGAAACTGTAAAGTGCTATGCCAAAAAAAAAAAAATTGTTATCATTCTGACATATCAACAAAAAAAGAAAGAAAGAAACTTATCTCTCCCTACATACATAAAGGCTATTGGCACAAAGTTTCAGAGGCAAAATGGCATTTCAACTGCTGACAGCCAATTTAATCCACTTAATTTTATCACTTGTCATCCAAAATGACCACCACTTTTGCTTGAAAATATATGCCATCAAAGCAGTTCAAACCTCAAACAGCAGGAAGGTAGCTGTTATGCTATTTACAGAGAAACCGATATCTTGCTTTCGTCCTAAGCCACAGCAAAGGAATGGTGGGACTTTCCATTAATTTCAGAAGCCTTTTCTACCGGAGGCAGAAAAGATTTTTCAAGAAGACAAAAAGGTAATATTTTAGCACTTAAATCCAGTTTTCTGCACAAAGGAAAAATAATTTCTCCGCATTACATAGTAGGAATTGGGCTGCTACCACAGAACACATTTCATTCAAGGGAGAAGAACGGAATTTAAAAGACTGATTTGCAGAAGCATCAATCTCAGGCACCTGGAAATGAAAGTGCTGGCGCACAGAAGTTGGTCTTTGTGGAAAAAGTTTGTCAAGTGTTTGCAACACTGCTCTCTTTACACTGTTAAAAATGGATCTTTCTTTTAAGCCACCTGGAAGGTGTGTGGGGAGAAAATCAACTGGACCCCCTTTCAATCTCTTTGCCTAAAGAAATACCGTTCTCTGCCCCCAGCCGGCCACAGAGTCGCCACACGACCCAGAGGGGTGAATCAGGACATTTCAAAGTTTCCGTGAAGGGGAAAGAAACTTGCAAAAAGTCCTTGTCGCTGTGAAAAGGGGGCTGACAGTTTGCCCTGGCAAAGCTGCGTTTTGGGTGCTGAAAATGGAACCTGTGAGTCACGTCGAGGAGGCCTGGGGAGACAGAGTATATTCGGCTCGCTGCTTCACCAGCGCCAGAGGTAAAATGTACCTTCGTCAACGGAAGCGGTGGGAAAAGCAGGCTGCTGATGGGGAAAAAGCAGCCACAGAGGGAGCTGTGAGACAGAGCTGTTTTCTGAAAAACAAAACTAAGAGCTGAGGAGGACGCAGCGAACGAAAGTCCTGAGGCTGGTAGAGAGAGGAGGAGGCTCGGGACTCAGGCGGCCTGTCCGGACAGCCCTAGTGACGATCGGAATCACGCGGGCTCTTGGAAAGCGGTGACAGAGGATTCCAAATGCAGCAGGAGGCAGTCCCACTGCCTGTGCTGGGGTGTGGGCTCCCCTAAAGGGGCCGATGACCCCACTGAGGCCCTCCTGCTGAAGTCAACCCCAGGACAGGCAGAAGTGAAGAACCAAGCTGTGGGAATGGGGAGACGCCTCTTCCCTGGGGCTCTGGCTGTACTGGGCCTGGATTCAAGGACCCAGAGGGGTCCAGAGCAGTTCCAGCGGTGGAATAAGCTGTCCTCAGCCATGTGACAGCAAGCCAGGAGGGCGGCGGAAGGCAGGCAGGTCCAGGCAGTAACTGAAAAGGCCTGAATCCCCCCAAAGAGGAAGTGTGTCCTCATCCCTCAGATGCGGGTCAGAGCCGGGAGCCAGGACCAGCTCCCAGGGGCAGAGCCAATGTCTTCTGTGGTAGCAGCGGCCGCGGCACCAACCCAAAGCTGTCTAGACTCCTGCCCAGACTGCGGAGGGGGGAGGCTAGGACTTTCCTGGCCTCGAGCAGAAGGTGCAACCTCAGAAACCAGATCCCTCTCCACCCATCAGAGGACAAAGGCCGAGAGAAGCCCAGTCGTGTAGCCATTCTGTGCCTGGTGGAGCTCAGGGCTGCTCAACGCAGGAGGGACACTGTCTGTGTCCCAGCAGGCAAATAAGGGAGTCCTTCTCCACCACCTGAGTGCCACCCAAGGAGAAGAGGGGCTGCTGGAAGCGATCCGCACGATGCTGTATTCGATCTGTGAACACTACGCATCAGAAATTACTCCCAGGCTACAGAGGAGGACAACTGAGGCTCCCAGGGGGCTAGGTACCAGGGCCATGACAGCAACCCTTGTTCTGGCCACCGAGGAGACACCACCCTGTCCTACAGTTTAGGTTCAAGGTTCTTTTCAACATGGTGGTTATGAGCGTTGGGTCTGGCATCTCTCTCCCCGCTCCCACTTATCCCCATGACCCTAAACATCAATATCTCATCTTGCCTCAGTTTCCTCCTCTGTAATATGCGGGGGGGGGGATAAGAGGGACACCATCACATCAAGTGATTGTAAGAATCAAGTGGGATCAATAAAGGACTCAGAACAATGCCCAGCACAGCACACACTTAACGAATGTAAGCAAACCAGCCCAACGAGGAGCTTAATGACTACTAAGAAAGATACTTACCCAAAAGAACAGAATGGCTCAAAATTAATTATCAAGGAGGATTCTTTGGGCTTTTAATTTTTTTTAATCTACTCAAACATGCCCCCAAAGTGGATTAAATAAAAATGTTCAACTCCTTCTTTCTACAGAGCTATTAGATCAAAGCAAGTTATTAGCCAAGCTACATAATTCATTTGATTAATTTGGACTGTAATGAGCCAAGAGAAGCGACAAACCCTCAATGTCGCTCCAAGACCAATTTCGAGTCTATTTCAAGCGCTGGAAAAGCATTCCTTCGGAAGACAGTCCTAAAACGTGCCAAGGAACAGAAATGGTGAGCTTAACCTCCAGCGAGGGTCATCGAATCGCAGTGACGTCTTCATAAGTGAAGGCACGGTCTGAAGAGCGAGGTGGCAGGATCACGGCCACTGCCGTCATCAGAACTGGGTTCAAATACCGGTTCTGCCCACTTCCCTGCTGTGAGACTGGGGTGTTCTACTCAACCTGTCTGAACCTCAGTTTCCTGACCTGCTGCGAAGACTAAATGAGAGGGTGTGTGTGCCGCCCCAGTCCAGTCTGTGACACACAGTAGGTGCTTATTAAATGGCATAAACTGTATTAATTTCTGCTTCACAACTCATTCCTTTATTCGCTCATTTCTAGGGGAGTGAGCCACTTCGGAGAAAATTTATATTTATTCCACATAAGAACTTGCTCAGATGGCTGTCGGCAGTGACTCTGCATTACAAGCTTGGACAACACTTATCAAACCTCTGTCTGGCTTTTGCAGACCTATTACCGGAGCCACTGTGTTTTGGGTCAGCCTCTCAGTGAAAGAGAACGGGCAAATGATGAAAGGTTTCTACCTCTTTTAAATAAAACAAACAAGAACATCAAGCTACTAGCAGCAGAGTCCCAAGCCTGACTGTCACATATCGAGGGCCATTTCTAAGAGCACCCCAGCTGAACTGCTACCAGCCACGCACACTGGAAGCCTTTGGGTGCTGTCTCTGAGGACGAAACTGCAGAGGCTCTGGAGGAAACAGAAGTCTCAGCACCACTGACTTGACCCACAAACCCATATCTTCCTGAACCGGTCAGAAAACGGCTGGCTGGACTTGAGAGGGAAATGTCTACCAAATGCCCAAGACCCGTGAGGGGGTGGGAGGTGCGGCTGTCCACATGTGCTGGGCCGGGGAGACTCAGACAGAGATGAAAAGGAAACAGCCAATTTTCCATTCCCATCGCTTGCAGAAAAATAAACATTAATCGTAGCACCTGAAACTGAAAAGACTAAAAGGAATGACAAATGGATAGCACTATTGAAAAAGAAAATCTGAAGACAGTTTGATTCTGTCTCACTCTGTCATATACGTCTGCTGCCTCTGACAATTTGATCGAACCTTAGCACATGCTGTTCCTGCAACCCGATTGCCCTTCCTGTCCCTGTCTCTCTGCCAAGTTCCTATTCTACCTTCAAAACCTAATTTAGAAGCAACCAGTTCTGCAATGTCTCCTCTGAGACACCCCAAACCATGCCTCCTCTAACACATTTCAGAGTAAATCCCCTCCCCCCTGTATTACTTCTTTCAGTTCTGCCACTATAAATTACTGTTTTCTGAAGCTAACTTCCCTATTAGGCTTTGAGCCCCTTAAGGCAAGGGGAGAGGGGTGAGTCATCCAAAGCATCCATTAATTTGGCACTCGTTCATTCATTCACACATTCATTCAAATGTTTACTGAGCACTAAAGAGAACCCCCTGGTTGTCTGCCCCTCTGGCACACATTTCCTGTCTGACATAGTCTCAGTTTTCACATGGGGACACAGCCCTCTCCCCAGCCTTCATTCTCTGATTGGGACTCTTCCCTCATCTTTAAGCACATTAGTAAGATCCTGCAACTGGTTGAAAAGGGAGAGTGAAAATTGAGGCCAGCTCTGTAAGAGTGAACTTGAGGATCTCGATTTTTCCTCTGAATGTAAACTCAGAAGAAAATTATCTGTCCAAGGGTTATCGTGGCCATCTGTGACCATGGAGGGAAAACCTACCAAATATGATATCAACTCAGAAATGGTAGAAGCAGGGACGAGAGAGAAAGACACACACACAAGAGCCTGGAGACATAGTTCACATCCTATGACTCAGTCACACATCTAAAGCCAGACCCTCCCTTCTATCAAAAAATTATCTTTCTGGGGATAATCAGGATAGGCTATGCTCTGCTGTAATAACAAGTAAAACCTGTATCTCAGTGGCTGAACAGCAGTTCTATTCCTGCTCTTACAAAGTCTGTGGTGGGCCTAGCAGCACAAGAGAGCAACTCCCTTCCATGCAGTGACTCAGGAATCCAGGCCAATACCATCTTATAGTTTTGCCACATGGAACACATAGCTTCCAGGGTCATCATGGCAACGTGAACAGGAAACGAGAACAAAAAAATTCATACCAACGCTTCTCTGCTTCAGCCTTGGATGATGCCCATCACTTCTACTTAGAGCCCATTGGCCAGAATTAATCACATGGTACCAACCTAAACATAAGGGAGGAAAGTACAGTGGTCCTGTTTGTCCAGGAAGAGAAAAAAAAAGACTGGCTTGATAAACACATAGGATAGTCTGCTACAGCCAGTCTGAGCCAAGTCACCTGCAACCAAAAGCCTCTCAAATGATATAAGCACCAACCAGGTGCCAGGATCACAGTAGATACTGGGACTACAACAGTGAACAAGACAACGCAAGAGCTGAATTTACAGCCCAGAGAATGGGGCAGGGGAAGAATGAGGGAAACGAAAACACACACAAGATAGGCAATATATATACCACACTGTCAGGACAAGGAGAGGGGACACGGGGTACAACGAGATACCCGGGGGTAACTGACCTGTCTTCAGGAGGGCAGAGGGATGATCAGGGAAGGCTTCTAGTGTGAGATCTGAAAGGCCAGAAGATGTCGGCTAGGGAAAATGGGCAGGAGTGGGACGTGGAGAAAGAACAGGGTTCCAGGGGAAAAACCAACCTGTGTCAAGATCTGAAGATGAGCGAGCACACATGCATTTGGAAACAAACACGCTCAGAGCTGAGAAATATGTCTGAGAAGAAAGGCAATAGCATATAGTAGTGTCTTACGTTAACATGTAAAAATGTGTGATGTTTCAACGAACCGAGGGGCAAAGGTAAGCAGCTGGAGAGTTTTTAACAAGAACACGGCCCAAGCCAATGGGGCCTAAAGTAGTTTCTTCATTATTCCACCATGTCTCAGCCATCTGCCCTCCAGACCCATTAGGGACAACCCCTATGCTACTAGAGAGCGGGGCTCATCAGGCACGTGGGTCAGCCCTGTCTCTTCACCTGGCATATTCTGAGCACTGAGCCCGACCCCGACAGGACAGTACCTCCTATATCCCCTTCCATCCAGACCATACAAACCCTTCTGGGGGCCCAGAAGTAGCTTCAAGAAGCTACTTCCTGCCTTCGGGAGGAAAGCAAATATAAAACAGGCCCAAAATAGTGTGAGTCTAAGAAGCTGAAAACCAGCCACCATAATTATAACTATTTTTATCTATCGCCCAAAAAAAGCGTACTGGATCATTTTCCAAGTGTCTCTCTAAGGAAGTTCACGTGTTCACTCTCAAGTACTCCAGACTCCCAGTGCAGAGACACAACCGGAAATGAGGCTGTAACAGAAATGGAAGCCAAGCTGAACACACAGGCTGGAGACACTGTGCAAACAGCAGGGCCTGTGGCACCATCACCAAAGAGGGTGGTGACTCCACCATGAAATGGGAAAACAGACGCCCAAAGGTCCACAAGGAAAATCAGCAGATGGGCAGGGACAAACGTTGACAGGTTCAGGAGTGTGGGCATGCCCACCCGGGAGCACAACTGCCACCTGCAACTGAACATGACCTGCCTAGCGCAATGGGCGATGGAAAGCCAAGGGACACGGAGGAAAGAAAGAAGACCTGCCCGTGACAAAGGGGCATCACCCACTGCATTCCTTTGCTACACCTGGCGAGTCACCTAAGCACACAGGAACATACTGCGGACATCTGATGAGCACAAGGGACATCAGAACAGCCCTGCTTCCTGAGCAAGCACTAAGGTGTGTTTACACTGACAAGGCTTACATCACGTAGCTGTGTCTGTCAACTAGAATCTATTCCTATTATCACTCTTTATCCCTGTGACATTCCCTTGGGTTTGACGAGTTCATGGTGAGCGCGCCCCTCACTGCTTTCACGGCCCTGGCTCTCCTTTATTCTCCTTTACAGTTAGAAGGTAAAGCCAGGCAGCCAGGAAGCCCTGGTTCCTGTCTCTAGCCAGGCATAACGAAGTGCTGATGGAAAGTGCCGACTCCACAGTCAGACTGCCAGGGTCACGTCCTGCTTCTACACGTGCAAGCCCTGTGACCTTGGACAGGTGACATCACCTCCAAGCTTCGGTTTCCCATTGGAAAGGAACATTACATTAGACGAGTCCATGTAACACAATTAACACAGGGCTGAGAAAGAGAACAAGCCTGCAGCTTACACTCACGGCTATTACCATCATGTCTGATGGCTGCTTTTCTTTAAGTAAACGTCACTAAGTGCCTAATAGGTCACAGGGTGCCAAGCACATAACAGACCCTCAGAAAACACTGATGGGAGAAATCCTCCAGGACCAACAAACCAGTTTCTTCAACGAATAGATTACAAGTGAAGAAAGGGAGGGGAGGAGAGATATGGATGGGAGAAACTAGACTGAGAGACTTAAGAGGTCAACCAACCAGTCACAATATGTGGATGGAGACCATTTAGAACGTTATCCAAACATCTGTCTGCATAGCTGAACACTCACCAGATATTTGATGATATTAAGAAATTATTTCTGAATTTTAGATGTGATAATAATATTATAGGTTTTTTCTTTTTTAAAAAGGAGGCTTCATGTTTTATTAGAGATAAATTCCAAGATACTGTGGGATGAAATCAGCGCTGTAGTCTGGATTTGCTTCAGAGTTCTGTGAGAAGCTGGCAAAGCCGGAGGACGTCTGGATGAAGCAGGACTGGCCCTGAGGTGACAGCTGCTGCAGTTAGGTGATAGGCACCTGAAAGGTCCATATATTCTTCTCTGCTTACAAATATTTGAGTACACATAAGAAAAATATTTTTTTTTAAATACTGATGGAGCCACCTGTACAATACAGCCTGTCCACTGTTCCTTCAGAGACCCTCATTAGGGAACGAGGTCATTCACAAACCAGGGCACATGGATGGGCTGAACTCCCATGGCCCTGGTGGAGACCTCCCAGCTGCGGTCACACCTCTTTATCTCCAAACTTCTCAATTCCCAAGGGCCAGGGCAGCTGTGCCAGTGACATGGCTGTGGTTGATATTAACTAGAGTCAATGTATAAATTCAAGCAAATGGCAGAATCACGAGTCAGAAAAGACCTAAGCGTGGCCATCTTGCATGAATTAGATGCTAAGGTTCCTTCCCCACGCAACTGAGGGGGAACAGTAAACAAGAGGCCCCCTTGAAAGGTGCTATGTCGAAAGATGTCCCCCTCTCTGATATTCCAATCTGAGATTCACTAGAACTGGTATGGGACCCCCTCTATAAGGCTTTTAATAATATCGTTTGTTTTTAAGAGCTCCTATCTTTTACAAAGATATTCTAAAATATTTAGAAATTAAATGATATAAATTTGCTTCAAAATACCATGAGACTGAAGAGTAGCAGGACAGAAATGAAGCAAGATTAGCCAGGACTTACAAACTGTTGAAGCTTGGTGATGGGTACAAAGAGGCTTATTATGCTATTCTATTTTGGGACATATTTCAACTTTTCCATAATAAAAAGCTCTTAAGAATTCCTTGGAGGTTTACCCTTGTTAGTCACTCACACTTTGGTGAGAATTACACCTATTCCTCTAGAAAAGAGAACTCCCAACCAGTTTTCACTCACATATAACAAGCACATAAATACTCAGTTTTGCTTCATGAGAAAACCATTTTTCCCCCTTACATGAGGTGAGAACCTGGTTACAATCACTCAGCATCGTGTTATTAAAATAAATAAAAACACACTCTACACTATACTTTTCATTTTGAGCATCAATTCCATTTGATCTCAGCTCAGAGTTCTTTATCCTGAGTCCTTACATGACATTCAGTATTTAAAAGCCCATCCTTCTTTTGTATGAAAATGAATCTCGAAGACATCAAGAGTGTTGGAACCCATTGGTGCCAATTTATGAAGCAAAGTGCTGGTGGTTTAACTGCTGCCACGGTCTGAGCTGCTTCAGGAACTTCTACATGTTATTAAAATGGTGATCACGTTCCGTCATCCGCTGTGTGAGATTATGAATATGTTTTTTACCAGCTTGATGCTTAAGCTCACTTTTCCATTAATAGTAACTCTGTCATCATAATGAGAATAAATGTGGCTAATAAACCATTTATGTCACCCATGAGCAAAAATTCAGGGCCTAACTGCACTCACACAGTAAATAATAAGTATCCTATAGTTGAAAAATCAATCACCAGCTGGCCTGGGAGGGAGGAAAGCTCCGTCTGCAGAGGATGAACTGGCAGCACTGAGATGTGGCGCACGGGGGAGCAAACAGCAGGGATGCGGGGCTGGGAAGCGAGACGTGGGACGGTATGAAGAAGGCAGCCTCAGGGAACCCTGGCAAGCACAGAGTGGGAGGGGGAATGAAGGGAAATGACATCCGCCGATCATGTACATACCAATCAAAGCCATGTATGAGCTTTGAAAGTCAGTGTCAGGAACAGAGTCTACCTGAGCTAAAAAGGAATTACCATTAGCAGTCAGGAAAGTAAGGGGTCCAGCTCAGGGAGGGATGGGCAACAAAACAGCTCCGGCAAGTTCAGCGCAGGAAGGACGGGGGAAGTACCGGGATCCTGGCAGAGAATGAGTGGCCTGCCAGCACTCGTGCCACTCCTGTGTCAGTCCAGAGTTACAGCCTCCGTTGCCCTGGCTCAAGTCACACACCCACCCCTGGGCCAAAGGAGGGCAAGGACAGATTTACTCCTCTACCCAAATGGCAAGCAGTGGTGGGAAGGTCATTCCTCCAGCAACTCAGGACAGACGGGAGACAAGGCATTGAGACACCTTCTGTCCACCACAGGCACTGACCCGGGCCCTCAAAGCCGCCCTACTAGTATATACCACTGACTACATTTCACTGACAAGGCTTATGGAGGGTAGGTGGCCTGCCCAGGAATACATGGCAGTAAGTGACAAGTGAAAAAATTAAAAAAAGTACATCAACTGTCCCCACCCCCGCATTCTTTCATAACTCCATTCCCACACGTGTCTACAACTCTTTCTTGGTAAAAGCCAACCTGTTAATCAAATGGCTAATAAGCATCACAAAGAGCTCCATTAATGCTAACAGAGGGACTGCCCCAAGTCTTGGTGTAACGATATTCACAGATGAAAGATCACTGATAGAACCTCGCTTTGCAACTAAAATTTAAAAAAAAAAAATCACTCTGGGGTAGTAAATGCTATTGGAGGAACATCTCTGCCTCAACCCCTCCTGTAGCACCCCGATCACAGCCATAAACTCCACTGCTCCCAGGCTTAGGGGCTCCCACAAGGACACACAGTGCGACATACATATGGCGCATCACTGAACTGAACACTTGAAACCTCTATAATTCATTAACCAATGTCACCCCAATAAATTTAATAAATATAAGAAAAAAATTTAAAAATTCTGAAATAGTTGTTTTGAAACAAAATATCTTACCTATGAAACAAACAAAAAAACAAAACGAAGTTAAGGCTGGCAAGAGAAAGCTACACTCTGACGTGGTGGTTCGGCGCTTAACACACATGGATCTGAAAGTACAGTTTGTTCTCATGAAAGCAGACAAACACACGTGATTTGTAATAAACGCTACCACCACGTGACCGCAACATATATGAATGCCTATGTTTATGCATTAGGTACCTCATCAAAAACTTAGCCTCTTAGCTTTGCCATTGAGTATGGGGATAATTAAGTAATGGTTTCTGATCAAAATACTGTATCATATCAAAGAAGTATCTTTACTCTTCATTTATCAAGAATATTTTTATCAGATATCGATGGTGAACGTTATCTATGACTTTTTCATACCTATCATGGGTATCTGGTTTTTCTCCTTTGACCTATTAATGAGCTGACTTGATGAATTTCCTAACATTAAGCCATCCCTGAAATCCTAAATAAGTCCTTTTATGTGGATTGTTCCTTTAAGGTATGACTGAATTTGATTGGGTAACAGCTTTCTAAACCTGTTACACATTTATGCACAAATGAGATTAGTCTACAGTATTTTTTCTTATACTATCTTTGTCAGGGTTTTTTTTTTTTTAAATAGCAAAGTAAAGTATACTTGAACCAAAATACAGAACTATAAAGAGATCTATATAAATATATACATATAGGTATATATACATATAGGTATTTATAAATATAGACATAGGTACAGATGTAGATAATGCTTTAAGTAAATATAAATAGGGAAGGGTTTTTGTGTATACCTTGAAAAGTTTCCTAGAAATCACCATAAAAACCTGCAGGCTTGCTATCTTCTAGAGAAGCAGTTCTTTAATTATTTTTAAAACAAATTTTTTTTGCTACCCTTCAGGCAGTCAGCCTCGTCTCTAATTAATTTTGATAATAAACATTATCATAGAAAACAGTCCACTTCATCCATATTATCACCTTGATCAGCACAAAGTTGTACGTGGCATGCTCTCCTGTTTTTAATCTTCTCCGAATCCAAGTATACATTTGCTTTCTTAATTTTAACATTACATATTTATGTTTCCTCTTATTTCTCGGTCAAAGTTACCCAACATCTCAATTAAATGGTATGTTTCACAGAACCATCTCTCCCTTTGATCAGGTATAATGGTTTGGATGTTTTGCTAACATCTGTTCATCAGGCTGGGCCTGTTTCTGGAACATTCCCAAAGCAGCCGACATCAACGATAAACACACAGACTCTGCCAGCCTTACCTCAATGAGCTTCCTCTCATAGGAGCTTGCTAGTTCCTCAGCGACTTCCCCCGGCTTCTGCTCAGTGACAGTAACTTCTCCATCGACATTCCAAAGATTTGGTACAACTTTAGGAAAAGAAAGACATTCCATAAATATTTTAACAGTAATCAAGTTTTTCTCCCAGCAAAAAAAAAAAAAAAAAAAAAATTCTCCAGAGAGAAAGCTCTTTCTAAGAGGAAAAAGAATCACAATGACTGAGTACCTCAACAATGCAACACTTTCACACAGACACAGTGAAGTGAATGATGAGCTGTATTTAAAAAATGGAAGAACCATCACAGAGACAGATGCACATGAGCCTGGGGAACAACCTGGTCACTACTTCCCATTCCAGGGGAAAATGGACAATGTGCTGGCAAGACAGAAGAGCCTACACATGCGCCTTCCGCACTGGTCAAATTTCTTTTTCTCCAACAAAAAAAAAGTGAGGTGGTGCCTGCCTACACCCAATCTGAAATGACAGTAAGGGTCAGAGTACGTGGCCAGCCAGTAAGAACTGGCACTGATCAACCAGCCTTAGACCAAAAGCAAGGCAGCTTCTGGAAAAACCGCTAAAACCAAGGCATAATGGCAGCGCAAAGGCATCGTAACGAGACTGGCTCCCGGGTCAGTGCAGAAGTCAGCAGGATATGGAGAAAGGAAGCAAAGAGTGAGTGAGGGCCACGGAGTCCAGGTTAAGAAGCTTCCACTTTAATGAACAGATAGATGTTCACCAGGTTTTGGCACGTGCAGTGACATTTATCTGCAAAAGTGTTTTAAGACGATAAATGATAAAGACGTGGGGGTTGGGTCTGTCTTAAGATAAGGCAGGGGTTGACATATAGTACATTCTCAATAAATCTTAGTACATTATCAATAAATATTGGAATTATCTAGCTCATCCCGTTTTTACTTATTTACACAGGATCGATGGAAGGGGGTAAATAAGGAAAAAACAAAGGGAATTCGTCCAGGCATGATGTGATAGGGGCTTGAATTAGTATGTAGGCCTTACCCAGGTGTGACACTGACAACAGGGAAAAGATGGTCAAATGACACAAGGGCCTAGGAGGGCTGAGACACAGACTGCGTCAGTAAACGACAAGATTTGTTCGATGTTCTAGAACACAGCATGTTCCGTGTGCTCTCTGAAGCTAACTGAACAGAACTAGATCCTACCCCAGAGGGCTTTACTATGTGAAATAAAAAAAATAAAAAAAAATTAGAAGAAAAACTTCCATTAAAAAAATCAGCACGGTAGACACGAAGAGGTATTTCTACTTGTAGGTATTTATCCATATATGCTCGCTTTGTAGAGAAGAGAAAATAAACAAAATTTGGGAACAAATCAGATAATTCTGGGAAAAGTAGAACAAGAGCAGGAAAGAATGCCAGGGGTTAAGGAAAAGCTCCGATGGCGTGTACTACGAGTACGGATTAGCCCGAGTCTGAAAGCCAGCGGCAGCCATGCGGATCCGGTTTCCCGCGTGTTCTGGGAGGCAAAGCTCCTGGACGCCCTGATGGAGAATGGTGAGACGCCACGTAGGCAAAAGAAGAATCTAAGGCTCGCCATCCAGCGCCTGGAATCTGAGAGACCAGGGGATGGGGTGAAAGGGGGCGGCATGGAGGGAGGACGTGGAAGTGGGGACCTGCTGAGCAAACATGGGGGTCGCTGAGCCTGGACTGACCACTGGCAGCTCCATCTGTGACCCTTCCACTAAGCAGTCGTCCACCAAGCCTCAACCAGCCAGAGCCAGTGCAGGCATCAGGGCCCCTGAATGACAACACAGAACATACTGGAATGAAACGCTAAATGGTTTCCGCCCTGGTAGTAGTGACGACAGTTCCCACCACTACCACAGGGAGTGACCCGATAACAATGTGAAACCTGAGATGGGTGTTCAGAAAAAATTTAAAGGCCTTCCTGTTAAAATTGGCAAACCGAACACATTAATTTGCATTCATATCCTCTCAGAATCCCATTAAAATACCAATTTTAAAAATTCTTTCTCCAGGCCTTGCCCTTAAGAAAAAAGAATGAGAGAGGAAATAAGACAACAAAACTTTGGAAGCTGAGAACCAGGTAGACAACTGATAAATAACCTGACAGAGCTGAGAAAGTTTCATTCTTAGCCTCAAGTGGGCAACATCAAAACACCACCTGATCAAAATGGATTAAACAAAGACTAGGGTTTTAGTCTCCAGAACAGGTAAAGCAGTGGGTGTCTACTGAGTTGAAGGCAGAGGTATCTAATTGAAACTAGATCAAAATAAAACAAGTTGAAATTTTGAGGTCCGTCCATTCTCCCCCCGCCCCATATGCAAAGCACCAGGCAGCCAACATACACCTATAAGAAGGGAATCAAAAGTATTTTCCCAGAACTCTAAACAGCTAAAGTGAAAAGAACGGAAGCGACCAATTTGGGGGGCTCTCCAGTAAAAAAGAATAGCGTAGCCAGATCATCCCACCAAGAAATGATCAGTTTTAAGCCAGCTTTTTAAGACTCCATTCCTGCTCTGTGCAGTCAGACAGAAATCACCTTCCAATTGAGACAAGCACCTAAGATGAAAGATAAGGGACCACAGTAAACAGACAGAGAAAAATGACTTGGAGGAAAGAGACACAATTTAGGGAGAAGTATACTTCAAAAGCAAACTAGCAGTAATATTTCCAGAGAGAGAAAAGATGGTGTACCTGAGAAACAATAATAGGAAGATATTTTTAAAAGAGAAAAAGAATAACAGAGAGAGCAAAAAAAAGCAAAAGATAGCAGAAATGGAACACTAGACATAAAAACTAGGAAGTAAGGAAATCTCCAGAAAATGAGTCAAAAGATAACAAAATGGAAAATAAAAAATAAAAAGGAGATGTGCCATATGAAACAAGCTCAAGTTGGGGGTGGGGGTAACACAGAGAGGAGGAAATCAAACATAATTCCGGAAATGGCCCGGAACCGACAGGAGCACTGAGACGGAAGAGCCCCACGAGCAGCCCGCACGACAGATGAACCACGCTCTCATACCTCCCGGCGAAATTTTACAACATGGGGACACAAAGAGAAGAGGGCACAAACTTCCAGAGGAGAAGCAGAGTCATACAAAGGAGAGAAAATCGGAAATGGTATAGGATTTCTAAACAGCCAAACTGTAAGCTAGAAAACGACAAAGTGACACCATCAGCATCCTCGGGGGAAACAGTTCCAAACTAGAATTATATACCAAGCTTAACAAGTGACAGGTAGGTAAAGATGTTCTCAGACATGCCACCTCTCAAAACTGTGACTTCCCACCCAAAAGAAAGATAAGAAAACTAGTTAGAAAGAAACGGATTGCAAGAAACAGGGGCTCCAACGCACAAACATGAGCGAGAAAATTATTCCTAACATCCAGAAGGTGACAACACCACGTACGGCCATTACAGAGGAAGGAGCGAAGCGTGGACACCTGCTACAACACGGGTGACCCCTGAGAACACCACGCTGGGCAAAAGGAAGGCCACGTGCCGCACGTGCCACTTACACGAAACGTCCAGGACGGGTACTGGTTTCCGGGGAGAGGGAGGAAGGAGGGGCGGGGAGTGATTGCTAATAAGTATATAGGGTTTCTCGGGGGAAGGGGGTGATAAAAATATTGTAAGTTAGACAGTGGTGACAACTGCACAACCCTGTGAATACACCAAAAGCCACTCAACTGGGCACCTTTGAAGGGTAAATTGTCTGGTGTATGAATTATACCCGAGGGGTGTCGGGGGGTGGCGGGCAGCAGTGACTGGAGGGGACAGGGCCACAGAGCAGCTGGGCTTCTACCAGCGACAGGTCAGAGGCCTCCAGGTGAGGCTGCCTCGGGATGAAGCTGCGGTGCCGAGGTTTTGAACGTAGCAAAGAGATTTCCTTCACCGAGAGAGCATTTGGAATTGAATTAGTATTAAGCACATAGACACCAACCACAATTTTTCCTTAAAACGGTATTAACTCAAGAGAAATCAAAAAATTGTGTAAAAATAATAATTATGTACCTCACAGCTCGGCTGGATAGCATTTTCCAAGTCATGATAACGTAATCGTGGAGCAGGGATCAAACTGTAAAGATTATATCTCTGTACTGAGTGTGAGTGTGTGTGTGGGGGAGGAGTCGGATGGGTGGAGGGCTCAAAGAGAGCTAATCTTCATCTTCCAGGATGAGAAGTCAATAAATAACACCTACAACTGTGAAAGCAACAAGTGGCAATAGACACATTTTCTGAGACATCAAGGCAACCACCAAAGGAACCAGTTGAAATTTGCTTTGGGGGTGGGAAATGGGGGAGGGAGGTGGCTGGAAGCATCGGGTCTTTTAGAATAAGCTGTGTATAAAAGTTTGATTTAAGAAAAACAAACTAAATTTGATTTTCGATACAAAGTAGGATTTGGGAGGAGGCTGCGCTTAGCAATGAGACTCAGAAAAGTCAGGTAAGACCGCAGCAGTGCCCAGCTGAGCAGGGTGGGCACCCCCACCACGAAGGTGGACATAGCTGGCTAGCAAAGCCTGGTGCTAGTGCACATCTAAGGTTTAACAGAGGTGTAAACACACGGGCTGATTTGCTCTCCAAATAGCCTTCAGCTCCTTGCCTGGTCTAGGTGTCTCTCCTCCATAGGAACCCTGCTGATCAGAAAACATGGCTGTCCAACCCGTCTGTACACCTCCTTAGAAATCAAGCCACTGGCCTTTTGTCCTCAGGCCCCAGGGCACACTGAAGAGGAATCAGCAATCTTCTGTGCTGAAGGAGACAGAGGCATATGTAAGCTTTTTAACTTCTCAGTCTGGGGGACAGACCTTGGACAGTCATGAATGTATAGGTCTCTCAGAAACTAGCCAGCCAACCTTCCCCTGCAACCATCTGACCTCCTCCTGCTTTGGCTCAGCTCCTGCAGCTTTAACAAACTCCTACTCCACGTTTAATATAACGCAACAGAAGACTAATCCCAACAACCTCACACCCTCCTCAGCAGAGGGCAGACTTTAAGATGGCCCCAGGAGTCCTCCCTTTTGGAAGTCGCATTTTTACATAACTCCACCCCTGAGTGTGGGCTGGACTGACTGATCATCTCTAATGAACAGAATATGGCAGAAGGGACAAGATGAAGTTATAAAAAGACTGTGGCTTCTGTCTTGAGTGCCCTAACTTACTCTGAGGAATGTCAGCTGCCATCTTAGGAGCTGCTTATGGAGAGACCCACATAGCAAGGAAATGACGTACCCAGCCACCAGCCAGCAAGGACCTGGGGTCTGCCACCAGCCACATGAGTGGACATGGATCCTCCCCTAGTCAAGCCTTGAGATGACAACTGCAGCCTCAGCTGACGCCCTGACTGCAGCCTTGCGACAGACTGAGCCAGCGCGTGTGGCTAAGGCGCGCCTGGGTTCACATCCTACACAAACTGAAGTAAGTGAAGGTCTGTTGGTTTAAGCGAACGCGGGGTAACTAAGCCAGTGCCTTCAACCGTTCAGCAGGGACCTCTTCAGAGACTACTCTAAGACTCTGAGTTCGACCTTGAAGTTACAGAGATGGTGACCTGGTTCCACACATGACATTTATACAAAGGAAAACTAAGAGGGGACTTCGCCAATATATCTCTATAGCTTATGGATTAATATCAGGAAAGTGGAGGGAGCCATTTGATTGGCCAGAGACTTCCCACCTCTCTATTACCAAGGTCATTACGTGCGAGGCTCAAGAAGTCAGCCATCCCATGAAGTTTACACAAGCGCCACCTAAGATGTGTTTCTTTTCAAGTCAAGAAGGTGTCATCTGCAAGAGAACATTTGTGTGTTCAAGGAAAGCAGCACAATAAAAGTCTGGGTAACGTCAAGTCCTTTGAGAGGCAAAAACAGCAAGTTACACCGCCATTCCATCCCACAATCCCCGTACATCCCCCAATAAGCCAACGAACTTGGAGAGGATCAGTTGTGATTGAATTCTGAAACTCAAATCTAAGCAATAAACATAGGTGTTGTAACTAATTAAACTAAAAGTGTGTTGTTGTCTTTTTAAGATGCATATTTCCTGAGAGTGATCTGTTAGTTTTAGAATGGAGAAAGAGAAAATAGCCCAGGAGAAAAGAATATACCTCCCTACATGTCAATAACAGCTCACTCTGAATCCAAGCAAGGCCTGGAACATTGGTCAGCAGTGCACTCTTAAGCCTAAACTTGAACATTAACAACCTCAGCCCGTACCTGGCGGTGTTCAGAACCTGCCATTCCGCCCTGATCAAGGACTCAAGAGGAATACGGCTGCCGGCACCCAACCGGGCAGAACCCGCCATCTACACGGTTAAATTGCAACATTGGATGAGAACCTTAAGTTGTATGGAAAAGGCCGAAACACAAAGATAGGTCCAAAAGCAAAAAGAAGTAAGGGCTGTATTTAGTGCGCTAACCAAAATTTGAGGGCCGCATCCCTAAAATAAAATAATATTGCTTCATCTTATATAACACTTGGACATTTATTAACCATCTTCAAATGCATCATCCCATTGAATGCTATTATTATGAACACTACTTTGCTGGAACAACTGTGGGTACCTGCTCTCTTGTAGGGACCACTGTCACCTCGCCCAGGAGGAAGGTTCTCCATTAGAAGCTCAAGGTGTCCCAGAGTTCCCATCACACAGACCTGGCCTGCTGAGTTCAGTCTGGCCATCGAAGCCTGTGCCAGGGGTGAAGATGACCACATTATTCATACAGCACAGGATGTCCCCCCCCAATTAACCCAAATGACCTGGTCAACGTCCACGTGACTCACAGGAAAATCTGCACTCGATTAATTTGCCTGCGTTGAGCGGTCAGCTAACTTCTCCTATGTTTCCATGATGGCATAATTATGGACATTAGGTTTCAAATGGAAAAATTTGGCAAAAACAATAAGCTTTCTCTTTTGAAATCTAAACAGTCAGATGCTGAAAATGTGCTTGGTAAAAGCACAAAAAAAAAAAAAAAACATTGACTTTAAATCAGAACTATTTCTCTGTTTCAGAAAAGCTGTGGGTTCGTTAGCACCGTGAGCAGGTCATTGGAACTTAGACAACAGGGTACGGTTCCTCAGCTCCTTGCAGGCCCCATCGCTGTTTGCAGGTATCTGCGATAAGTCATCTGAAATAAGTGGACACTGTGCTGCTCTCACCCGCAGGCACCAGAGAACACATGGGGTTTTCTGCCTAAATTATTTTAAGCAAAACTTCAAATACCATGGAGAGCAGCACGGCAAACAGTGTGATAAAGTGACTGTTTTGCTTTCAATTTGGACAAGCTTAGCATGACCCCAGATACAAACAGTGGGAGGCGCTGGTGGCGAAAGAGGATAAAGAACTGTTTTCCGTTCAGAGACGGTGCCCTTGAACATCCGAACGGACAGAGGAGGTGCGCCGGGCCCTGTACCAGGGGGCCAGGTTCTGTGTGACGGCAAATCTGGGACACTCTGAGATTCCAAAACGACACGGCTCCTCCTGGGGGAGGCGACACGAACCCCTACAGGACAGCAGGTGGCCCCCAGTTGTTCCAGCAAGGGAGCAGTCTTCATAATAATAGCATCCTCCATCCTCCAAGTGTTCTCCATGGCAGGTGGAACGCACAGTAAACAAGACAGCGTGAGCTTTGCAGTTAAGACAGATACCAGACGCGAGGTCTGGCTCTGCCACTCACCAGTGAGTGACCTTGAGAAAGTCTCTTATTTACCTAACAACTAGATGCTAACGATTACATGTCGAGCATTAGACACTAGAGATACAGAGATGTATTAAGTGGGGAGTGAATGCCAATACGAAGCTCACACTCAAGTGAGGGGACTCAGAAAATAAAGAACTATTTAATGTGTCAGGCTGTGAGCAGTGCTAAGGGAAGGTTAAAGCATGAGAAAATGATGGTGGAAGAAGGCTCATTAAATAAATGGTAAGGAAAAGCCTAAGGAGATATCATCGGAACAGAGACCAGAATAAAGTAGGGGAGTGAGCCATGCATTGCCCTGGGTACGGTATTTCTATGAACTGCAAGCGCAAAGGCCCTGAGGTAGTAGGCACAGGCCTAGCGTGTTCCCAGAACAGCAGGGAGGCCAGTGTGGCTAAAGAATAATGGATGACGGAGAGGCCAACAGGAAGTGACACCACAAAGAGGATGGCAGGGGTTTTCAGGCTATGGTATTTTATTCTAAGCAAAACAGGAAGTCCTGAAGGATTCTAATCAGACTTCCTTTTTTTTTTTTTTAAATATCATTCTACTGGCTGGACGAAGGGGAAAGTGGCCAGAAGGGGCGATGCACAGCTCAGGCCTCCCTTCAAGGAAAGACATGCCATTCTGTTGTAAGGAGTGCCGTTAGCGGACGACATCCAGCTCTAGCACCTTGCAGCCGTGCTGCCCTCCCTGGGCCACCTTGGCTGACGGCTGAGCACAGAGCAGTATCTGTCCAGTGTGGGACACATCTGATGGGCAAGCTGAGCTGGGTGGGCAAAACTCTTAGATCTGCAACCATGTCTGAGGCTTCCCCGCCCGATGCCACCTGTCCCCTTCATCTTTCCTAGGCACTATCCCCCAGTGCACCTCTGCACTGCTAACTATGTCCCAGCATCTTCTTCCTAGAGCACCCAACACGCAGCTGGTTAGAGCGCCATGGCAGTGGACCAACAGGAAGCGATGCTGCTGGGCTGGGCCACGGTGATGGCGATGGGTGTCAGAGGAGTCGAAGAAGGCAAGGAGGAAATAAGAACTGCTGACAGATTTGATGTGGGGTTTGGGTGAAAATGCGAGGCAAGGTAACAACAAGATTTTTGGCCTCGGGAACCAGGAAGAATGAAGTTATCATTTCACTGGTCTGGACAAGTCTGGGGAAGGAGCAGGTGAATGTCCTCATGCATGGAAGAGATGAGTGACCACTTGAAGTTGGTTTTCAGACAAGTTAGGTGTGATACAACCATGAGTCATCTGAGAAAAACCAGCACAAATGCAGTAGCCTTTAAGTCTGGACTTTCAGGGAGAAATTGGGGTTGGAGCTGTAGAGTCAGGAGTTGATGGCGTAAAGATGATAGAAACCACAGGACTAGGTGAGGTCACCCAAACTTCGAAAGCTGAGTTTCCTCCTATTACAAAATAATAGCAGGCCCAACCCCAAAGAGCCACGGGATGAGACACCACCGCCACCCAGCTCAGCCCCAGGTTCACGACTGTCAGGTGTCACCAGGCAGCAGGTCCCTGGCATCTCAGGAGAGTGTCTGTCGAGGCTCTCTGCTCTAACACGAGAAACGGCTTTGTAGGGATGGAACAACAGATGAACTCAGTGGCTGCTCAGCTCATTTCAACTTTGGGGAAGGGCGTCCCCCCTAACTGGAATGCTTTATTCAAACTGGAGTTTCTCAGGAGAAGCCAGGCCGGACTTAGGGAGAAGGCAGCATAGAACAGACGCGAGATCATGGCACTGCAAAGGAACAGTTCAGGAGAAGGTGCCACAACCTGGCCCTGGCCTCAGGCTCCAGCATAAAACGTCCACGGGCAGCAGTAAGGCAAACGAGGCATGGCAAGCGCAGCCCCACCCCAATGACGCTCGTCATCGCACTTAAAGCCCGAAATACCCTCACATGACGTCGCCATCACAGAGTAGAAAACAGAGGTGTGGGTTTTTAAAACACTGTAAATGCAACGTTAACCCCGGTCCGCCCGACTGCAAAGCCCCAGGCTCCTCCCGACTCACCACACTGCCTCCCACCATCCGGAGCCTACTTGCCAGTGTGGTGCCAACCTCCACTGGTGGCAGACTACCGGGGCCATGTGCCGAACTCCGAGGAAACCCACCTCTCTCCATGCATCTCTCCCTCCCTCTCCATCCCTCTCTCCTTCTCCCCCCACCAACCCCCACACACGTACCCTCACATTTTGGGTTGCCTATCCATGGTATGAGAACACTATGAACTTCGAACTCTCCAGAAAGTTGAAACCAAATAATATAGTCCCACCCATCTCATGGAAAGACGATTCTCTGGTACAAAGCAGCAGGCTCATGGGATAGCCAAGAAAATGTCACGCAATGAAAATGTTACCCAAAGAAGGTCCTAACGTGTGACATCCAGAGCAACAGAATCAACCCCGAGAGTGCAGACTCGTCTGCATCCGTCAAGAACAGGACCAGGAACCGTGGATCGAGAGGGGTGGTTTTAATAACTGACAAGGAGTTGCATATAATGAGAAGTGTGGGCAGAGGCCCAAGGCATCCCTGGGTTCAAACCCTGGCTCTGTCACTACCCACAGAGTGAGATCTTGGGCACATGACTTCAGTCCTCTGAGCCTCAGTTTCCTCATCTATATAATGAGGATAATGAATGATACCTTCCGGTGAAGATGAAACAAGAGAACGTAAACTACTTTATATTCTCACTCCAAGCATTAAAGACACGGTAATTTTTTTTAAAAGACAAATGCAAAGCGACAGCTTGCTTTCTTTTTCAAATAAAGACATCTTTTCATTAGAAGGTTCCACCTCCTATAGGTCTTTCCAGAGAAATCTGCTCACCTGTTTAGATGCCGCGTCTCTCTTCCAAAAGATCATCTAAATATATAACACATGCACATGGACAGCTGGGAACGGCTGTTGCATAAAACCAGAACTGTCATCACACCCTTCGCCAGGCACATTTTCACCTGCTCATGTGACGCAGCCCGGCAGAGGCTCCGACAGAGACTCGAGTTGTGCTTTTCCTTCTAAGTGAAAAGTACTTGGACGGTGCGAATCACTACTTTTGCTGAAATAAAACATGCAGCCCGGCGTGCCAGACGAGTGATTTCTTGCCCTGATCTAACTGCACAAGTGTCTGCTGAATGGAACTCTGGGCCCGACCACACTTGACAGCCCCAGGGAGGGTCAGCTTGTCAGCAGCGGGACGAGGTGACGGGGATGGCTGCAGATGGTTCTAAAACTGCTCATTCCGAAATGCAGATGTGTCTAGGTTCAATAATTAAACTAATAACAACAATGTCTGTGAGTGACGTGGCTCTGTTTTGGTGGGAGGGAGGGCGGGAAGAAGGGAGAAGGAAGGACACTGTCCAGGTGTGTACCTGGTGGTCTGAGCAAGGCCATACCTGAGCTGTTAGCCTTGGTAACCTGGGGCCTGCAGAGCAGTGGATAACCACCAGTGTTTTCACTCCAAACCTTTGACTCGTCTTATTCCAAACAACAAGCATGTATGACTCCTGCGGCTCATTCTCAAAGCAGCAGAGCGGCCCTTATCAGAGGCAGAAATTATTCATCTGTAAGCCCTGGGTGTGTAGGATTTGACACCTTCCTTGGGAAATCACTGTACAGCCTGCCCTTCGGAAGAGACGCCTAGGATTTCAAACACCCGTGCAGAGGATTTCTCCCAAGGGCCTCGATCCTAGGACTCTAAGCCGGACTGCAGACAGTAAGGTGCGGTGCAGTTAGAAAGGAAATCTGTCACTAGAAGGAGAGGGACACAGCAGTGCAAAGGTGCAAGGAGCTGGAGTCAGACAAAGCTAGGTCCAAATCCCAGTCTGACCACTTTTTGCAAGGCACTTGGCTGCCCCGAGCCCAGCCTTCCGCTCGGTGAAGAGGGGACAACTGCACCCATCGTGCAGGGTCCCGCTGGAGGGTTAAACAAGGAGGCAGATGAAGCAGCTAGCAGAGGCTTGTTGCAGAAAGCACGCCCCACACCCGGGGGTGGCCGTCGCTAACTGACCAGCGTTTTCAGCATGGTTCTCAGGCCTCGTCATCACGTTTTCCTTTGTTTTTTTTTTAACAAGTTTCTTTTCTCAAATGACAAAAGTAACACATGTTCACTGCAAAAAAAAAAAAAAAACACACACACACACACAACCTAATTTTTATATTTTTGTGCCCCTGTTGTGCATACGCCAGAGCTCTGCACACCAAGGAACGGGAAGAGGGTATCAGTCCCAATGCAGCTGATATGTCACATGAGAATCCATTATATTTCTAAACAGCTCACAACCTCTCAAAGGTGGGTACACAGCCACTCTCTCACTTGTTCCACAAAGCTACCCGGGGCCTGGGCGACTGTCCAAGAAGAGAAGACACGGCAATAAAGCAACAGCAGTCAGTATTCACTGAGGGCGTACTAAGCACCCGGCACTATTACAGTACTTTACATGCACTGATATACTTCGTCCTCCGTCCTCTTCCAAGTGAGGAAACTGAGTCTGCACCCTTCACCACTCACTGTGTTACACCAGCCCACAGGAGCTCCGGCCTTCGGCCAGACCAGTCCGGCCTGCCCGGCACAGGCAGATGCCAGTCTCGACTCCAGAGGGCGTGCCTGAGCAAGCTTCAGGCAGACCGGTGTGCTGTTCCCCAGGACGCTGGTTTTTTCCACGTGATGTGAGTGCCACATACCAGAAAAAACATAAGAGTCCAAAAACACTGATATTCTAGATGGAACCACGTGTTTTCTGTTTCCCATTTCATTATCAATTCAAAGGTAATACAAAAGCGCAAGTTTGTTTTAAAAAATTCAATCCAAGAGAATTGAACATATACGTCCACACAATAGCCAAAAGGTGGAAGCAATCCAAGAGTCAATCATTAGTGGGTGGACGTCTAAGCAAAGTGTGGTGTACACGTACAATGGAATATTATTCAGCCTTGAAAAATTAGGAAAATGGAACACATTCTACAACTTGGATGAACCTGGATGACACAATGCTAAGTGAAATAAGCCAGGCAGAAAAAGACAAATACTGCATGATTATACTTTATGAGGTACCTAAAGTAGTCAAGTTCTTAGAGACAGAAAGTAGACGGTGGTTTCCAGGGCCTCAGGGAATGGGATTTATTGTTTAGTGAGCACGGAGTTTCAGTTTGGGATGATGAAAATGTTCTACAGATGAATGGTGGTGATGGCTGCACAATATAAATGAATTTAATACCGCCGACCTGACGGTTCAGAATGGTTAAGATGGTCAATTGTATATGTATTTTACCATAATTTTCAAAAAACGTTAAAGGAATGAAGTACTGACACATGCCACAACATGTGTGAACCTTGAAAGCATTACACTAAGTGAAAGAACTAGATGCAAAATGCCACATACAGTACAATTTCACTCATATAAAATGTCCAGAATGGGCAAATCTATAGAAACAGAAAGTAGTTTTATAGCTGCCAAGGGCTGGGGAAGGGGGAGCAGGGTGAGAAATGACTGCTAACGGCACAGGACTTCTTTTCGGGGCGACGAAAATGTTCTGGAGTTAGATAGCAGTGACAGTCACACAGCCTTGTGAACATACAAAGAAACACTGAATTGTACACTAAACGCAGGCAAGTTGTATGGTATATAAATTATATATCAATAAAAAATTTAAATACCTAAGTGTAGAATGCAGAAAGCGCAGGTCACTATTAAGCACAGCCGCCCCCTCCCCCGGTCCCGTTCTCCTCACTACTGTCACGGATGGTTCCGGGTGGCCACGTACTTTCCCACATATTTATATGTACACACACATGTTGACACACTGAGAGGTTTGGTGTGGTTTCGTTTTATAAAACATAAATGGCACGTCACGTAGCTACCTTTCACTCCACAGCCAGCCTTGGCTATCACACCCCGCCCGCACAGCTGGACCAGGAAGGAAGCACGATCTAGTTCACCAACCTTGTATTGATCCCAATTCAAATAACGCACCTGTCTCTTGGTGCCCCTGTGATCATCTTTCTCTGTGATGGAATCCTAGAATGGAACGGCTGGGTCAGAGGTTACACATAGTTAAAATTTCGATAGTTAACAAATGTTCCCCAAATCCAAAGTCCCGCAGCGTGTTCTGTGACCTTGAACAGCCGTCTCACTTCCACAGGCCTCGGGGTCCTCACTGATGAAAGCGAGTGGAAAGCTTTCTGAGTCAATTTCAGTTCTAACATTCATTTTGTAAACCACGAGCTCGAGAGGAAGCACAGCAAGGAGTCAAGGTGAAGTGGAGCAAATACTCTAAGTCACAGCACCAGGGAGGCCTGGCCAAGCACGCCCGGCAGGCAAGCAGCAGGAGGAAGACACCAGAAGCCTAAAACATACTCACAGAACAAGGCCATGAGCCATGGGACTGACAAGCCACGGGGCAGGGACTTACACCCCCAACGTGAGGGGCACAGGTCTGGGCTCTGAGAAGGGATTCATCCAGCAGGTACCTCAAGCGGGGTGCAAAGACGATCACACCTGACGCCCGCGGCCCAGAGCGTGAAGGCAGTCAGCAGATGCCCGTAACCCAAAAGACTGGGAAGGAGGACGATCCGTCAAAAGGAGGGGTTTAAGAAAGCTCACGCAATTAACGCTGGAGCCTAGAAGTCCATCCGTGCTGCAGGGACCCGCAGGAGGGCAGTGTCAAGGCTGAAACGGAGACGCCCAGAACACAGGCAGGGAAAGAAAAATCCTCCTCCCTGCAACTCAAGGTCATAGTGAAGTCAAACGTTTCCAAGGGCAAAAAAGGATCAGATTAGAAAAGAAATCATGTTGAAAGCTCACGTCTCTTACAAATTCTAAAGAATGCCACAGGGTCAGGTCACAATCTAAAGAAAAAAGGGGTCACGGAGAAGCACAAGAGAAGCCTCAATGTGGCAGCCGCCTCCTGAGGGGACAGAAGGAAGAACAAGGATGAGTGGGTGCTCGTCAGGAGGAGCAGAGGCTGGAGCAGCCACCGGCCCCGGCGGGCAGAGGCACAGGCTCGAGGGGGCAGGAGGGGAAGGCTGCTGGCGTGGGGGTGGAGGGCGGGGGACATGGCGGTGACCCCAGCATTAGATCAGCTGGCCCTGATCTAATGGACTTATCTCATCCATTAGATAAGAGTGGACCATGGACCACCCTCATCAGAATCACTTGGAGAGGGATGGGATAGGTGTGGAGAGCGTTAAAATGCAGATTTCTGGACCCCTGTTTCCAGAAGTTAAGTGGGTCTGAGGGGAGGGGCAGGAACCTGCATTTTAATAAAATACCCAGGTGGTTTCAGAGAAGTTTGAGAACCAGGACACTCAGCGATGAGAAAGTGTCCTAAGACAGACCAGGAAATGAGAGAGCACCCACGGGCTCCCCTGTGGGACCCAACGCCGCTCCTCAGCACTGTGACCTCTGTCACAGCTCTCATCGAGGCTGCAGGGGGACGGGAGGCGGAGACACGCCTGGCACCCCCACACCCAGCACCTGAGGGCTTCTGCAAGCAGCAGGAAGGTAGAGGGAGGAGTCCATGTCAGCCCACGACCCTCTAACGCAACCAGACCTGCGCCGCCTCCTCTCAAAGCTGGGGCACGAGGACCCAGTGGCCCAGCCACGGCCGCTCCGGATTCTGTCCAACTCCCCTGGATGCCCGGAAGCTGAGGGCATTTCCTTCCCACGTGAGAAAGGGACCAGGACACGTGTGGAACGACATGATAATAACTGATGAACCAGAGGCTATTTCAAACAGCCCAGGGACGCTCGGCAGCCCTGACAACTTCCCAGAGGATCTTAATTCTATGTCAGAAGCCAAAGCAGGGCAGGGCAGCAGGAACCTGGGGAAGGACCGGCACCTTCCCAGCCAGAGGGCTGAAGCCGCCTCTGTCTCTGCGCTGATGGGACGTCTCTTGTCTGCTTACAGTGGCCCCTTTGTATTTGATCGTTACAGGCAGAGATAGTGGCACAAGACAGAAGTTCTCCTCTGACAGAGACTCCAGGAAATTTCCCAAGGGGGGCTGGAAGTCCTCGCGAGTGTCTGATTGTGTGTTAGATAAAAAAACCACCACTCTCCACACTTGGCACCTCTAACTGAGATGTCAGATGTAGAAACCAATTCCCAAAACTTTGCAAGTCTCATGTGACTTGGGCAGATGGAAAGTCTCTCTTCCTCTCAGCTAAAACTGTGAATTAAATTTTTGTCACTATGTCTTTGACCCTGGCTCCTGACACAGAGTTCCTAAGTTCCCTGGAACTTCCTGAATGACAGGAGAGGCTTCTGGTCTAATCAGGTGGCTCTGGGTGGGCTTCTGGATGGCTCCTGAGTGGGAGCTGATCACCGGCAGGACCAAGCTGTGACTAGAAGCTTGGAACTTTCAGCCACACCACCCTAGGAGGGGAGAGGGACTAGAAACTCAGGTACCGACCCTTTGTACTCACACAATGAAGCCTCCATGAACATCCCTGAGCTGCGGGGCTCGGAGGTGCCTCTGGAGGTGAGGAACGCCTCACACGGACCCTTCGGGACCTCACCCCTCGCACCTCGTCGGCTGGCCCTTCTGTATCCTTTGTGAGAGTCTATATGATAAACTGGTCAACGGACGTAAAGATTCCCCAGTTCTGTGATCCGTCCTAACGAATCACTGGGCCGGAGGGGGAGGCTGGGGAAAGCCCAGTTTGCAGCCGGGGCAGACGTGCACTGGTGACCTAGCCCTCACAGCTGGCGCCTACGCGGGGTGGTTCAGGGACCGGGCCCCTCGCCTGTGGGGTCTGCGCCACTCATCAGCATCAGAACTGAGCTGAACTGCAGGACATCCGTTGGAGAGTTGGCTGATATGAAAAAAAAAATCCCCACAGAGTGGCGTCAGAAGTGTGGTGAGGAGGGTAAAACAAAGCGTTTTTTCTTTTAGAAACACAACTCATTCTCCAAAAAGGCTCTGGAACCCCGATGCCACAGAGACGTCTTCCCAGCACAGACTGCTAAGTGGCTGCTGTGGGTCACGTGCTCGGGTCCCACAGGGAGCAGGACACGCTAGGCTGCCACCTTCCAAGCACTTGCATTGTGTGTTTGGGAAATGAGCAAATAAATGAAGAAGACAATTTCTGAAGCTATGCAAAATATAACCGGCAGGAAGTGCCTTGGGGAGCTTCTTCAGACGAGAGATGAGGCCCCTGTGAGGAGACGAGATCGTCCGTGGAAATACCACAGGGAGAACACTCTGGCAAAGGGACTGGTGAATGCTAGGACGTGGGATCGAGGGACAGAAAGAAAGCTGGTCGAGGTGAAGCATGATGAGCAAGGAGAGTGGTGCGAGATGAGACGGGAAGGCAGGTGGCAGCAGATGACACAGGGCCTCGTGGGCTGTGAGGGGAATTTTCCTCCTATTCTATGGGCAGGCAAAGCCAACGGAGGGCTTTAAGCAGGGGGGACATGGGATGTGCTTGCTTATTTTTAAGTCACCCAGTTGCTGTGTAAAGAAGGGACTGCAAAAGTGGAAGATGAACATTGGGGGACCAGCTGGGAACTCGTACATTCCAGGCGAGATGGTCAGAAAAGGTGTGTCATCTCTGGGGTGTACTTTGGCGCCGACAGGACTTCCTGATGGATCGAAATGGGAGAGGAAGCATGCAGAGAAAGAAAGGACTCCTAGACTTCTGGTGTGAGCACCCAGCTGGTGGCATTGACTGAGACGGGTGTGGCAGGCGGGATGGCTCCCCAAAATGCCTACATTGTAATCCCTGGAAGCTGTGACTATCTAAGTTCCTTTAAGCAGAAACAGGGACCCCGAAGATGTTCAGGACCTTGAGGTGGGAAGATTATCTCGGATTGCCCGAGTGGGTGCAATCTAATCACATGAACCCTGAGAAGGAGAGAATCTCCTCTGGCTGGAAGCAGAGAGGGAGGTGGCAGAGAAGGAAGACAGACGAGAGGCAGCAGAAGGGGAGTCGGACTCCAAGAGTGAGGAGGAGCCGAGGTGCCACTGCTGGTTCTGAGGTGCAGGGGCCATGTGCAGACACTGGGGAGAGGCTGGGGGAGAACCAGCAACAAGGAGTGAGGACCCCGGTTCCACGACCACCTGGAACTGAACTCTGAGACACCTGAAGGAGCAAAGCAACAGATTCTCCCCTAGCGCTCCCAGAAAGGAACACAGTGCCGCCAAAACCCCCGTTCCCGCCCGGAGAGATCCGTGCCGGACTTCTGACCTCCAACACTGTAAGGTGACGCGGCTGCGCTGTTTTAAACCACTGAGGTTCTGACCACGCGTTCGGGCAGCAAGAGGAAGCCAACACGATTGGGAAGAATGCAGAGGGACGGGCAGACAGAGGGTGCTGTTTCAGCTGTCATTACCCCAAGCGGACCAGGCAGGCAGGTGGTTATGCACACCTGGAACGAAGGGCAGAGGTCAGTGGTCACATCTGCCTTATACCATGAGCCCCCATGGGCAGAAGACCTTGTGCTCAGGTCTCGGCATCCACTGTAAGCCAGACAGCAGCAGTCCCAGGCACAAAACTTGGCCCACCACGTCCCTGCCATTCATCGCCACTTTTCCTTGCTATCACTTGCAACCAACCTGCCCCAAAGAGCTGTCCACACTTACTGTCCCCAATCCCTCTTCTCCTCGTCTCTCTTCAATAATCGAGCTTTCATCCCACCAGTCTACTGACCTGTGCTGGTCCATGTCACCAAGGGCTGCCATCTTGTTTGAGCCACCATCAGCCATTGACACGGTTGCTCTCTCTCTCCTCCTTAGAGCACATTCTTCACTTGGCTTCCGGGCCCCCACACTCTGTTGGGGACCCCTCTGCCTCCCTGGGCACCCCTTCTCCATCTCCTTTGCTGGCACCTCCTCCTCCTTCCTGCATCCTCTTAATATGGGAGGCCCCAGGGCTCAGTCCTAAGTCCACCTACGCTTGCTCCCTTGGGGATCTCGCTCAGTTTTGGGGTTTTAAATACCGTGATACGTCCACACCTTAGAGGTCTGTGTTCATGGGATCCAGAGATCTCAGACTCAGGGCGTCACACCACAACCCCTGCTTGGCCCCCGCAAAGCGTACTCTGCCCAAAGCTGTCCCCATCCCGGCTGAGGGCAAGTCAGTCCTCCAGGTGCTCGGGCCAAACACCCTGCAGCCACCTGTCACTGCCCACGTCCGCGCCTCACAGCCCACGCTCAGGACATCCCTCCAGCTCCAGCTTCGACACACGGCCAGGCCCGGCCACCTCTCGCCACTTTCATGGCCCACCCACCTGGGTCCGGGCCATTTCTCATCTGGATCCCTACAACCCCGAGCTCCCCTCCCTGCTTCCGACCCTGTCGCCGACACTCTAGTCTCCATACGGCAGCCAAAGCCGTCCTTGAAAACGTTAAGTCAGATATATCCCTTCTCTCTCAAAACCCCCAGTGACACCTTCCGTCCCCCGCCTCCCCCACCTCCTTGACGTGGAAAAAACCCAACCACCTTGCAGCAGATCCGGCCTGCTGGAAGCTTCTGTGCCTTCACCTCCTACTCCCTCCCTTGCTGGCTCCAGGATGTTCCTGGGACGTGCCGGGCACACTCCCACCCTAGTTCATCACAGAGCTGTCCCCTCTGCCTGGGACATTCTCCCACCTGATGGCCACTCCCTCCCTCCTGCAAGTCTATGCTCAAATAGTGCCTTCTCGATGAGGCAGATCCTCACTGTTCAGACAGAATCGCCCCACGTTCTGACCCCCCGTGGCTCACTCTGTTTGTGCTTGTCTTCCATAGCAACTGTCACCTTCCAACGTGCTACATGCTGTTTGTTGATCATGCCTGTTGATTGACACGCGTCTTCCCCTAACTGGAATACAACCCTGCAAGGGCAGGAGTCCTCATCCGCGTTGTCCACTGTTAACCCAAATGCTTAGAGGAGTACCTGGCCCATCTTTTTCTCTGTCATCTCAAGATCTGCCTGGCACATGTCAGGGGTCAGAGCCTGGCACATGGTAGGGGTCAGAAGACGCTGCTGAATGAACAAACGACCATTCCTGTGGGGTCGCAAGGCCCACAAGCATGACCCGGGGACCCATACACCCCCAGCTTCTTCCTTGAGTCTGAAGATCCCTCAAACTCAACGAACCCTCCCCAAAGCTGACCCCACGGCTTGGCAGCCCAGATGCATGAGAAAGATGGCTTGGGATGAGGGAATAAATGTGTTAAGCTGGTGCTCAAGTGGATCTGATGAGCAATTAGGCAGCTGGAAGAGGCAGCTGCTCCCCGTCGTGGGCACTGCGCCACTTGGAGAGGCAGCTGGCGGCCCGCCGAAGGCTCCGTGTGGCTGAGCGCCCAGAGCCCCTCAGATGGCCGCTGCCTCCTGGGGTGTGAGCCAGGGCTGCGGAGCTGCTCCCAGACGCCGTGGTACCGAGGCTGCGCTGCCAGTGCCAGGGGGCGGCGGTTCCAAGGCAGGAGTGAGAAGCAAAGGGCACTGGTGGGTCAGGGGATGAGCGCAGTTCAGAGTTCACGGTCACCAACAACGATTACCGTTAACGACTGTTAGACCTATTTAAGTGAGCATTTACTGAGCACCTACTATGAACTAAGTAGCACACAATACCTCCCTAACTCTCTCGTTTATCCCACTTAGTAGATGCCAAAATATACACTCACCACCTTGGAGACAGGAAAACTGGATTCCCGCAAGGTCACGGCTCAGAGTCCCAGGGGGAGATTTGGGGTTGCCAGGTGGGGAGCCCAGTCCAGACTCTGGGCAGCTCCCCGTTTTCCAGCTTACACCCAGGGAGTTCCAACACTTTGGGACCTGCCACAGTGAGGACTGAGGATGTGACCTGTGGGCTTACTTCTGCTGCTGGAAATCCTCATGGATTTGGGGGGAAGCTGGTAAGGGCAGGTCTGTGGCAATAAGCAGGCCCAGAGCAAAGCAGCACCTTCCTTTTAAAGAAATTAGTGAATAGCTTCTGTATAACAAAGTTTAGGTCATTAAAAACCCTGAAGCACAGTCACTGCATCAACGGTCATGATGACAAGTATATGTATCGAGTTCTTACTGCTGGTCTAAGTCCTTCCCACATAGTATCTCGTTTAAACCTGAGTGCAGCTCTGTGAGGCAGGAACCACGACTGCCCCACTTTACAGATGAGCAAAGGGAGCGAAGACATTTTGCTCAGAGCCAATAAGCTCAAGGGCAGGAAGTGGCAGAACCAAGACCCCAACCCACGCAGTCTGACTTCTCACTGCTCCTGTGTGACCTGCAGCCCAGAGGGCAGGGGCCTGGAGGTCAGGCAGGGACCTCAGAGAGCTGAGAGGGAGCAGCGGGCAGCCCACTCTTGTGCCATCCCACCCAGCATGCCACGGTCTCCTTGAGTAGCTGCAGCCCCCCGGGTCTCTGCACCCGCCCAAGACCCCAAATCACCAGTGGTGTCACTGGACACAGACAGGCTCTTTCAGAAAATCCTTTGGTGTTTCTACACTGTACTCGGAGGTCACCTCCTCCTGGAAGCCTGCCCTGAACCACCCGACAGCCCATCTCTCTGCCCTCCTCGCTCACACATGCTGCAACTGGAGCAATCACAACTCAGTGTTTCAACCACCTGTGCACAGACCTGTCTGCTTTTCATCTCCGGCACGGAAGTGGATAATGGAAACACTGCCTTTCTCTCCCAGGCAGGATCACGAAGTCCCTGAGGTATATAGCAGGTCCTCTAACAACCTCGATTAGTTCAATATTTCAATTAGATGAGATGCTGCCTAACTTCTGTTTATATCAATTAGCCTACGGTAAAATTGGTTTCATTATACATTGTTTTGCTTAAAGTCACAGAACCTATTACCATTAAGTGAGGACTTGCTGTACTACTCGATACGCATTCATTTAACAGCTACTCATGGAGCGTGCCGTGCGCTGGCCACTGTCTGGGCCCAGGTCTGGCACAGAACAGAAGAGACAAAGGCCCGGCCCTCGAGGAGCTGGCATCCTGGTGGGGGTCCGCCAACCCAGCAAATCAATTTCATGTCAGGTAGTGCTATGAGCTACACAGAAAGACCAAGCCATGTCAGAGTGTTGCTCTAGAGAGGATGACCTCCTGATAAAGAGATATTTAAACAAATCTAAGGAAAAGGGGAAGAAAACCACAGAAAGGTCTGGAAGTAGAGCCTTCCAAGAAGGGACAGCAAGTGCAAGGGCTCTGAGACATGCTTAAGAGTGGGGAGGGCTGGTGTCTGGGGCAGGACCGTGGTAGGAAACAGGAAGAGGAGCCGGACCGCACGGGGCTCTGAGGGCCGTGCTCGGGGCCTGCTCGTGTCCTAAGTGTGAGGGGAAGCCGGGCGCTGGAGGCCGGAGGGTGACACAACCTGACTTCTGTTTGTCACTCTGAAGGCAGTGGACACTCAACAGCAAGGCGGGCACAGCCAGGGCGGATGCAGGGAGGCTGGGGAGGAGGCTACTGAGACAACCCAAGCCTGTGATGAGGACGACTTGGACAGCGGGGCAGGAGGTATGGTAATCCCACGCTGGTGAATAATGCACGGGGATCATCTAACTACCTTTCTCTGGGATAAAAGTCAGATGGCTCGTCACTCTGGGGCAACTGCAGGGCTGGAGACGGAAACACAAGCAGCTGCCATCGTGGCTGGTTTTCTTTCCTAAGACATGCTCCACTCGCACCTCCTGGGCGTACCACGTAAGGAACCCACCCTCAAGGAAAGCAAACTACTCTGGAGACTGCCTGAAGTGGGACTTTTCAACCTTAACTGAAGCTGAAAATAAATGAAATGCCGTAATGCTCGTAATGTCGTAATGCTCCACTGGGTAACGCCACCACAACATGTGAGCCCTGTTGAGCGCCATTAAATGGAACAGGAACCCACCGGCTCCTCAGTAGGGGACACTGCATCTGTCAATCACGGGCCACCAGCTCCTTCCTCATTACAAGCCACTGCTCATTTCAGGCACTCACGTGCTTGCTTCATCTGAAGAGGAGCTGCTCTAAGTTGGAAGGTACTCATCCTTATCCACAGAATCATTTTCACGTAAAAGCAGGAGGAAACCAACTGTGCAGGCCATAGAGGGATTACGGAAAGGCAGAAAGACTGACAAAAGAATGCGGTCTGACAAGGAGTTCCATCTAAAAATGCAAGACATGGACTCCTGGTCCTGTCCACTTATCTCCCACGTCTCAAATCCTCTGGCTTGCTTTTCATTTCCATCGCCTGCACTCGAAGTGCCAAGCACGCTCCCTGGCCTGCAGCAGGGGGCCAACTGGTCACCCATGGAGTCCTTCGCCTTCCTCAACTCTCTCTCCACAGTACGGGGAAGGCGATAAATTTAAAATGCAGATTTGATTCTGTCAGTCCCTTACTTAGAATAAAGATCACAGCCTTTCCTGGACCCTCTGAGAACCCAGACCCTCCACGCTCCAGGCCCCAGCCCACTCCCCTCACTCTCCGAGCTCCAGCATCCCCTCTCAAAGAGGCTGTCTCTGACCCACCCCCCAACCTCCACACCAGCGCAGATCCTCTGAAGCTGTTGCTTTTAACAGTGACTGTTGTGGGTCCAGGGTCATTTTTCTCAAAATAGCACAAACTGGTCCTTCTGTGCTGGTCATGCTTAAAGGCTACACTTTGACTCTAAGATTCAATCATTAATGATCAAGCTTAACACTGGTTCTGATCCAAAACTTATCTCAACTGTGACCCACCCAAACAGGAGGAGGGGGTTATTTGCTGTGACTATTATTAGTTCTGCCTCCCATTAGCATTCTCTCCCTTCCTCGGACCATGGAAAGTCACATGTCAAAACTTCTGCAAGCCAGATGTTCTTGGAGACATCAATATATACGCCCATCTCTGAAATATAAGTACCACCTTATTTTGCCAGTGAAGTAATTTCAGTATTAATACATATCAGCCCAAATTATAGACTCCAAGGAAAGGGATGACAAGGTTGACACATGTAGACACCCTCTCAGTCACCATTAGGGTTTTACAAGTAGAGTAATAACAGAAATAAAAACACAACAGCTAACATTCACAGAGTGCTGACTACCCGCCAGGCACTATGGGTAGTAATGATCTTTTGTGGACTCATTTAATCTGTACAAAAAAACTCTACAAAGTAACCTTTGTTAACATCCCAATTTCACTGATGGAAAAAATGAGGCTTAAGGAAATGACTAACCCAAGGTCAAGTAGCTGGTCGCTCCAAACACGTAAGCCTCCCACTGTCCATCAAGACGGCCAGGTCCTGCAGCAGAAACTCTAAGTCCCTCCAACCGACCCCTCTCTCCAGAACACACCCCCAACCGCAAACCCGGCCTACCCCAGAGCAGCCAACACGCGAGGGTCTCCAGCCAAAGAAGCAGAGGCTGCTCCCGCAGGACACCACCTTTATTTCAGAATTCATCGACCAAGGCCTGTGAGGACTGCCACAAATCAGGAGCCGGGGTGGCAGCTATGTAAGCTGAACGCCAACCATGGGTTTTGATTTGACCAAAAAGGAAAAACAAAAAAGAATAAAATTAAATTTAAGCGCTATACTTTCAATATGTTTAAAAGAATTCTTACCTTATTTATAACTAGGAAAAGTCAGCTGAAGAAATAAACAAAAAGTCGCTATAATTCAAAACCCAAGAAGATGATAAGAATTAAAGCAAAGTAATCATAATCGTAGCCACACATACTGGGCAGTTTCTGAGAAGGGAGGAGACCACCCTACTAAGTGCTTGACACACAGTCACGGCATATCACAGACATGTAAGTGTCCTGCCAAGCCTGTGAGCAGCTCTCCTTATGACTCCATCTGACGGATGGTGAAACTAAGGCTGGACCATGTGACCTAACTTGGCCAAGGTTACGCAGCTCATAAGGAGCAATGCTAGGATTCCGCCTTAAGAATGGCCAATTCCAGGACCCAGGCTCTCACCCAACACATAACCGATCCAACAAAAACGAGAATCAATTTACCATTTAGGAGCAATTTTTGTAGGGAAGAAAGAAATCAATGTTCTCTGTCATTATAAGAAAAACATGCCCTTTCAGACTTATTTTTAAATCAGTGCTGTTACCAGTTAGGTGGGTCCTACCTGAGCCCTCGTCAAACAAACATCGTAATTAGATCCACTAATAAATTTCCACAACAAATCTGGAACGAGAAACGTGACTGTTCTTTTGAGAACACAAAACTGTCATGTCAAATTAAGTAACAGTAACAAATGGTGAGAAATGTGACTCCGAGAGCAACGCACATCTGTGCTAGGACGTTCGCTGGCGGCCTCCTTGATACCCCGCCGAGCCCTTCCCGCCAGTGGGAGACGGTCATCGGGATGGGGGACAGTCTCTCAAAGGTGGCAAACCATCTTCCCCTTAGGTGATCCCGGGCCCAAATCAATACTGAAAAGGCAATTTTGCTTCTAGGAAGCACAAGAAATCCTCCCTTCAGCACGTGTGACTTATGTGATTATACAAGGAAAAATCAGAATCGCTTCTCCTGTTCTCAGAACTCTAGGTCCCACTCCATCGCCCTGAGGGGACGAGAGTAATCACCAGGATCTACCCAAAGTTATCCCACAACCTCACATCTCAGAGGTCCTCAGCCCAATGTGTTCTTACTTAACCGCTAAAAAAGTCATCAAAGCCAACAGATATTACCATTGGCAAAAGAGACATCTTTTTGCCACATAAGAGATAAACAGCCGTGTGGCAGAATGGGAGAATTCCAGGCTCAGGGGTCAACGAGGGCCAGACAGGAAACCTGCCCCAGCATTCACCCTACAAGCTTGGGGACAGCTCAGGCTGGGGACCGGGCCTTGGTCACATGCAGCACACGAAGCCTGGCCACGTCTGGCACACGCCGTGGAGTGACATCAGTGCACATTAAGTTTGCCCGTGTTCCACGAAATGCATGGACTGGTGCGTGCGTGAGACAGACGCCAGGCCAGCACTGAAAAATGCGGGAAGAGCAGGAAAGCAGAGACATCATGCCAACAGCGTGTGCCACCCACACTTCCATTCCGTGATTCTGCGCACCAGGACACGCATGAAACAGCTGTGCGAACTATGCTCCCAGGAGTCTCAGCAGCCACGTACTTCTCCCGGTACGAGGCTCGTCCTAAAATGAGGTGTAGGGTTCAATAGACCGAGTGTGTGTGTGTGTGTGTGTGTGTGAGAGTGAGAGAGAGAGAGAGAGAGAGAGAGAGAGAGAGAGAGAGTGAGTGTGTGTGTGTGTGTGTGTGTGTGTGTGTGTGTACAACTACCCCTTAAATACCTGCCAGCCACTTCGTCTGGTGTTCATCTTCAGAAGCAATACTATTCTATCGCTGGAAGAAGGAGCCTCTATAAAACAGTATCTTCCTAAGGGACTTCGCAGAGTGATTCTAACTACTGGTAATTTTCCAGGCTCCTTGTTGGTGAGAATGTAACCTCTGCAGGAGCTGCAAAGGACTCTGACGTTCGGTAATGGACGCTGGTGTGCCGAATGGACTTACACAGTGATACAAGCTCTCAGCAGACACTATCCTACTTAATCCATACGACTCATTGGTGCAGGTGAGACCAGTGGCTCTTGTGGTTGAGCAGGGAGAGCCAGGCCCTTGGAGTCTTCTAAACGGATGGACCTGAAACCCAACGAAGCTATTCAACCCGTTAAATGTACCACAGATGTTCGAGCCACGATGAAGGCCCAAACAGGCCATCAGCATTCCTGAACAACCAGTGCAGAACTATTAAAAAAAAATAAAATAAAACTTGCTATCAAATCAGCAAAGAGTTAAAATAGTAACACTCGATGCCAGTGAGGGTGAAGAAAAACAGGCACACGCGCACACACATAGCTGGTATCGACGTACCCTTTCTGCAAAGGCTGTTGGCAATCTTTGTCAAGAGCCTTAAACGGCCTAGCAATTCCCTTCACAGGGGCTGACCCTAGAGAAATCACCAGAATCACATCCCAAAACATCTGCATAGTCGCCATAGCAGTTGCAACGATAAAAACAACTTCAATGTCCAGCCAGAGGAAGTTGAGACATTCTGAAGCCATTAATGGTGTTAAGGAAAAATATTTAACGACATGTAAAAATGCTCATGACACAATCCCAAGTGAAATGAGAGAATTCACAATGACTTACACAGAATGATCTAAGTCTGTTTTACACGGACATGAAAATACAATGCAAAGAGATCGAAACAGGTACTTCAGAAATCATAACAGTGGCTATTTCTGGCTGACGACATTGCAGGTAATTTTTCTTTCTTTTCTTTGTCCTAGTCCCTGTCTTAAAAATTCTAATAAATGCATAGCCCTTTATAATCAAAAAATATATAGACATACACGCTCACCCATTTTTCAGTAGAAATGGCACTGGCTCAATAGATCAACATTTGCTGGCCGTTTCCTAGGTACTGAGCTAGGGACTGTGGGGGACAAGAGCAAGCAGTCCTGTCTTCAAGGAGTTCACAGTCCAAAGCAAAGGGCTAGGTACAGTGCAAGAAATGGTGCTGAACACTTTAAAAATCCACCAGTCAACCCAGTGCTAAATGCTGGGGCAGATGGAGGCTCCACCGGTTACCCGCGTGCCGTCCCTAACACACGAGATGTGCTTAGTGTACCTCCTGGCACGTGGCAATCACTCGGCGAACACTCGGCGAACACTGCTGGCGCCACCTAGACAACCGCGGCTCAGCACCCTGCCTGGCATCGTCCCCTCCTTCTCCCTCCATGGCAGGGGCCCAGTTCCCTCAGGAGGGCCCTGCACGAGGCCCACAGACTACAGTTCATGCCTCCCTTACGTCCCAGTGATGCCACTAAATCCAGCCAGTAAGATGGATTTAGGTCCTGAACCAAGGGACAGCAGGCGGGAGCACTTTGGGTCACCTGCTTTCTCCTGCTGACACACGTTCGAATGAAGACTTTTAAATAAATACTCAAAGACTGCCTTCCTTTCCACAATCCAGTCTTTTGGTTCAACCAACAAGATCTATTAACTGTTGGAACAGTTGATAGACATTTATTTAATAAGATTTATGTCAGATTGACATGAAGAAATCCGAGATATAAAATGAAAACGTACAGTACTGGGAAATAAATATGGAAAGCAGTTCTGGGTTATCCACGCAACCAGAGGTAGCATATATTAAAAGGAGAGAGAGAGAGAGACTGGGTTTTACATCACACATATTCCCCCTCTTCCAGGCAGAAACAAGTCCTACAGAAACAGAAAATTGTACTTTTCCAATATCCCCTAAAATGTTATTTATTTCTGAATCCTTATCTGTTTCTATTAGTTCCCTAAGAGTTCCCTAAGGTTTTCATACTCAAAAAGAGCTGTGATTATAAATCAGAATCCATACACCGAACACACACGTATATGCACAGATTAAATTTAAAACCTATATTTCCAGCCACCTTTTATTGTGTTTGTTTTCTGTTCAAAACACTGATTAATTTTCCTTTCAATAAAAGAAGGGTGGAATGCAAATTTTTACCCAGAAGTTTTTTTCATTTCCTTCCTCTGTGTTATTTTGAGTCTTGCCAATGATTCAGAAGGCAAGGACCTTGAACATGCCAACACTGTGCAGGTGAAAATATATCGGTGAGGAGAGCAACAGGCAAATGGAGAGGCAGAAACAGTGGTTTCCACAATAAAACTCGTAACAAACTCCAGCAGTAGTGCACGGGGAAAACTGGGCTTGCAAGGCTCCCGTCCAGCATACCAAAAATGTACCTCAGACCGTGAAAATGCCTCCTGGTTTCTGAACCAGATTTCACATGAAGTCCTGCAGGCCAGGGGATGCCTCTCTGGTAAGGTGCACACCTGAGCTCCGCAGGATGCCCGGCGCTAGCCGCCTCCTGGCTGACTCCTGCCAGTGCTAGTCCGTATCAGTGAAGAGGAAGTCAACAATCTGTGCACGGTTTTCCAAAGCTTACTAAACAACAAGGACGATCAGAGAGGGGAAAGAAAGAAATGAGCAGAGAAAGAGCAGCTCTGCTTCCCTTCACCTGCACAGATCATCTCATGGGTCATTACAATCAAAAGCAAACGAAGGTTCCCTGAGCAGGCAGAGCCAGTTTGGCCACGCTTTTATTTAGCTTATTTTGCAAGATTAACTTGACCTTGGTCATTTCTTGTGTATGCCTCTGGAGATCATAGGCAGAACTTAAACTGTTGTCCAAGGTCCATATGAAGTAACCTCTGGAAAGTCTAACATTTTAACCAATCACTGTGAAGGATAAACAGTTACTGTCTTCTCAGTATATAAGGTGCTTTGTAAAATATGTATATTGGGAGTCTCATTCCATGTTTTGGTTTGAGTGTTCCTGGTTTGCAAACTTTTATTTTTTTGGTGTGTGCAGAATAAATCCTGACCAGTTATTTGGGGGGATGTGATACCATTCAAGTGCTCACACATTATCTCAGTGATTCATTGGTTTTACTTTGGCTATTTCTGAACCTTTGACAGGGTAAGCTGCTTAGAAGTTAAAGAAAAATGAAAAAAGAGGGACAGCAGGAGACAGAAAAAATTTGAGAGAAGAAGACCAAGCCAGAGGGACCATAGATAGAGAGAATGACAGAAAGAGAACCAAAAAGAGGGAGGCAGAGGAAAAGGAGGGAGGGAGGGAGGGAGGAAGAGACATACACACAAACACACAGAGACAGAAAGTGAAAAAGGGAAATTAAAACAACAATAAACAGCAGAATCAGTGACGCATGCATGATGGGAAGACAAGAACCAGACTAGGAAGTCTGCTATTCCATCGCCTGCTCAGCATATAACTTCTGAGCATGTATGGCGATGCTCAGTAGGGAAACAGTCATACCCTAAAAGTAATTTTATTCCTGGGCATTGAATGTTGGTAAGAGAAGTGTGTAAATACAGCGCAGTAGTGAGTTCAGAGAGAGAATGAACAACTCTCCATCTAAAAGACCCCCACAATCATTGGGCAGAGCCAAACAGTATGTAATCTCTAAATATCAAATCATTTGAGACAGAAAAGTGACTCACAGAAACATCAATTTAAAAACAAACTCAATTAGGTATGACTCCAAAAATACATGTGACAATTGAAAGAAATATAGATGAACTGAACTTCATCAAAATTAAAATCAGAATCTATACAGAATCTATGGTTTCAAGGACGCCATCAAGAAAGTGAAAAAAAGGACCCAGAGAATAGGAGAGAATATTCACACATCACAAATCTGACAAGGGTCTAGTGTCAAGAATAAACAAATAACTCTCACAACTCAACAATAAAAAGACAACCAACCGAATTAAACAATGGGCAAAGGATCTGACGGGAAGTCTCTGTAGATAAGATACACAAATGGCCAAAAGCACATGAAAAAACAGTCATCATCGTCGCCCCTCAGGGAAATGCAAATCAAAACCACGATGAGGTACCACTTCACGTCTGTCTGCCGTCACAGGAAAGAAGAGAGTAACAAATGTTAGCAAGGGTGTAGAATGACTGGAACCTCCCTCTCACCGCTGGTGGGAGGTGCGTTCATTCTGGAAAGCAGTCTGGCAGGTCCTCTAAAAGTTACACGTAAGCGTTACCAATGGACCCAGCAATGCCGCTCCTGGGTATATACCCAAGAGAAACAAAAAGCACGTTCGGACGACTTGCACGTGAACATGCATAGCAACATTATTCACAAAAGCCGAAAAGTGAAAACAGCCCAAATTTCCAGCAACTGATGAATGAACAAAATGAGGTCTATCCATACAGTGGAATAGTATTGAGTCTTAAAGGGAATGAAGCACCGACACCTGCTATAATGTGAATGAATCTTGAAAACATTACGCCAAATGAAAGAAGCCAAACCTAAAAGGTCACATGTTATACCATTCTCTTTATATGAAATGTCCAGAGCAGGCAAATCCATAGGGACAGATCCATAGGGTAGTTGCCAGGGGCTGGAGGAAGCGTGTAGGGAGTGGCTGCTTTTAGCAGGGAACACAGAACCTGAGCACAGGATTCTGTAAATGATGACATCACTGCCATCAGGCTAAGGGCGACCAACAAACGAGCCAAGTACAGGAGACATAATCTGTCCCGCACCCCCTGACTAACCAGTCTCTGCACCCCTCGGGCCTTGTACCCTTGGCGGAGGCCTAAAGGATAAGAGCACTGGCTGCTCAGGAAGGGCAAGGAGTTTCCTGCTGCTGTGTTTTTTTTTTCTGGGAGGGTTCAAGAAAATAAAAAAGGTCAGTGCAAATGCCCTCAGCTGAAGAGGGACACAGAGAAAGACACAGGCCCTGTGGCCGGAGCAGACAGAAGGGTGGAGTGGTGTGTGTATAGGGCAGGGGGCTGGGGACGAGGGGGCGGGGCTGAGGAGGCCACAGGCTGGGCCAGGCTGGAGAGCAGGCATTAAGAGAAATGAGGGGCCTGTGGAAGGTTTTTAAGCGGTGACAAGATGGTATAAATTGAATTACATACTTAAAAGACCAGAACCCATAAAGCTATTTTACAGGTAAAAATAGGTAATAAATACAAAACCACTTTACGAACTCTAGGCAGGTGGACGTGAGATGAAGAACAGGAAGAACACTATTCGTCAGGCCGGGCCAGACTCAGGTGGGCTCATCCCCTGTGAGCTTTGTAAAGACAGTACTCAGTTAACTATCAGCATGCCCATTTTGCAGATGAGAAATATAAAGCTCAGAGAAGTGGCCTGTCAAGGAACACAGCTCAAAAAAGGGGGAATGGGCAGGTCCCACCCCCGCAGCCAGCTTGTTCACGGAGCATCTCTGTACAACGCTCCAGGGCTCTGTACAGAACAAGTGTTCATCAAACACTCCGCCATCGGCGCTTGTCACACAGGCCGTCTCGAAACCCTTGCTCTGTCCTCACAGTGCCGGACTCCACACAGTAACTCAGTACAGGAGAGAAATATATTCTCGTGAATGGCCAGACTTCTGGAAATTTCAACTACCTCACTGCGAGGCTCATTGGGAGATTAAAAACCAGAGCAGTTCTTTTGTTTACTGAAGGAAGAGTAAGCCCAGGATTTAAGCTTTTAAACTCCACAAAAATTCATAAAACCTGTAACACGAATTCATAAAACCTGTAACAAAAATTCTTAGAACATGTAAGCCAAGGAAATAAGCTGGTAATTCACCAAAAGGAAATCTAATTTATAAATACAGAAAAGTATTTCATTTCCATAGCAACTCAGGAAATACAAATACAACCAGCTAGATTTTTGCTTACTAGTATTTAAATGGTAACCGTCATTAATGCTAAAGAGAGTGGTCTAGGGGCCCTGTTTGCTGGTGACTCTTTGAAATGAACACGATCCTTCTGGGGAATATGGAAATCTACAACAAAAGTCAGAAGAAACATCATATTTATTCAGAAATTCCAGTTGTTATCATATCCCCCAAAATAACTGGAAACATGGGAAAAATCTGTACACAAAAGACATTCCTAAAGCATCTTTAGTAAAATAACAGTTAAAAAAAAAAAAAAAGTCCAACGATAAGAAATAGACTAAACTCTGGAGATATTCCCCTAGATGGACTATCATGCAGTTGTCACAAGTTAAAGTTGTGTAGCCTCCACGATGACAGAAAAAGCCTTGAGACAGACAATTAAGGGGAAGATACAAGAGGTAAAATTATATGTACAGTGTGAGCCCAACAATATTTCTCACCAACTTCTTTAATGAAATTAATGTACAAGGTAATATCTCTACTTGAAGTGTGAGGAGTACACATCTGATAAATTCAGCATTGTGCTGACACTTCTTAGAACAGACGAGCTTTCGGACATCTCTAGGTAAACGCATAATGTTAAAAGATAGGGACTATCTCTACACGCGAAGGCACAGTATTTTATTCGAAACACACTTCCATGAGCCTTCCGTGTCACAAATACATGAACGACTGAATGGTACGCATGAGGAGCATGATGCTGATTGGTGGTTGCCAGAGGTGGGGGGAGGGGGCGGGTGAAGAGGATCAGAGGGAAAAAGAAAAGAAAAAGATGACAAGAGACAGTCTCTCCCACTACCGTTCAGAAAGGCAAGACATGTGCTTTACACGGATTCTTCTCATGCAGCACCCACGTCACGAGCTTCACGAAGAACAATAGACTTTTTAAAGTATCTGAGGAGGAGAAATCTTTTGAAGGAAGTTCTGTTTTCCTGTGTTCTCTAGTGAACTGGCATCAGAACTGTGGTGGGAAAGGACCTTGCTTTGGAGCCCAACCTGGACCTCGGTGTTCTCATCAGTTTAACCTTTAAATGACTTGTTCTGAGGGAAAATAAATCCTTATTCTTAGGAGCTATGACTGTTACTTGCAGCCCAAAACATTTCTGTGTGATAGAGTAATATTAATTCTCACTCTGGATTTGTTTTGGTATTTGTTTTCCAACCTAACTCAGAGATAAGTGTTTGGGGCATGCAAAGCCCATCAACTGCTCACTGGTCAAAAAATAAATGCTGACATTTGTCCCCGTGCAGCTTTGTTTGCTAAATCCCTGTTAAAGAAAACAAACAAACAAACAAACAAACAAAAACACACAGGCCCACTCATGCTAAACTCATGCTAAAGACCCATGATACCAAACCTAGATTTAATACCTGATCTAACTGAAGTTTCAACCTCTCTCAGAAACACAATCTTAATCAACCAGTTTGGAATTTTCTGGTCCAACACCAGTAATGCAACCTGTCACACAGGCCCTGTCCACTCCCCACAGAAAGAAGAGGCTAGCTATGCAATAAGAACCCTTTCCCTTTCTTCCCCCAAAGAAAAGGCATCCTGGCTCCAAAGTAATCCTTCATTTTCTTTTGCTAATAGCTCCCTTGCCCCACGCTTCCGTTTTGCACAACTCCAAGGAGTGCTCTTCTAGGGGCCGGGTGGGGTGCTGCCCAGTTTATGAGGCTTGTCATAAAGCCAAACTGGACCTTCAGATTTACTCAGCCGAACCGTGGTTTTCAACATCTTGAGGCATACTGGCATTTCCACTGATGCTGCCTGGGCCCTCTCAGCCTCTGGGCAGGGAGGACGGGCCCATCGGCAGGAGAGTCGTGTCTAGGGGAGGGCCAGCACTGAAGACACGGGGTGAGTCTGGATTGCGCAATCTCGCTACTGTGTTTACGAAGGACGCGTTCCTCAGCGTTGCAGAGGACGCAGCAGATGGGTTACTAATGAAGAGAATGTGATTGTTTATTTGAAAAACAACAACTATTTTTGCAGCTGATAAATCATTGCTTGACTCTTTGCCCAAACAGGAAGCCAAAAACAATGCTTCTCAAGTTGAAGAAGCAGTTCCCAAGTCCAAGGGACAGCTTCAAAGCCATCTTGCAAGGCACTTTGCAAGCACATTTGGACAACAAATAAAAGCTATCTAACTTTTAGGGTTTTGGCTTGGGTTTTAACTTGAACATCTCAGAACAGGGACCTGCAAACTGTCTGTCCACTTCCATGACCCATCTGTGCACACATCCAAGTTGTGGTTATTGAACACCTACTATGTGCCAGGCACTATGCTGGTGCTTTGTGTGTGGGGCCAATAACACAGACAGGCTTCCTACCCTCGTGGAGCATAGATACTAGCAGAGAGACTGAAGACAAGCCAAACAACAAGCAAACAAAATTAACTGCAAATTGTGACAAGTGCTCTGGAGAACACAACTGGGACTCAGAGACAGAAGAGAGTGGGGGTGAGGGGACTGCCTGATCAGAAGAGCCAAGTCAGGCCACTCTGAGCACGTAAGGGGCTTGAGGCCAGCTCTGAGGAATGAGGAGAAGCCAGCCATGCAAAGCACTGGGGAACGGGGGATAGAGGAGCATTCTAGATGCAGGAATGACAGAAAGACGCACTGGAGACGCCCTGGTGGGGCCCGCTGGGGACAGGTACACGAGCATCTTTGGCTTTGCACTGAGCTCGCTCTGGCCCTGGCTGGCTGCATGGCCTCAGGCAGATCAAACGTCTGTGCTCCTCACCCTTCTCATGTGGAAAAGTGGAGAGACTATGACTTAGTCTGTCCCAGCCCTGAGATGGGAAAACCGTGCCATGTTCCAGGAACTGAAACGAGGCCAGAGAACAGCCAGCGAAGGGGGAAGGGAGGCATAAACAAGACCAGAAAGTGAGTAAGGGCCAAGTCACACAGGGTCTTAAAAGTCACGATAAGGACTTCTGATTTTAATTGCCAGGGGTGGCCACTAACAAGGAAATTTTGTACTTTTAAAAGATGACTGTACTGAGATGGGGAAAGTGGGGGAAGGGGTGTCCCTGCTGTCTGCATGAGACAATCACTGGCAGTGGTGGAGGTGGGATAGAGTGGCCTAATTTGTTCTCCTGGACTTGCTTCAAACAGCCGGAAGTGGTGACCCAGAACACAGTGTTGAGATGTATTATGAAGCTCAGACAGGCTCACTGGGAAAAAGCATTGGTGTGACTGGTGATGCCTGCCACAGGCACTGGAGGGGGAATAGCAGCAACACGTGTCAGTATCTGTCCTCTGTCTACGGAATCTTCAAGCAGTGCTTCTCACACTGCAGAGTGCGTACAGCTCACCTGGGGATCTTTAGTAAAAGTTCAGATTCTGAGAAAGTGAGGCTGAGCCAGAGATTCTGCATTTCTAACACGCTCCCAGGTAATGATGCCAATACTGCTGGTCCAGAGACCTCACTTTGAACAGCAAGAATCTAGGGCAGGGTCTCCAACCCCCAGGCCACAAGCCAATACCAGTCTTTGACCTGTTAGGAACCAGACTACACAGCAGGAGGTGACCAGTAGGTGAGAGATCAAAGCTTCATCTGTATTTGCAGTGCTAGCATCACCGCCTCAGCTCCGCCTCAGATCATCAGGCATTAGATCCTCATAGGAGACCCAGTCTCTGGTGCCATAAAGGTTGGGGACTGCCGGTCTAGAGAACTTACTCTTTTTTCTCCATAGATTTGCATAGGATGAGCACCAGCTCCCAGGGCTCGACATAGAAGGAAACTCAACAAATGTTCATTGAATTGAGCTGGTCTTTTGTGTGTATGAGTGGACTTTCAGCCCTCAACATGCAATAAAAAAAACTCTGAAAATTTCCAGATAGCTGCACTTCATCCAGAGTTGAAGAGCATCTGGGTGGGGCTAAGGCATCCAAAACCGAAAGAAGTGATGAAAATGCAAAGGCTGGACATCTAGCTGCTCAGCAGAGCTGATTCTAAGCACAGGGTTATGATGTGTGTTTGACAGGAAATACTCTAGGGAAGGAAAGAAGAGCAGCTGAGAGGCCCCAGGGGAGCCGCACTGGGTCCCTTGCTGGCCCTCATCTGCACTGCATTATGACAGTAACACGGGCTTTTACAAAAGCCCAGGGGAGTTTGCGTACCATGTCCGTTCTCCACCACACTCCTGGGCCATAATCCCAACTAATTATGACCATCGGCCGAGTCCAAATGTCCCTTCCGAAGACAAATCCAAATCGGCTCTGAAATCAAGAATCACAACCAGACTCTGTTGCCCACAGATGGAACCCGCTGGCCAAACCTGAAGGCTCAGCCCAGGCTCTCGGCGTCCCTGGAAACCAGAGCCCTTTCTAAACTCCACAGAGACCCTGTGGCTCCACGCAGGCCCAGTCACGCCAAGAGCTGCCCGCCTCTTATGAATCATACGGTCTACAGATTCTTTTCCCTGTCTCTCTCTCTCTCTCTCCCTTTTAAACTCACAGAATTACAAAAGCCTTAATTTTTCAAGAGATTACCTTAATAGCGCACATTCATTTTCAGGAGGCCATTAAAAAGTCATGAGAACATTCTCCTGTTGCAGGGGGGGATGCATGCTCTGAAGTCAGCATACACCTCGCTTTTGGGCCTCTGCTCGTTACAACATCCCAAACTCCCAGACAATAGTAATTCAATTTATTCTGCACCTTTCTGTGCAGCTGCCTATTAACATTAAACACGTTGAACATTAAAAACACCATTTTTCAGGTCCCCAAATGTTGAACGAGACTGTTCTTTAGATAATGTAAGAGCTAAAAGATTCGTCATCACCAGGACTGATTGGGAGGAAGGAGTGGCCAACAAAGAAGTCATTCGTATGCGAGGGATTTCAAACCTTGGATGTACTGACTCTTGCTAGAATGCCTGAGGACGCAGGCTGGATGCTGGCTAGTTTCCAAGTGTGAAACACAGAGCTCACCCGCTTCATCTGTCTAGTGGGAGTTTTTTAAAGAGCAGGAGGGCCTCTTCATTACCGCCGGTGTTTTACCGCGGCGTTAACTACAAGGATGGCAAAGTCAACGCATTTTTAATAGATGAAGGATGGCTTGCTGGGTTCAGAACGAAGAAAAAGACTTGTTTGGGTTTTGCTGAGATCTGATCAGATCCCTATATCAGCTGCCCGGATCTTTGAACAATTTAGAAAAGGACCTCTAACCTCCTTAAAGGTCCAGGATGCCGCCTCTACCCTTTCATCTTGGCCCTGGGCCGACCTGCACGCCCACTGCAGACTTTACAACACATCCAGAGCCAAGTATGAAAGGTGCCTTTTAAAGACAGGTACGTGAAGATCTCAGCCATCTGATCACCACACCAAAGGCTCTGTCCATCAGAATCATGGGAGTTAGAGAAGGTTTTTCACTGAGGTTAAGGAGGTGAAGGTTTACAGACTGGCTAGAAATGTTGCATAATACTCTGCCTTTGTTTGGATAGGGCATAACAGCTGAGAAGCACGACTGCCTTTATTCTTTGGGGGGAACCAGGCTCAATTCTGAACTGGCCCTGTGTACAGCCACAGATCTGAATCCCTAATGTTCACTGATCCTGCCCCTAGAATACTGTCACATTTGCCTTAGGCCCCTTCACAAGGGACTATGGAAATACCCAAAAGAACACAGAGCTGGGACCCCATTAAGCATGTACCGGTAGATTACCTGGTCTTGTGCCTGCCTGTCGTTAAAAAAAAAATCTTTTGACTAAAGAAAGACCAATCATTAAGGTCAATGATCCTCCCTGCTTTTGCACATAGGGTTTCTTTAGAATTCTTCAGAATGCTTTGGCCATCTCAGTCTTCTCTTTTTGATCTGGAAAATACCCACTTAACCCTCAGCCCTAAACATAGATGTCACTGTCTCCAAAACCCTTCCCTGATGCTATCCTTAGGCCGAAATGGGTGAGGGATCTCCGCCATACTCTTGTCACATTTGGACTTCCCTCACTGCCACTTTAGGGGATATGTCATGCTGTACTGTGACTTCCCCGACTTGTCTGTGAGCGCCGAGGGCGCTCTTGTCCGTGCCGCGTGTCTGCATCCCGCACCCTGCACTAGGCCTGGTCCGTGGCAGTCCCTCCATCATTGTGTGTCAGGGAAAACAATGAAGCAAGGAGAGGGAGGGAGGAAGAAGCAGGAAGGAAGGAGAAAGACGAGGAAGAAGGGGGCAGTAGGGAGGGAGCTGTGTTATTTGCCATGTCTCTTCCATTTCTGAAGTCTGATACAGGTGCTGGATAACCTACTACTCAAGTAAACTAGTGTTTCACATGCTGAGAAGGAAGTGTCACACAGTTCTCCAGCAACGACAAGGCCAAGAGGGAGTGAAAGGCCACCAAATGCAGTCACTGCCTGGGCGAGGGTTGAGCGCTCTGGCTCCGCCTCCATTAGCCACGGGACCTTAAATAAGCTGCCTAAGCCGGCTGAGACTCAGTTTCTCTGTGTGTAAAACAGGGGAGCTAGGAGAGCATGCCAGAAAGCGCTGTGCTAAGGATTCCGCCAGACGCTGGCCACGAAGTGCTGAGCCAGCAACCCTGCGAAGCCGAAGCACTCCAGAAGTGGCGGCCGCCGTGCTGGCCCAGGAGGGAGCGGTCCCTCCGTGTCCCAGCGCCCCGCCCCGTCTCTGCACCGTGCAGGGCGCACACTCAGGGCCAAGCAGGACAACCGTCCACAAATTCCCCGTGCTATTTTCAAACGCACCCTGCTGTGTGTGTGTGGGGGGGGGGGGGGGGGGCTGGGGACAATGGGCACCGATTCCAGTTCCGCAGGACAAAAAGGGGTGTGGAGACTGGCCGCACAGCGACGCGAATGTAGTTAACACGACCGGAGGACACGCTTAAAGGTGGTTAAGTGGGTAAACTTTGTGTATTTTACTACCACGGAAAATAAAATCTTTTTAAAAAGAAATAGCAACGATAGAGAATGTTTTCTGTATTACCTTACTGATTGCATTCTACGGTCCCAACAACCCCACGAGGGCAGTGCTGATCTCACCTTGGTTCTACACTAAAGAAAGCAGAGGTCCAGCAACGGTAAGGAGTAACTTGCCGGCACCACACGGCTGCCGAGCAGTCGGGCTTCACCCTCACACAGTGCGACTCCAGAAACCCCACTGTCAACCACCCCTCACCAAGAAAAAGCATCCCAGAGTTGCTCGTGTCTGCACAAGGCGACAGCTGGAGCCCCAGACCCGGGATCCAAAGGCCCGGACTCAGTGTCCAGCCCTGCCACCCGCTAGCTGCAGAGCCCTGGAGTAAGGCTCAGGTGTCCCAGTTATTAAGTGAGGAGAATCATAGCTACACTAGCGACCTCAAGAGGATTGATAAGACGCTAGCACTCTGCAGACCATCGAGTCTCACTCCAAAATGAAGTAGGTGGCCCTCCTGTTCCCGCTTCATCGGAAGCTCAGGGAGAAAGTGGCCCAAACGAATGTCCCTTTGATACAAAACACAGAGGCCAGTGGTTGCTTTGTATCAAGTGGGTTTTTTCTTAAAATGAAAGTCCTTCTTAGAAACTGTGGAAAGAAAAGTATGAGGAAGCAAACGACCATCACCTTTAATTCCACTAGCTCTGAATCTCAGAGAAATTTCCAGAGTACGAGTGCGGCTGGAGCAAAACAAGGACAGACAAGAGTGGTAGGAGATAAACAGAGTGACAGAAAACGTAGCAGTGGGCCCACAGCACTTCCGGCATAAGCAGACGTCGTAACTACGGGAAGAACAACCTGAACCAAAAGTCAGACTTGCAGAACAAGGACAGTCCAATTTTTTAAAAGAAGCGGGTAAACCAACGAATGTCTGTAACAGGCGTTGGCAAACTACACTCCATGGGTGGAGTCGAGCCTGTGGTCTATTTTGTTGTAAAAACTATACAACATTTGAGGAGGAAGAGGAAGGAGAGGAGGAGATGGGGAGGAGGAGATGAAGGGGATGAGGAGACAGAGCCCACTCACGAGGCCTGATGCAGTCACGATCGGGCCTCTACAGAAAACGCTGGCCAGCCTCTGCTCTGCTAAGATGTAACGAAGTCATCATCTGCTTCTCGTCATTTGAAGGTGTGTGCACATTTTAGAAGAATCCAAACACCATGGAGGGCTACATAGATACAATGTAAGGAGGACACCAAGCCATCCCCATGCTACAGTGACACCCTGTACAAGGAATGGGGGTCCACGCTTAATTGGGGCACAGAAGTAGGCAGCACGGTGGGTGCCCAGAGCCTTGATGGGAAAGAGGATGAAGTCAAAAGAAGTAGCAGAAGAAGAGGAGACCTGTGTGCAAGAGGAAGTCCGAGCTTGTCAGAGAACCTCTCGGGTGGGCCGATCAGGCGCCCCGCCCAGTGCCGCTGCCACCAATCAGAGATGTACCAGCGCTGGTGACCGCCCTGATTTGCTGTATGATCTTGGGGCAAATGACTTAAGCTTCCTATTTCCTCATTTGCAGGAGGGAGAGCTCAGTAGCACGTACCACAGAGGACAGATGTGAAGATTAGACAAGTGAGTGGACAGATCTATCAAACAGTCCCTGGCACAGAGTGAGCACGACTTAAACGTCAGCCTGTCTTCCCTTTCCAGCACCCTGTCTGCCGAATATCTGCTGCCTGGTCCAGTTTAAAGACAGAGATGGGAGCGTTCACACCCTCAGCTTTGCGTGCGAGTTGCACTGAGATTGTACGGTCAGTGATAGCACCCCATTAACCAACCCCTCTCTCTCAAGAGTTTCGCAGAGTCCCCAAGGAAGGATGGGACCGACTGCCAGAGTAAGGGGCAGAAAAGGGGCATTGCTAACAGAGGCATGCGGAAGCAGGCAGGGCCGGGTCACATGAGGCCTTGGGCAACAGGGTTTTATAATAGCTGCTGCCTAGTTCTTCTCAACCCAATGTTCCCCCGGGACGGTGCTGAGGTTAAACCTAGGGAGGCTGTCCTCTGTAAGCCATGAGGTCCCGTCCGGCCAGCCTTTGCACGTGGACACGAGGAGGTCCTCCTTTCTCAGGCTCAGTTACACAGAGAGAGCCGGGCGCCAGCCCCCGCTGGACCTCGGCTTGCAGCCCCATCCCCCTAGTCTCTCCCCTCCCCGCTCAGCTTCCCCTGTGCGGGTGACAAGCTCGCCACTCTTCGGAACGATTAGAACTTACTACAGCGTGCCTTGCAGAAAATGCTGAGTGGAATGAAGGAGAGAAAAAAAAATCCTCCTTCACGAGATTCATATACGGGCAGGAGCTACAAACAATTCAGGGCGCTAAAATTAATTCGCTCCCTTGCCAATGAAGAGAGGGTGAGCATCGAGGCAGACTGTAATAAAAACGCACGTAATGTGTACAGCACATATTTATTCATTTTTAGAAAATTTTCAATGCTGCCACCCTCCTCCTCCCATAAAATCTGACCATCCTACTCAGCTTCTATTCTTATCCCTTGCTCATTTGCGTAATTTTAACACTGCAAAATATAGCTAGCCTAAGAATATTTTTTTATAATTACACCCATCAGAGGAACTGTCAGTATCTAATGAAGGATAATTTCAGCTATTATAAGAAGCTTAAAAGATCATTTTCATGAATAATTCGTAATATGAATCATTAAATTCAAACAATGTCAGAAATTTCAAAAAAAGAAAAAGAAAAGAAAAATATTTTAGGTGTCTGAAAGTAACCATCCCTCCAAAGGCAGAATCCAGTTTCTGACATGCATAGAAACAACACAACACTTTGGGGAAGATCTTTGTTTGAGGAAAAGAAACATACAAACCAGCTCATCTCACTTCCCACTTTAAATTTTTCACCAGGTCCCCCCGGTTTGAGGATAAAATCCAAGCCTCTTTGCAAGTCACACATAGGGCTTTTTGCTCTGACCCCTGCCTGTCTCTCCAGCTCATCTCTCCCCTCTTCCTCCTACTGAGAAAGAAAACCCGTGTGAAAAGGACACAAACCTACACTGGAAGCAGAACCAAGAGGCAGAGAGCTCTATCTTCCTGGTAAACTGTCTGCGTGCCTGGATCCAGCCAGACCTGCACCCTATGCTTTTTAGGTCTGTGAGATAAATACACTTTTTTTTGTTGGCCTCAGTAGTTTCCACGGTTTGCCAAAAGCGAGGTGGGCGGGCAGAAGGGGCAGTTCCATTACTAAAATAAGGCTGCAGGCTTCAATGGGAGAATAGGAGAATCACATTTCTCATGGCTGGTCTAGGCAAAAGCCCACAGAGCCCTAAGCAAGGTACACAGTGGGTGCTGTGGCCAGTGCATGCGTTCGTGTGTGTGTATACATACATGCATATGCATGTGAATGCTGGAGTCAGGGGATCATCAGGATCGATGTAAGAGTGATCAAGCTAGACCTGAGGACGGATCACCTGTGAGACGCCCAGGCGAACAGGTGTGTCCATACTGCATGGGGGCAAAGCCCCCAGGTGCACTCTCTTCAGATGACCAGAGGACAACTCCCATTGCCAAAGGATATCGGTCTGTGTCCCACCTTACAACTATAAAGATATTATATATTAAAACATGTATGATTTTTCAGTAAGAGGAACGATGTTTAGACCTTAAAGAAAGGAGGGAGGAATGGCCTTGGCCAACAGACAAAATATCAAAACTTCTGAACTAGATTACCAGATTCCAGAAGAATACCCCTTCCTGTAAAACAATGTTTTCAAACTGCAGGCTATAACCTTTAGTAAGGCGGCAAAAATAATTCAGTGAGTCACAACTGATGTTTGTTAGAATGGAACAGGACATAAAACACGAGAATGTTTTGTATGCAGTAAAGGTTAAGTAGTGGTCTATGTCTCAATTACATAGATACGTGAATATGTATGCTAAAAAGTGTGTTTCTTACTGTGAGCCACAGTCAAAAAGGATTGAAAACCACTTTTACAAAAGATGTCAGATCCTAAAAAAAGATGTCAGATCAGAGAGGACATTTAATGACATGACATATTGGTTTCAAACCAAAGGTAACTGGTGGGCACAGAACCCACGCTTTCACTTATGACTACGCTTCTATAAATCTTTCCCACCAAAATGAAACCCCCAGGATATAAAGACACATGTATACAGAGCTTATTGCAATACTGCTTGTAGTGGCCAAAACCTGGAAACAACCTCGATGCCACCAACAGCAGAATGATTTCAAAAATTGTAGCAGCTACAATGGACTCTAATATGCAAATACTAAAAAGAATGATTCGGATCTGTATCTATTTATCTGGAGGAAGCTTCGTGATGTTGACCAATATACTATCACCTGAGAAAGGCAAAGTAGATCAGGGGTCAGCAAATTTTTTCTTTAAAGGGCCAGATATTACATACTTTGTTTTACAGGCCATGTGTTCTGTGTTTGAACTAGTACTTATATCCAGAAAGTACATATAAGACAATACATAAATGGGTGTGGCTGTGTTCCAATAAAATTTTAATTACAAAAACAGATGACATGCCAATGGGCCACAGTGTGCTAACCCCTGATAGAAATTGTAATCCTATCTTGCAGGGTGGGAAAAGAAATAGGGAGAACAGGTATATCTGTGTTTGTAGAGTATAAATTTACGTTTACATATATCAATTAACTCTGGCTGTCTAAACTGGGTAGATTTGGGGAAAGATTATTAATCTCGTTATATATCTCTGTATTGCTGGGCTGGTTATAAAGAGTATATATAATTACTTTTAAAATTCCAATAAGATATTCAATAAAAAATGTATAAAATACAAACTATGCAGTGATTGCTTTCACTAAAATCAATTCTAATACACTTAACTAATATTTTTATTACTGTGAACAGAAGGAATCTTGTATAATTCATATTTAATTGATGTCAACTGTCATACTAGAAACTGTCCAAACAAGGTGGAAAGAGTAATAAGTCATGGGAAGCCAAGAAAATAAATTTTATTCTCCTCTTCCAGTAGGAGACCGAATGACACAGAAAGAGTAATTTAAAACTGAAGTTTGTAAACCTGAGATCCACTGTTAACTGAGCCAAGTAGCCATTATCCACATACTACACACGAAGTGGCTGAGTTTATGCCATCCCAAATGATATGGCAGTTGAGCAATAAACCAAGATTTAGACCTGAGTCTGAATCCCGATTTAATCAAATTCTCTCAGTACTGACCAGTAGCTGATCAATAGGACATAGGCCCATGTCAAATCTAATCCTCCATGCTACAAGGACACCCTAGATTCAACGAGGAAATTAAGCATAGGACACAAAGTAATTGACTACCTTACTTCTTAAACATAAAGAGATAGATGAGTCTGTTTTATCCAAAACGAGGAAGAATTTCAAAGTACTGAGTAGAGAGCATCTTCCACATTTTACTTCTCCCCATTTCTCTAATGAAACTGATCCCATTACTGCAATCGCTAGCAAAGCCAGTACCACCAATTGTTAACCAAAAGCAGAGTTGCAGCTAAACCAGAAGTGTGGCAGAAATGGCTGGTGTCCCCTAACAGCCATGCTTGCTTCCTTTCTTTCTTAGCAAGAAAAACGTCAGTTTTCTGCGGGGCACGTACCTGGCCATCTGGTTGGAAACAGAGACTAAGCTTCCCAGCATCCCTTGCAGCTAGGTGCAGCCACATAAAAGTGTCACCAGCAAATTGCAGAAGAAAAGGTTAATGAACTTGAAGACTCAGGAATAGAAACTATCCAAAATGAAACATACAAAGAGGAGTGAAAAAAAAAAAAAAAAGCCTGGTAATCTGCCAAGGTCACACTGCTGGCAAAGGGCAGAGCTTTCCTGGCCAAACACATTCATGCTCTAACACTTCCCAGTATGGCACCTTCATGCGCGCTGTCCTATCCTACTCTGGAAAAGAGGTGAGGAAGGGGACAACACAGCAGTAGCCAGCTTGCATGCCCATCAAACTCCACCCCGTCATCGTGGCACACATGTTGCTGACAGGCACTTGACATAATTTACACTCATATTGTACCACTGCCTGATTTTCCTATTAAAATTCTTACCGAATTTTTTTTGGTAGGGAGGGGGTTATGCCATGAGCTTTCTTCTCAGCCCATAAAATCCATGTGTCAACTAAGAGCGTAAGGGATCACCAAGCCCTTCAGGCAGGGTGTGCTTATCCCAAGCATGTTCATAGAGCAAAGCGCTATACCTATCTGGAAGAATATATTATTAAATTTTAATAATGCTTAGGATTTATAAATTATTTTTGTATTCTCCACTTGTCTATCTTTTTTAACTCTCTAGAATAAATATGGTTTCACTTTTTTAACAAGGAAAGTAAACACAAATTGTTTTCCAACAAGAAAGTTGCTAAAAAACAATTTGGAGGCAAGCCATGGATGAGTTCAGCAGATTGCTTTTGGCCCACGGGTGTATATCTGCTTATTGTCTGTTCTAAATCCTTTGTTTTACTCAGAAGGAAGCCAAGACCACAGAAGCAAGGCCTCAAAACTGTGCATGCACCATTCCTGGCTGCCCAGCTATGGGACCCCTGCACTCTGCTAATGGCATTATAATGAGACAAAACAAATGCAAATGAAGGCAAGAGTAATTAAAGGTAAAGCTGAGCTTGGTCTAATTGGCTCCACTTGGGGGAAGTAAAGTACTCTTTTGGAGGGATTGGGTCCCCATAACAATGAGATTATAAGGAAAAAGTCAGAGAGAAATGAAAAAGTAATGAGGAGCCTGGCAAGGTGACAAGTTTGGGGTATAGCACGTATCTAGGATGCCTCCCAGTAACTCGGGTCAAGTGCACCCAAGTAGCACATCACATGGCTCAAGTCCACATCCTTGCCTGTTCTGCTCACTGGCTTCCGGGTACTCCCTCTCCAGGACCCAGGTTACCGTCCCTACCCTGTCACCCAGTCTGTGAGCTCCACAGTGGGGGATACTGTGTCATTCACTCGTCTCAGGACATCCGCGACCTGGCCCTCTACTCACTGGCTGGGCACCTTGGACAAAGTGCTTGACGATGAGGACAACGACAGTCTGACAGTCACACAGCGGATGGCAGGGACTTTAATCCAAGCAGTCTGGCCCCACTATATGCTCTCAATGGCCTTTTTAAGCTTCCATGTCCCCACCTGTAATGTGGGGATGATAACAGTACTGACCTCATGGGAAGGGTGCCTATCAAGCAGCCAGCATGGGGCCTGGAATATGGTGCTTAATCCATATTATCCTTTATAAGGTATTTAATGAATTCATTCATTCATTCATTCATTCATCAAGTAGGTGTCAGGTATTGGTTTTAGATGCTGGGTACACAACAGTATCAAAACCAAGTCAGTCCCTAGTCTCACAAACTGAAGTCCTGGTAAATGTTTTTTTAATATGTCAGTAAAGAAAGGCAAAAATAAAGATTTTAAAGTATAAAATAGGTAGCAGTACTATAGACCTGGGAATGACAACCGGAGGAGATGATGGTGGGAAATCACAGAGGGCTTCCTGGGGCATCTGACTGCAAATCAGGGGTGTGCCCGGTCAACAGAAGATTCTAGAGAAGAACAAATAAAAGGCAGAAGGCGAGAAGGCATTCCACAGAAAGGGTGAAGAGGCAGTGTATTCCTACTGAAGTGGAAAGAATGAAATTGAGGCCACAAACCAGTGAAATAACTCCAGACCAAGAGATGGGCTTTATCTCTTTACAGGATGTCTATTTTTCTCTTCAGTCCAAGAAAAAAAAAATTTTTTTCAACAAGTCACTGTCAGCCGAGGTACAAGACATCATTACCCACTCAAGCAAAGCAAAATGACCAACTGCCTTATGAAAGCTGCAATTAGAAACTTAAAACAGAGCAGTTTTCAGAACCAAAGTGGCATTTAACAAAACAGGCCACCTGTCAGCTTCCAGAAAGCAGAGAAGTTGAACACCCAATGAGACGCTGACGGACAAACTGTACAACAAGCACGATGCCAAGACAGCCCTAGAAAGCAGTGATGACAGTAATAAATATGTGCCTGGCCTAGGCCTCCGGGGAGAGAGCCAAAGTGCCCCAAAGGCTCCTGTTCTGTTTCTGCGTCTGTGCGCCCTCCCCAACAGTAAAAAGGAAATGAACGAAACTCGTGAATCGATACTTGGTGTTCCCAGACAACTGATTTTGCAATGACTTAAGAGAGGAAAGCATCTTGCAGGAGTAAGAGCAGCTTTAGCAAATACATGATCCCTTATGGAATCGCCAGAAGATAGTCACTTCTAAAACCAGGGACTGGATCCTCTCTCAGTGATGACCCTGTACCTCTGATGATACTTTTCCTAGTAGTGATGGCACTAAGAGGTGGCTTGGGAGGATTTCAGCAACCACCCCCACCCCTCCCGCAAAATTTCCATTCGCCTCACCCTCTGCAACACCACTGTGGGCAGGGGCTGCTGGTCACCTATCCAATAGTCAATTGTCCCTCCTTCCTTATGTGCCAATTAAACAACCACATTTCCCAGCTTTCTTTGCAATTAGGGGAGGCCAAACAGCTATCATTAGGAGTCACAGGGGGAAAGAAAGGTCCTGAAAAGCTCCTTTAAAAAAGCTTATTATCCTTGAAGATTTAAATCCTTATAGAATTCATTTGTGAAATGCACTCTCTGCCCTCCCCGACTTTCTGCTTCTACCCTCCTGAAATACCATGAGAAAAGCATAAAGACAAAAAGCCACTAACTGCAGATAGTAGGGCAAAAAGAAAAAAGCAGCCTGAGTTCTCAACAACAGTGAAAGCATCACACTAGCCCTGGACTAGACTACATACTTCTGGATTTCTGTTAGATTAAACACACACACACACACACACACACCTTATAGAAGTCATTGTTATTACTTGAGTTTTCTCTTTTAATCAGCCAAACCTAGTCTACCTGATACACTAGCCTAAAAAAAAAAAAAAAAAAACCATACAGATTCAGTAAAAACAAAGTGCATGCTATGCAGATGCAGCCTCAAGACAAGGCCTCCAAACCCCCTTCCCAACTAAAACACCAAACCTCTCCTACACATAAGTCCTGGAGCTCCCAGCGTCTCCCCTGTCACCCCAGCTGCGTGGTCATCTGTGTTTCTGCCGCCCAACATCCTCTCTTCTCACATCGGAATCCATCCTCCTTCTCGGGGCCCATCCCTCTCCCAGTCTCAACCCAGTCTGCTTGGATGTGGCTGCTCCCACCTCAGCCCCTTCCAGGCACCGGCACGTGAGCCTGGCTTGGCCCTCCAGAGTTCTAACCTGCCACCCACCCGCTACGTCCCCAGGATTAGCTAAAGCAAGGCATGCCACCCAAGGTGGGCCTATCAGAGTTAATCTGGAAACATCTGTGGCTACAACCAGTAAGGACACCTTCAACTGCATTCAGAACTTTTAATACTCTTTATTAATCTGAAATAAATATGGAAAAGTATCTGTTGCTTCTGGGTGCTGAACACATTGGGGGTGATCAGTACATTACTCCCTGGAATTTTCCAGTAAATTCTAACTAAAAAAAAAAAAAATCCGAGCATGGGCCATGGTCCCTGGGGTGTCCTCCTGGGGCTACCAGTACTGAGTGCTCAGTAACATACCAAGGCTACGTGTTCAGATATTTATTCAAGGTCAGGACGCTAGCTAATCACACAAATGTTGTTTTACAGGATTAACAAACTACGAAGCTTTCAGGGAGGTTTACTCTACAATTATGACCATAATTACTCACCTACTCGCAGAACTTATTGTTCAGGTGTTCTGCTAATGCGCCTTGACCTTCCACAGCCTGGAGGCCCTTCAGAATGCATCTCCAATCCAAAATGACCTCAGTAATTGCCTGGTACTTTATACATGCCATCCCTTTGAAACTTCAAATAATTCTATAAAGTCAACATTATTATCTCTACGCTTCAAATGGAAATATTGAAGCTGTGAGGTAAAAACTTATTCCACGAATTTGGAGCTGGCAAAGGACAGGGCTGAGGTTCAACCCAGACACCCCCACGCCGACCGGAGAGCCGGTGCCTGCTGCCTCCATGCTCTGCTATCCCTTCCTCGTGCTCCTTCTCCTCTTCTTCACAGAAGGAGAAAGAAATGCCAGTTGTACTCCCCGCCTACACACACCACTGCTGCTTGGAAGCGGTAAGGTTCCCACCGAGGCTGATGTCCAGTTCAGAGTCCCTCCCACTCTGACCTGGCCCCCTGTATAGCTGATGGCACAAAATTTAGATTTCAGTCACGCAGGGAGAAGAGGGGAATGGAGTGGATTTTTCTCAAGATAAAGGGCAGATGCTGACCAGTCAACACGCAGGCGGGCATCTCCTGGTTCACGGCCACGCACCAACTCTGAGGTGCTAACAGATCCGGGTGGTAGTTCTGGCTGGGCCTCTTTCTAGGCGGATGACCTAATGCTTGAATTCATGTGTCAACAGGGCTGGGTCTCCAGATTCTTGGTCAAACACTAGTCTACATGTCTCTATGAGGGTATTTTTTAGATGTGATTAACATTTAAACCAGTAGACTTTGAGTAAAGCAAATTACCCGCCATAATGTGGGTGGGCCTCGGCCCATCGGCTGACAGACTGCAGACAAAAGACTGAGGTCCCCAGAAGAGAAAATGCTGCCTGGGGCTTGAGTTGCCACATCAGCTTTTCCCCGGTCTCCAGCCTGCTGACCTGCCAGGCAGAATTCAGAATTACCAGTCTCCACAGCGGCACGAGCCAGTTCCTTAAAATCGATCGAATCTTTCTAAATACATAGACAGATATAGATGTAAATGACAGAGATATATGTGTGTGCACGTATGTATGTATCTGTCCGTATGTACACGTGTGTATATTATGTGTGTGTACGTGTGTGTGTGTGTGTGTGTGTGTGTGTGTGTGTGTGTGGAGGTACTACAGGAAAACCAGAAACATCTTTCAGAAAAAGGGAAGGTACGAAGTGGTCTCTTCATCCCACTTAATGACCGACAAGAAAATCAATTACTTCCGACAGATACATCTTTACCAGATTCTTCCTACTGTGGACCCTTACAAGCTACAGGGCATTCCTTCCGAGACTCAGAGACTCACAAACCTGCGAATCGGGCTTCTCGACCGCCCTGCCCTATTTTCTGGGAACCCAGGGACACCACGCTTCCTAACTGAAAGCACGAAGCACATGCAGTGTGGAACGGGGGGGTCACTGAGCCTGCCACATTAAAATTGCTCCTGAACCTCCCCCATTTGCCAAGTTCCTCTCCCTGTATCTCCTGATTACTCTGAGCGCCACCAGCAACAGGCCGTTTCTTCTCCCGCTATGCCTGAGCCTATGGCAGATTAATTAAATGGAGATGCCGACAAGAGCTGCAGCCTTAAATCCATTGCTACGGAATAGGACTATGGTGGCCAGGACAGATGACAACAGTGGAGTCTACCTAATGAGAGGGACGGTGGGAGGAAGAGCCCCACGACATGGCAACAGACAGTATTCGGAAAGACAGATCGCAGAGAAATTAGAGCCCTTCCCAAGGACAGGATGGACTCCGTATCCAATACAGAGCCATTGTTTGCCATGGAGCATATGAGCTATCGAAACTCAATTCAAGCTTGGATATAGGGGCAGGGGAGGTTGGTGCAATTATTGTTCTTATTAAAAAGAAATTCAAGGTTGGACTGTCCCATCAGGCACAGCCGGATTCAGGGGCTCAAAGGACCCCATCAAAACTCGGTTCCTCCCTGCCTCTCAGCTCAGCTCCTCTGTGTGATGGCTTCATTCCCAGTTCTCCATATGGAGACAAGATAATTTCCCCAGCCTTCCAGGCCCAACAGAAAGAAAGAACTCTTCTTGCAACCTGTTAGAGCCCGGGACCCAGCTGCAGCTGGCCGGCTAAGATCAAGTGCAGGGCGAAGGGTGGGGGCCCACCTACGTCACAGGACTGATACTGAGTGAGGATGCTGGTCAAACGAGAAATGGACCAAGTGGGACCTGACACGATGAGGGACACAGATGTCCACTCTGCACAGGCAGATGAAGGTTTCAACTCAAGCCACGTGACAAGAGCAGACCCGTGTCTTTCTGGAATGCCATGTTCAGCAGGATTCTCCTGGTAGGAGAATCTCTTCCTTGGTATGAAAAGCAAGCTCTGGTTTGTAGGCAAATGCTCCTCAGAAGAGCCCATGAGAAGCCCAGCACCTAGCAAGGTTCTTCTGTTCAGCAGCAAAAACCTTCCTAAGAATGTCCGCCCATGGGACATGCAGAGACACCAGCCTTCCCAGCTGCACACACGACCACTGACCACATCCAAACACTGACGCCAAGGGTCCACTGAACAGTGGGGCCACAACCGCACAGCCCTGGGGGCTTCACCTCTATCGTCCAGAGCAGGCTGTGACAAGAACCATCCACCAGGACAGGTACCAGTGACCCCGGGGTGGGACAAGTAGGGACCGAGGCAAAGATTTCCCCTGCTTGACCACGCAAGCATGCCATGCACAGGTATGGGGGAAAGACAGGAGGGGGCGGGGGCATTCCTGTTCCAGGTGTGGCTGCAAGTCAACGGCCACAGGTCTCCTCTGAGGTCCCAAATTTGTCCACTGGGGAACCTCTAACCAAAAACCCAACCTTCAAAAACCATCAACCTTTCAAATACAAGCTCCACGAGATAATGATGAAGACGATGCATCAATGGTAAAGTTGATACCTCAATTTAAGTGGAGTTATATTAACTTCCTATCGCTGCTGTGACAAATTGCCATAGATTTAAGGCCTTAAAACAACACAGATTGATTATCTTACCATTGAAGAGGTCCCAAGTCCCAGATGGCCCTTACAAGCTAAAATCACGGTGTCAGCAGGGCCTCGTCCCTTCTAGAGGCTCAGGGGAAGAACCCATCTCCTCGTCCTTTCCATTCTTTGGAGGATCCCCACATTCCTTAGCTTGCGGCCCCCTTCTTCATTTTCAAAGTGCACCACTCCAACCTCTCTTCTGTGGTCACCTCTTCTCCCGAACCCTCCCGCCTGCCTCTTTAAAGGGCCCTTGTGATTTGATTACACAAGGGTTATCTGGATAAACCAGAAGAATTTCCCCATCTCAATATCCTCAACTTAATCACATCTGAAAAGTCCCTTTTGCCATGTGGGGTGATATATTCACTGATTCTGGGGACTGTGACACAGACGTCTTTGGGGGACCACTATTCTTGTACCATAGCACTTGCTACCCAGACTCCGACTCGAGCATGTTATCTGAATTACATCACTCAATAGTTAGTCTTCATGACGATGACCTGTGAAGTACATACTGTTTCAATCCTAATTTTATGATTGCCCGAAGGGGCTGTAAGAGGTAAAGTGAGGTGGTAAAAATACTAATAATATTAACTGCTAACATTTATTGATTGGCTACTACCTATCAGACATTATTCTAAGTGCATTCCATGTACCAATCGGGCTGGCCCAGGAGCCCTTTAGTAGACTTACGACAGTCACACGGTAGCAAAACTGCTGAGAGAAGAGGCATGCCGCACCACCCCGTTTGAAAAACTGATTTTTCTATCTACCTGCATTTCTAATTAATATTAATCATAGCTAGAATTTTCTCAGTACTCACTCTATGGCAGGCATTATGCTAAGTTGTCCCTGTGGATCGCCTCATGAGGTAGGTGCTGCCAACTAACCCTATTTTACTGATGAGAAGCTCAGGTAGAGAGAGATTTAGAAACTTAACCAGAGCTGGGGTTGGACGCCGGGCAGCCTAAGTCCAGAGCTCTGTTCTCCACCACTGCAGAGTTCGGTCACTTCCGCCCGTAGCCTGATGTGTCTTAATCATGCTGCCGGGTTCACTACCTTATAACCATCTCCACGCTCTAGACAGTTTCGCTAATAATCTAGCAGGTAAGTCTTACAATGTTAGTTTAGCAAGAACATACAGCAGGGTTTTCCATCTAATTAATTTTCCGGAATCCAGTTTTTCTAATTCAGCATCACACATGGAGTGTCTGCTACGTGCCCGGCTCAGGGGTGATGAAGATGCAAAGGCTTGGCCCTCTCCCCACCCCGGCCCAGTCTCCCACTTACCTTCAGCAGTTTGGCCTTCTCTTTTCAGCATCTGGACAGCTCCTACATATTTCTTCAGCTGGACTTTGAGAACTTCATTTTCCCTGCAGGTACAAGAATGTTAAAGAAAGAATTTTTTTTAATTGGCAATTTAGAACTAAGGTGGGGTTGGGGGAGGGGTAGTCTGTGTGAAGAAAAATACGCAAAGTGCGTCTTATAAATATTAACACACTTTCGAGATCATCACTGGAAACAACGTCAGCAAGGGCACACTTGCAGAATGCCTTCAAGAACTGTTTTCATGATGGAAATAAGCTAACTGGTCCTAGTGCCCACAAATGCAGGATGATGACATTTGCTGTGCTCGGGTTATGTGAATCTATCCATCTGTGAGGTGTGTATTCTGGACCTGTAATATTCTCTCCATTTCAGAAGCACATACCAAGTACTGTACTCAACCTGGGCAATACTCTTAATATTTGTATTAACTGCTACACAGACTGAACATTTAGTTTGCCAGGCCTCATGTCAAGTCTTTAGGTATCTCATTAATCCTTCCAAGGTATTATCACAACACTCATTTCACAGACGAGGAAACGGAGGCATAAAGAGGAGAAACGGTGAACCAGGTTCGCATCCACCCCCACACACAGCTGTGCTGTGAAACACGGAACTCGGGCCACGACGAAACCCCACGCTGCTGAGCCCGCTCACCAGGTACTCTGGCTTAGAAAGACCACCTGAGGACTGGGAAAGAAAACTACAGTTCGTTGAGTAGTTATGACTGGGCTCAGGCTTTACACATGTGACCTCACTGAATCAAGCGTGCACTCGTTTATTTATTCATTTTTCATTCAGTGGGAAAGTATTTATTAAGTGCCTACAATGTGTCAGGCACAATGACCATGTAGTACTCTCCCCATTTTACAGGAGGGGAATTGGGGTGCAGATACGTTCTCTGGCCCAGGCCACAAGCAAGGTACACTGCCAAGATCCAAATCCAGGCCTCTCGGTCCCCAAGGCACAGAAGAGCTTTCCAAGGTCTTCAGATTTGGCCTTGGTTTCTTACCATCCCAGAGAGAGGTGCCACTTCCATATTTCCTGTCTCTGTCCCGCCCCTCAAAGGTGTCAAGCCTGAGTGCCTTTAAACAAGCTAGAGTACTTCCTCACAATGCAAAAAGCTCTCTGACGGAGGTTCTTTGGTGATTACGAAAATACATTTAAAATTGAAAATGCTCATTGCAAAATAGTCAATTAGAAAACATTTAAGAGGGCCTAATAATCAGCTGAAAATCCAACAGCTTGAAAAAAAAAAACCAACATTTTTATAGCTATCCTCTCCCTAGGCACGCACGCACACACACACCTAAATATAATTTCTGCGGATGAAACATCTTTCACACTCCTTTTTTTTGTTTGTTTCAAGTCTTTTTTCCCTTGGTTCCTGTTCCGCTCGCCCCTTCCCCACCATAATCAACGTTAAAAGCTTCGCACGCACGTTTCGTACCTTCCTCCACGCTACAGTCACTACAAACCCGATACACTCGAATACTTTACTTTATAAAACCAGCTCGTATTCTCAATTTTCTGCAACTGGATTTGTCTCATTTAACAATTCACCGCAGAAGGTTTCTAACTCAGTCTGCTTATGGATGGAAACGGCACATCTTGATAGGGATGTGCCACAATTTGCCCAGTGGGAAAGCCCGAGACCAGCCGGCACTGGTTCTGGCGTCTGTGTGCAGTGCAGCTGACAGCGCCAGCCAGCAAAGATCGCGCTTTGTTTGTATTCTGCTTTTCTACACTGCATTTTGGCAAAAAGGACATCCGCATCAACTGCAGACACCACCATATACTTAGGTGTCACCTGAGCACTCCACATTCATCCCCGCAGCTTTCGAGAGAGAGTACAGCACGGTGGAGCCCCTTTTTACCACCCTCCTCCTCGACAGCCTGCCACAGATGTTTCTATAGGTGTCTGCACTTTCTCTGTCTGTGAGATGAATAGCAAACATCTTAAGCTAAACAACTAACAAGTCCTGAAAAGGTTTGTGGGAGGAAAACTATTCCCCAGTGTATAAGGATTTACAGCTTGTTTTCTTGGGTTCTCTCAGCCAGAGCCTTGTCACTCATCCCAGCCTAGTCCTAATCTCTGCACGTGAATTCAAGTCACATACGATCTGAAAGCTGAAGAAAGCAAGCAATTTATGTGCATTTCTATGTGGCATAATTTAACACCGGTTCATGGCAGAACATCCCCCCAGAGGTAAAACAAGCAGGTTCATTCCGGCCGACAGGCAGGCAGGTCGTGTCAACGTGTGGCTGCCCCGGCTCCTCACATGTGCTCACGCCACACAGGCCAACACTCGGCTTCCTGCTCATCTGTGACTGCAGCCAGCACTGAGAGGTTTCAAGCAGCTGATTTTCTTCTGGTTTGGATCTTTTAATTGTGTCTTAAGACTCTAAGTATCAGGCCTCAGAGATAAAAGCCAAGATTTTTCATGTAAACCCCATTTCCACCAAAATGGGGAGAAGCCATGGAGCATATATCAAACCACTGGGCTGGCACCTTTGGGAGCCATGAAGTCAGCCCGGCCAAGTCCGTATCGATGAACTCGCTTGCCTTTTGTGGAGAATGAACACTCGCAGGTCACTGGAACCACTTCCCAATGAAACTCAAACACCTGGAGGGCACAGTGACTGCTTCAAAGAGGCAACAGCTCCTAACCGCACGGACAGGATGAGGCCCTTCTGGGTTTTCATTTTTATTTTGAAGTTTCTATAGATTTGCATGAAGTTGCAAAGATCATACCCTCAGCCCGGTCTCCCCAGAGACCACATTTTAAATCACTGTGGTGCACGAGCAAAAGCAGGAGTCTGATGTGAGCATGCGTGCACGCATGTGTGTGCACGCATGTGCACGTGTGCGTGTGTGTTTCTATCAAGCCCATTATTTTAACTGCTGCTCATAACAATCCTGTGCCACAGCGTGTCTCTTAAGACGGAACACAGACTTAAATGACCACAGCAGACAGGCCAGGCCAGTGAGGAAAGCGAACCAGTTACAAGACAAGAGCGAACAAGGACCGGAGGCTTTGGCAAACTACAGAGTTCTTGCCCCGCCCAAAGGTATTTTTAGAAACAACATGTTAGTGGCCCAAGAAAATAATTCCTAGACTCTGGGCAACTAATCTACAACTAGCTATCAGGACTTTAATTTATAAACAGAAGAACCATACAGAATTTCTCATTCTTATCATTACACAGACCTCTGTTATAATTATCAAAGAAAAATGCCTTTTTATTTGACACCTCATGAGACAACAGAATTGGATCAACCAATTAAGCGTGCTCTAACTATGAAAGGCCTCAGATCTGCAAAAATGGCTGAAGCCCGCCCCAGCAGAGGCTTTCGGCCCTGCACAAGTCACACGCCAGGTGCTGTCACCTAAACAGGTGGGAGGCAAGTCGAGCAGGGAAGTTTTGCCAGAGGCATGAACAGGAAATACGAATCAACAGCCTCGAGTACTGCATGCTTGTTGACTACACAACTCCCTAGGAAACGATGCTCAGGAAATGAGAAGGGGCAGAAGTCTCAAGCACACACGGGGATGTCGTGAACGTATCAGAAAGAAACCGATTACGAAATAAACGTCTGATAGTGGAGGAGTGGGCCGGTTATGGTGCATCCGCCTTTAAAAGGACACTATGGAGCTGTCAAAATTCTGATGCATACGTGTGTCTGTTAACATGGATGGACATGTACGATACAGCATTACGTGATGGCAGCGGAACACAAGAAAAGCACACTTACTATATCCCCTTACATGTACTTATTGTATATATTTGCAATGGAAATAGATACAGTACTCATTTCTAAATGATAGAATTAGGAGGAATTTTTTTTTTAATTTCCCATCGATACACTTTACTAGTGCACCAGAGAAAATATATATTTAGAGTAAGTTAGAGCTACCAAAAAAAAAAACTTCCATCTAAGACCATTCTTAGTGGTGAAAGACTGCATGGTTTCCCAATAAGACTGAGCAAAAGTCAAGGAAATGCCCCCTCCCCACTCCCAGTCAGCACAGGTCTCAGCATTCTCACCAGAGAAATAAGGCCCAAAAGGGATGCATGCAGAGAAAAACTAAAACTGTCCCTGTGGGCAGATGACAAAATATTCTACACAGACAATCCCAAGAATCTACAAAAAGCTCCTGGAACTAATAAGTCAATTTTTCAAGGGCAAATACAAAAACTAATTGTATTCTTATGCCCTACCAGCAATGAACCACTGGAAGACAAAATTGTAAAAAGAATTCTTTGTCACTGTTCCAAAAGATGAAATACATAGGTATAAATTTAAGAAAGCATGCAGGATCTGTATGCTGAAAACTACAAAATACTGCTGAAAGAAATGGAAGCAGAAGTAAATACATGAAAATAACAGGTTCGTAGATGGGAAGACTCAAAATAGTTAAGATGTCAATTAACAAATCGATCGATTTAATGCAAGCCCAGCAGGATTTTTTTGTAGATACAGACTAGCTGATTCTAAGATTCACATGGAAAGGAAGAGAAACTATAATAGCCAAAATCATTTTGAAAAAGCAGCACAAATTTGGAGGACGTATGCTGCCCAATTTTAAGACTGTAAAGCTACAGCAACCAAGCAATGCAGTACAGGCAAAATGATAGACACAGACCAGTAGAACAGAACAAAGAGTCCAGAAATAAACTCACAAATATGGCCAAGTAATTTCTGGCCAAGATACAAAGACAATTCAGGAGAAAGAACTGTCTTTTCAATACATGGTCTTGGACTTCCATATGCAAAAAAATAAATTTCAACTAATACTTCATACCTTATACAAATATTAGCTCAAATTAGATCAATGTAAATTAGACCAATATTACCACAGATCAATGTAAAATAAAACTGTGAAAGAGTGTCCATCTAAAACAAAACCAGAGGATGTAAAATGAAAAATCTCACACATGTGCCCTCAGGACGACCAAAAACTTAAAGAATAAGAGACGATTTCCCATAAATACCAGATTTACAGAAAACCGGTACAATGGACCCCCCTGCAGCTTGCTACAGGTTTTCATTTCCCAAACTGCAATTCCTCTGCTATTCCCCAACAAATACACCTTTTTGAGCATGCCTCAATTTATCTCTTTGTTTAGGTCAACAAAACTATAAAACTTTTGAGGAAATTTTCATGCCTAAACTGGGGTTAGGCAAAGAGTTCCCAAGTATGACACCAAAAGCATGATCAGTAACAGAAAAAAAAATTGTTAAATTGGATTTGCTCTGTCAAAGTCATTGTGAAGAACATGAAAAACAAGCTACATACAGACTAGGGGAAAATATTTATAAATCATACAGACATATCTAAAATATGTAAGGAACTATCAAAACCCCAAAAAACAAAAGACTAATAAAAAATGGAGAGGACAAATATTTGAACAGACAGTTCACTGGAGAAGATATATAAACTGTAAATAAGCACATGAAACGATTCTAAACATCATTAGTCATTAGGGAAACGGAAACTAAAAAACACAGTGAGATACTACTATAAACCTATTCTAATGGCCTAAAAAGTTTTAATGACAATATTAAGTGCTGAAGAGAATGTGGAGCAGGGATGCAAAACAGTGCAGCCACTCTGGAAAATAGTATCACAGTTTTCTATAATGTTAAATATACATTTGCCATATGACCCAACCACTTACTTCTGGGTATTTTTCCTGGAGAAATTAAAATTTGTTGTTTACACAAAAATCTGTACATGAATGTTTATAGCAGCATTATTCATAAGCACTCAAAACTGGAAACAACTCAAATATCCGTCAATAGGTAAATGGCTAAACGAACTATGGTACATCACTACTGAGTCTTAGGTGCTGTGTTTTAAACTGAGTCTTGAATTGGTGACGGGCCTCCTCGTTCCTCAAAGCCACGTTTAAAGCTACACCACTGTTTATAGTCTACAAGACATCTACAAGACGTCTACAAGACGTCGGCAGAACAAGGCCAGTTGAGCCTGGCCTGCTCAGGCTGCTGTCCCACAGAGCTCTGCATTCCGCTGCATGCCATGCAAGTTCAGTGTCAAGAGCCTGAGATCTCCTTCCCAAGATCCGGACTTAACTTCTGAATCAAAGACCAGCTTATACTCAATTCTAGAGGCACCTACTTTATTACATTTTAATTCTCTGAAAATTGATCTCTCACATTTAAAGCATAAGATGCCTTAAAATCCATACAGAGCAAAGCAGGAATGAATATAGCCAGACAAGTGGATTTCACCTCTACCAGACACTGATGAGGCTAACCGCGACATCGGCCAATCCATTCTCCCTAGCCAGGTGGGGGCTGGAGGGTTTGCCACAAAAAGATATGGACTCATTCTCATTCACTCAGCAGGTCTTTTTGAGAGCCAGACAACGATCTAGGTGCTGAGAACACATCGTAAACAACAAGGACAAGATTCCCCGGTCTCGTAGAATGCCATTTGTTTCCCGTTTTTAATTTTCCTTTTCTGTTTAAATAGGTACAAAGAACGCCACTTGAGAAGTAAAGTAAGATTCCATTCTACCCTGTGAGCCAACAAATCAGACCATCTCATCGGCCCATCTCCCAGGAGCGACCCAGCTCTGGGTCTTCGTTATCCTCAGCTAGCTTTCTAGCGGTATGCTGACGTACCATTTGACTACAGACAATTAAAAACATACGGAAAAACACACTGAACAGTACAGTGCCCCTCCACGTACCCACCACCCAGCTCCCCAACTCGCTATCAGGCTCGTTTCTCTTCAATCCCCACCTACCCACACCCCTGCTCCATCAGACACAGGACATCGTCCATAAAATTCCAGAATTTGCCTCTAAATAACGAGTCCTTTTTAAAACCTTATCTCCCACCCAGCATCAAACCTAAAAAATTAACTAAATAGCATCAAATATCCAATCAATGTTCCTAATTGTCTCAAATTTTTTTTTTTTTTTTTTTGCAGTTTGTTCATATCAGTATCAGAACTTAAATTCTGGCCGGCTTTTACTGGAAAACACTGCATCTTTTATACATAAAAAGCCAAGAGAGAAAACAAGGTGTCCAGCTCTAGAGTTACATGGGTCTGGGTTCAAATGCCAGTCCCACCCGCCCGGCGGTGGGCCACGGGCCGGCGGTCCTGTGGCTTCTCTGAGCCAGGGGTCCACAGGTCCCCAGTGGGAGGGGAGGAAATGAGACTCACAAGGTGGAGATGATTAGAGCCAGTGAGTGTAAGGTGCATTAGTTAGTGCCCGGCACCCAGAGGCGCACGATAGTTCCTCTTTTTCTTTAGAAATATGAATTAGATTCGAATCACACAAAACAGGCTCAGGACACGGGCTTCCGCTTTAAATGTCTGCTTTCCCCCGGAAGCACAAAGCGGAGTGTGCTCCTGCAACCCGCACGGTTCTCAAAAGTGGCTTTACTAACAAGATTAAAAAGCACCCACTGAACAAGGGCTGGGCGCAGGAGGCACGAGGTTGCACGAGACAGACCAGGACCCCAGACCTCCGGGGACGCGACACCCAGTGGGAGACTGACCAGCCCTGGGAACGAGATGCAGAGCAGAGGAGTCACTGGAGGAGGCCGCATAGGAAACCAGAAACCCCAGCACCGGACAACCCGGGTTCAGCTCTCAGCCACGTTCCTGCAGCCCCTGGACGCCAGCTCAGCGGTGATGGCGGGGGAGGTGCTGGTCGCAGCAGCAGCCATAGTAAGAACAGTGGTGGCAGCAGCAAGAGTGGCAGTAGGGGTGGCGGCAGGTGCATCATCGAAACTCACAAAGCACTCACGGTATCAAGCACCGCCCTGAAGGCTTCTGCGGGAGGCGGTCTCTAAAACATGCCCCAGCGACCTGAGCGTTCACAGGCATGTGTAACGCCCAGCCCTGACTGCGGACTGTTGTCACTCTTTGCCTCTAACAGCAGGAGTGATGCAGTGTCACTTCTGCACTCAGTTATAAAAAGACGATGACACCCATCTCTCTCCCTTCTCTCTCTGGTCACCAGCTAGCTGCCTTGTCACGAGGACACCTGGGCAGCCAGTGGAGAGGCCCATCCCGCGAGGAACGAGGTCTGCCGGCGGCCATGTGCATGACCTCGGAAGTGGATTCTCCAGGCCCAGGGGAGCCTTAAAATGACCACAGCTCCACCCGACTCCCCAACCATGACCTTGCATGACACCCTGAGCCAGAGGCACCCAGCAAAGCCGTGTCTGGATTCTTGACCCTCAGAAACTGAGATGATGCATTGTCTTAATCTGCGGAATCTGTGGATAATTCATTATCAAACAAGTGCAAGCTCAGTCTGGGCCTAGGGACAGAGGTGAAAACAACAGAGAGGACAAGTAGCGTGCCTGACCCTCGGTTCCCTCCCTGTCAAGCTGCAAGTCTAGCAGCCTGAGTGACTTCGCGTCCAACCAAGTGTGTGCGGGGCGGGTGTCCCACTCTGCGCCCCAGTTCACTCATTTGAGTAATGGGAGAGTCCTGAGGACCCCACGAGATTGTGGCGGAACGTACACAATTTATTCACCAAATCCTTCCCAGAGACCTACTATGTGCCAGGTATAGTTTAGGCGACAGACGCAGAGACGGTAACAGGAAAGCCCAGGCTTCCACCCTTCCAGAAGTGACACTCATAAAGGGCGGGTGCACAACCCGGCCGGTGAACAGACTTCCGATAACAATGAGGATTATAGAAGCTAAAGCAAGCCAGACCTGCTGGGACAGTTAAAATCCAGGACGCTGACAGCACGAAATGCTGGCGAGATGTGGAGCAAAAGGAGCTCGCATTCGCCGCTGGTGGGAGGACAAAACAGTACGCACTCAGGAAGGCAGTCTAGCGACTTTCTACAAAACCGATCCTGCTCTTACCATGTGATCCAGCAGCGTGCTCTCTGCTGCTATTCACCCAAAGGACCTGAAAACTTACGTCCACACAAAACCTTGCACACAAGATTTAGCAGCTTTATTCGTTAACTGCCAAAATTTGGAAGCAATTGAGACGCCCTTCAATAGGTGAAAGGATAAACAAACTGGTCCACCCAGACTATGGAATATTATTCAGCGACGAAAAGGAATGAGCTGCAAAGCCATGAAAAGACAGGGAAGAAACAAATGCATACTGCTAAGTAAAAGAAGCCAATCTGAAACAGCTACATGACGTTCTGGTAATGAGAGTAAAAAGGTTAGTGGGTACCAGGGGTTAGGAGGGAGGATGAGTAGGTGGGACGCAAAGGGTTTCCAGGGCAGTGAAACTAGTCTGTATGACACTATAACAGTGGACGCATGTCATTATACATTCGTCCAAACCTACAGATTGTACAACACCAAGAATGAACCCTAAAGTAAACTATGGACTTTAATAATAATAACATATCGATACTGGTTCATCAATTGTAACAAACATACGCCACCAATGCAAGATGCTAATAATCAGGGAAATTGGGGATGGGGCAGTGAAGGGGTATATAGGAACTCTGTACTGTCTATGTCATTATAAAAATAAAACTGCTCCTCGAAAAGCTTGTAAATTTAAAAGTAAATAAATAAGTAAAGAAAAGGAAAAGAGATACGGAGTAAGGGGGTATTTTAGATGGGGTCATCCGAGAAGGCCTTTCTGAAAGGCGACAGAGGCAAGACCTGAAGGAAGTGACGAAGTGTGCCGTGTGTGGTGGGGAAGGGTATGGGCTTGCCTGGCAATCTTGCCGAGTGTCTGGTGGGGCCTGGGACTCGGCGTTTCCACCAAGGCCCCTGGGAATGCCGATATTGCCAGACCTCGGCCCACACTGTGCGTGTGGAGGTTCTGGGCAAAGGAACGAGCCAGCGCCCGGCCCCAGGCTGGCCTGCACCTGTTTCTGAAACTCGGAGAAGCCACGTAGGCTGGCGCAGCGCGAGGAATCCTGGGGGACTCTGGGCGCAGTACGAAGTGTGGACTTGATTCTAAGCCTGAAGGGAATGCATGCTATGTGGGAAAAACAAAAGAGTGGGGAGTGGAAAGAGACAGGTGTGCCGACCAGAGAGAATCGATGATCACCCATCCAGGCAAGAAAGGACGATGGCCAGGACTGGGAGGGCTGGGGGTGGCAAAGGGACAGAAGTGTTCAGACATTCACCTGCAGGATTCCACAAGGCCTTGCCAGCTCCCACCCTCAGCCTCAAATAAGCCTGCTGGCCGCCCTGTCATTGTCTTTAAAAGGCTCAGGAAAGGAAGCAAATCATGGAGGAGGCAGCAAGTACCTCTCAGACAGCTTCCAATGACTGCAATAATTAATGTTTCTAAGTCACAGCAATTACGCCTGGCCCCCATGTCAGAATAAACAACCGGCAACCCCAGGCACCACTGCTCAAAGGATAATTACTCAAAACAAAACCGCGACCCTGTGAAGTGCATGTGGTAATTCACCGGCATTAAAACAGCACCGAGGCACCTACAGGAATTTGCTTTCCTGGCCAGATGCTGACACTAGGGTACCCCAGAGGTCCACTGTCTGGTGGGTACCAAATAGGCACTAACTATGAACACGCCTGACTACTAGAAGAATATGGCTAAGTGACCAGGCTATCCAAAAAATGACAACTGTCCCTAGCAGCCACCAACAAAAGGCAGAAGGGAGGAATAAATCACCCAGCTCTGTGGTGTTTTCAGCCACTCCTAAGGACTCGAGGTCAAGCTCACCGCAAAATAAAACACAGTTGAAGCTGAAAACTCATTTGTGTTCCTCAGGCTCCTTGGACCCCAGCTCCAGCCCCACCACCTTTTCTGAGCCATTATAACCTCTCAGCCCATGGCTAGCTGCCAGGACACTCCCTTCCCGAGACCCACCCACGGCCCTGGGCTCTCCTGACATATCCTGCCTTCCAAGCTTTTCAGAAAACAGTAGCCTCCTCCCTGGCTCAGGAAATCTGACTACTTTCTTTCTTTCCAGCCATTTTCTCTAATAAGACAGGCCAAGGGCTGCCTGGAGACCCGAATTCCAGGATGTCTGCATTTCTCCTTCACTGTTCTGACTTGAGCTGTGTGGCGTCTCATCTACCGGCTGGATGGGGCAGGGCGGGGGGGCGGGGGGGCGGGCGGCTATAAAAAGCTTGTTTGATTTTTATTGCTCTCTCCCCTGTTCCCACCATTCCACTATATCCTTTATAAACTCCATCTCATTAGCCACCTGGTAAATTCCACTCTGAGTGGCATGCTGGCCCCCGCACTTCATACCCAAAGCCAGGAAAACAGCCCAAACGACTCTAGTAAGTCACAAAGTAATTAATTGCAGATGACACATACCCAAAATATCCTGAGCACAACGAGGAAAGCACAGGGTTCCAAACTTCCTAGCCGGAATCGTACTCGACTGCCATTTCTCTCAAAACTCTTTCAAGTTAGTACTTGGGGCATTTGTATATGAAGAAGGCAGCTCGCTTCAGTCCTTTGTGCCACTAAAAATGTTTGCTTTGAGGTCAGACAGCCTGGCTCTGCCTCTGTGTGACCTTGGGCAAGTCACTTAACCTCTCTGCACCCTGGTTTTATCACCTATAAAATGGGATGATAAAAGTACCTACTTCAGAAACTTCAGAAAAAAATTAAAATAAGTGTGCATAGGTGTGTGCACATAAATACAAATACATATAAAGTATCTGCCATACAGTTAGTACTAAATGTAAATTATTTTTATTATTACTAGTGTTACTATTGTTATTATCATTATTCATAAATTATAAACCAGGACTCCGTGGTCTTTGTATTCTAACTCAAAGATGTCTGTTCTCTCAAGGGAAGCAAAGGGCTAAGGAAGACCTTGAGTGGTGGGGAAATCGCCCCGGAAGTATTTCCAGGTCAGGCATCCATAGTGAGTCCTGAGTCCTCTTCCCCAGCCTGTCCCCTGGCTAACCCGACGCAGCCCCAGATTTAACCTGCTCAGAAATCACTTGTCTGATTTCCCTAGGCTGGTTTGGATTCTGCTGGGCATGTAGCAGCCCCCACATTAACTGGAGTTGAGAGAGCCTCTCACCAACTTGGGCTTCCATGAGAGTCAGCCTGGGACACCCGAAGGTCTCCCACATGACAGTGTAGCTTTGGGAAGAGTGAATGTCAATGATATTACTGCAGATGAGCTAAGAATGGATATCCAAATAGACCAACCTCCCCCAAAAGAGTAAGGATAGGCGAGAAGATATAAAATGGCACATTGTTTCTTGATTTGACCCCCCAAAAATGCACATGGAGTATGAGAGCAGACAACAGAGAGAGAAGTGCAAGCCTGTCCGGAGGTTTCAGTGTCTCGGACCTACAGGGGCCAGGCAGGAAACACAAAGGAGTGAAGCAGGCCGGAGAAACGCACGTCGGGCACTGGATGAGGGGTGGAGGGCACGGGGAAAAACAGAGCGTGCGCCCTCTGAAGGGAGCATCCACGACTGAATACCAGGCACACGGGAGCGTGGCCCAGGGCTGCCATGTCTTCAAACTCTTCAAGAGCAGCTGGAGATCTGGATTTCTCTCTGAAGTGCTAATGTCTTAAAACACTGATTTACGATTTCTTAAAATGACTCACAGGCCAAAGAAAACACATCTGTGAGCAGAATTCTGCCGAGGGCCACCAAGTGCCACCTCTGCTCTTGACCTTCACTCTGGGTGTCAAGCTTTGCCATCCGTAAGACCAGAAGTCGACTTGCTAGTGTCCCTTTATTAGGCCAAGAGGAAACAGATTTAAAACTCCTGCGATCCTGTCAGAAACACATAACTTGGATCTAATCATGAGGAAGGAGCTGACAAACCGGAACGGAGGGCTGTTCTACAGAGCGACTGGCCAGAAGAGGAACGCAGAAACGCCGAGGGCGTGGAAATCAAAGAAGCCGTGGAAGTGGTCCAGACTGAAGGACATTAAAGAGCTGGGACAAAGCAATGCAGTGCTTCATTCTGGCCTAGATCCTGGGCAGGCAAAGAAAATGGCCATAAAGGGCTTAATTGGCGCAATTGGTGAAATATGAATATGGGCTGCACTTTACATAATAGCACTGCATCAGTGCGAAGTTTCCGGGATTCTATCCGGGACACCGCAGTTGCATAACAAAGTGCCTTTGTTTTAGGAAATACAAGTACTTACGGGGAAAATGTCATGATGTTTACAACTAACTCTTAAATGGATCAGGCAAAACATTTATCCGGGTACATATCTATAAATCGATCTCAAATATAGGAAAATATTAATAATTGGTGAACCTAAGAGTACATGGGAGTTCTTTTACCATTATTACAATTCTTCAGCAAACTTAAGATTATTTGAAAATAAAGTTTTTTGTTTGTTCAAAAGAAATCCTTTACAAAGAAAGGTTCCCAGCCAACAAAAATATGGGTTTATATTAACAGCCCACACAGCAGGGTTGAAAGGGTTACTGAACAGCTCCTTGCTGGCACTGAAAAGCCCAGAAAATTTGCTCAGTCAATATAAATACAGCATATTAAATATTAAATACGATCTGGAATAACTGGGCCCAGCCACTACTATTGCATTGATAAATATTATGGTTCGGAGGGATGCAGTCCACGAAATCTGCCTGCCTCCTCTGCGGGAATGCCGGCAGGACCACTGAGACCGAGTAAGTGGGGTCTGCGGATGAGGGGGTGCAGTCACTATTATCTGCAGCCTGCCCGTGAGAAAAGGGAGGAAAGGTCTAGAACGGGTCCCATTCTTTCGAAGAGGTGCTGTGGTGCCTGGGATTGTGACCTGCTATTGAGAAGTTGTTGTTCCTGAAAAACACAGCCCGCATCTGAACAGCAAGCTGAAAACTCAATTTGGCTGTTGAACAAGTCGCAATGGTCTCATCAAACCCCAGCCTCCTGAGACTACAGGCAGAAAGTGTAGATTATGTATGAATAAAGCCAAAATAAAAAGGTAACAACAGAATACAACGATGGAAGCCAAGTAGCAAAGAGAAAAAGACAGAGGTTACTGAAGCGGGGATATAACACTCATCCTCAAGGAAGGTCCGGCCTGTAGACCCTCAGAGCAGTGAGTGTGAGCACATGTGTGTCTGTCTGTCTGTCTGATGTGGCTTTTTAATCAGACGCAAATAATTACAAACCTTGAAGACCTAGGTTTCCAACTCCTCTTGAAAAAGCCAAGTGCCTAACCACAAGGCCCACGTGCCGCTATGGTCACTCAAAGCAGGCGCTGAGTAGCCTCCTCCCCAACCCCACCCCCACAGAAGGACAAGTGCTTTCCAGTCCCCTGAGACTCTCCAGTCCCTTTTCTCTCGTGAGGTGGTCTGCTTTATTCACCTTCCTTACCCACCTGGCCCCTGTAGGATTTCCGGTTTCAGACCCCCTACTGGCTGTGGGATGGGAACTTCAGGGTCACAGCAAGGACCTGACATAAAATCAGGTGGCTCACGGTTCAGTGACCACAGCAGTATTGTCATCTGCCTGCTCACATACGCACATTTGCTCTGGTGCAGGTCGGGTCCGTGCCCAAACACACATGGACTCCAGGAAGTCACCAGGCATGGTGGGTTTGAAGACCAGGAGGGACCTGGAGGCAGCTGTTATAAAGGTGAATTACAACTCCCAGACTAAGGCTATCAGCAGGAAAATCTAGGAGGCCCAAATCCGTGTCGCTTTTATTTGTAACATGGCTGTTTCTAAACCACGAGCTCCTTAAAAACAGGAACTCAGCCATGCCCATTCTCTGTGTCCCCAAATCCGGCAGAGTGCATGGCACAGAACTCAGGCTCAAGGAGCAGTCTGATGCCGAAACAAGCAAAGGCAATTCATAAGCCTTGTTTGGAAATTGAATCTGAGAGGAGCAATGGCTTAGGAACAATTAGGGAATTGTGATCATGGACTGTGTGTTAGATACTATGGAATGACTGTCCATTTTCTCCAGCATGGTAATAATACTGCAATGGAGGGCACCGCCCTTACTCCTGGGAGATGAACATAGAGGGTTTTAGGGGTAAAGAATCACAATGTCTAAAATAACTTTTGAATAGTACATAAAAAAATACATATGTATATGTATATATATATATATATTTTACATATATAGGTGTACATGTTTATTCATTTGTTTATTAAGAAAAAAACGTGGAAATGAAAACAAATGCACAAAATATGAACAACTGGCGAATCTAGGTGAAGGGTATGTGTGCCCGAATTCATTGTGCTAGTCTTGCACCTTTTCTGTAGGTTTAAAATTTTTCAAAATAAAAACTTAGGGAATTTCTTTAAAAATAAGAAATGTTCGATGAATAAATAAATCCACAATAAATCCGTAAGCAAGGTTCAAAATGGTATTTCTATACCCCACTGAGGACAAATGAAGCCGCTCAGACTGGGGGCAACCAGCTGGGAGCTGCTGCCACCTGGCAGCACCAACTGCTGAAGCCATCGCTGTCTGGGCCCCCAGGAGCTCTCCATGGTACCGGCTGGGAAGCTCTGCTCAGAATGAATGGAGGCTGTTAAAAGCCAGCAGAGCAATCATGAATATGAAGCAAAATCAGCTCTTATCCACAGTAATCAATCATCCTATTACCAACTGACTGTTCACCTTTGATTTCACCCTCACTGGTAGCTTCTGCTTTTGTGCTTTGGCTGGTGGGACTATTATCACAGGGCAAATTTATTAGTATTATTTGAAATACCTGTTTAGAGAGGGATTTTTGAAAGACAGTAGCAATGCTAACAGAAGTTTTTTTTAATCTCCTTAAATATGTGTGTGTGTGTGTGTGTGTGTGTGTTGCAATTAGCAAAACCAAAAGCCTATAGAGAATATAACAATCAGTCTACAGCCATGCCACCCTGAACAAGCCCGATCCTGTCCGATCTCAGAAGCTAAGCAGGGTCGGGTCTGGTTAGTTCTTGGATGGGAGACCACCTAGGAAGACGTAGTGCTGTAGGCATTTAAAAATAAATAAATACTATAACAAAGTTAGGTGGCAAGGTAGCCCCACAAACCCCAAAATATAACCAGTAAGAACAAACCAATAGCCACAAGGTCTGTACGGTATCAGCATTTGTTTAGGAGAATGCAGAAGGCACAGGGTGTCTAATGAGATATACTGAAGAAAGGACCCGAAATCACCAACAGGCACTCCCAGGAAAGGAGAGCATGGTGGGCCAAGATAAGACGTACAATAACACTACCAGTGAGTGCAAGGGACCCAGAGTAAAGTCAAAGGAACTAAAGCAGGTTGGCTTCCATTTATTTTTAAAATTGATCCACTAGGACAAGGCCCCACAATGAGTGGGGGGGGGGGGAAACCTACTGAAATGGAATCATAATTTAGCAGTACAGAGACACTAGAGGTGAAGGAAAGAAAAGATCTAGATAAAAGTAGAGGAGGGATACAATGGCAGGAAGTGTGAGAAAACAGGTTGCCATAAACCTGATTACTACATGAAAACAACTTGGGGGAGGCCCTCAACCCCACCTCCCTCTAAAAGTTTGGTTTCGTGACTACACATAAACAAGAGCAACAAGAAAGTATCCAGATGAAATCCCAAATGAAGTTAGAAGAAAGTAAAGAACAAGTAGAATATACCTACAGATGATGAAGGTATGCCAGAAATAATACCCATGCACTGATAACCTTCCATTTCAAACTGAGCCAGAAGACAATACAGACGCAATGCAAGACACGAAAGAACAACATGAACCAGAATTAGAAAAACTCAATAAAGAGGTGACAAAATTTAGGAAGGTTAAAGAAAAAAATTCAGAAATGAAGACCAAACTAAGAGGAACACCTAGAAGGTGAAAAGAACAAGCTTTAACAAAGCTAAAAGGAAACAAAGAGAAAGAGAGAGAGAGAGAGAGAGAGAGAGAGAGAGAGAGAGAGAGAAACTTGAAAGTGACAAAAATTAAAACAGGCAAATCAGGCAAATAAGATCTAACACTCAGAAAACAGAAGCCTCTGGGGAGGAAAACCAAAGGGAAGGAACAGATACAAAACGACGATTCGAAAAAACTTCGTTGAAATAAAAAAAAAAAATTGAAATTACATATGGAAAGAACACACTGTGTACCTGGGAACACTAATTCTGAATGACTAACACCAAGATGCATTCCAGAAGAATTACTGAACTTTGGAGAAAGAGAAGCACTCCTTTGGGCCAGTGACTTCTAAGGAAATAAAAATGAGATTATCATCCGACTTTGACAGCGATGCTTCCCCAAATTGTAGACATATATTCAAGATACTCAAAAACACATGATCTAAGGATTTCAATCTACCAAATTGATTTTCAAGTATAAAGAGCACAAACTATTCACCGCATTTAAGAACTACTGAGAATATTGTTCCCATAAGCCCCTCCTGCAGAATCAGAGAATAAGCTTGAGAGAGCCGAGAGGACAAGCAAGACAGCAACAGAACCAATGGGAAACTTACAAAACTTACATAAACTCACAGAACTAACACTGAACAGGGATTAAAGGGAAAGAGTATAGTCTGTTTTGGCTATACTCTCAGGTAATGGAGATAAAAAATGAATACTTTTCAGGAAGGAGGAGAATGAGGAAAGCATAAATGCAAATTTTTTATCTGTTATCAGCAGTCATATTGTGGCAGTAGTACTGTTGGTATTCTGAGACTTAAGAGATTATCTGCACACAGGACTATATACAGATGTGTACACAAACATTTTTTTTCTATTCATACTGCTATTTCCAAATCAAATTCATTATTACAGAGTCTTATACTTAACCTCTTTTATATTTCATTGGTCTATGTCTTCCTTTTCATATAAACTATGTCAAGGTTGCAAAGGATACTAGAATTAGCATGTACCATAATAATTCATGTGCTTCATACCACAACATGTACACAATAGACCCAGAGTAACGCTTCTGCTACAGCAGAAACTCAAGTCCACTTGTCCATTTACCTAAGTATGCTCCATCCACTTTACACATGTTCACAGAATTACACAATCGTGCAAGGAAAACAAGACATCACTCAAATTAACATACACTTTATGAACTCTGTCTGATGACTCATATTATTTCAGGGTCCATAAAAACAGATGACCACCATCACAAAGCAAAGGGGAGAGTGAAAGGAAGAGGACCCCACGGTCTACAGTTGGCCCTTCGACAACCAGGTTTCAACTGTGCGGGTCCACTTACAGGCGGATTTTTTTTTTTTTGCAATTGACTGGCACAGTTCAAACCCATGTTGTTCAAGGGTCAAGGCCAGAGTTGGGAATCACATGCAGAGGGCCGACTGTAGTTATATGCAAATTTTCAACTGTGCAGGAGGTTGTTCAAGGGTCAACTGCACATCGAAAAGTCACATTTTGACCCCTCTCTGGTGAATCTGTGTCCCTACCATGCTCTTCACTACAATAAAGAGACAAAAAGGCCTTTAAACGAGCCTCCTGATAGTTCAGGGTTCCGTATTGTGTCCAGGACTACAGGTCTTCTTCAGGAGGACTGGTCTTTTATGGTCCCAGGCTGATTTAAAGGTTGACCGAAGCCAGGATGCTTTGTGGGATCTTGGGACCAAGGACAATGACAGTGGTAGCTTCTCTCTCAAATGAGCACAACTCAAGGCTCCCGCCTCTTCCCTCCACCAGTACCAGCTCACATCTTCCAACACAATAACTAACCAGACTGTGGCAGAGGGAGGCGAACGTGATCAAGAAACCAGAGGAGTCACCCGCCACCGAGGCCGTGCCCGGTAACCAGGCGATGTTCATCCTTAGAAGCCCTTCACGTCGCCCCCTCTGGAGCTTGTGGAATTGTGGAACCTCTGGCTTGACACTTCCTGCCCTGGGTCCCCTCCCCATGTCCAATGAATACTAATCAGGGGAAAACTAAACTGACACAAAGCCTATATTAGCAACCTGGGAACGGCGGGGACAATAAAGTCTAAGATAAAGGGGACTGTGGGTTATTGCCGGGTGGCTCTGTCGGATAGCTAGAGAGAAGCTCCAGGAGAGAGGGGAGGCCAAACCCTGGCTCGCAGGGTCCTCCTGACAAGAACTCAAGCTCCATGGAGACTCAGAAGTCCATCCGACTGGGACACTGCCAAATCCCCGGTGCAGAAACTACCTCCTTACCTTGCACACGGCAGGCACTCGGCGAATATTGGTACACTGAATGAATGAATGTTACATATGAAGCACCAGATCATTCATTCATTCATTTTTTAAACGAGAAAAAAAAATAACTGAGCATTGTAATCGTACTAAAAACACAACTGCATTCTTTAGGTGGTTGAATTATATAATGTCAATTGTATCTCAATAAAGTTGTTAAAAATTGAAAAGAATTGAGCATCTAATACATACCAGGCACCAAGACAAGCACTGGGGATATGAGAGGACCTGAGCAAGTCTGCCTCTCCAGAAGATGAATATATCTTTCATTAAGATCCTATGCAGACTGATAGCCCATCAAGGAAGAAAAAGCACAAGGACAGTCACAAGGGGCCTAGTCACATTTGGATTATTAAAATGAAATCATGAAATCATCAAGTTTGTACTCTCATTTTACAGCTGAGCAAACTGAGGCTGAGTAGGAAAGCAGCTGGCCACTGGCCACGCCCACGGAGAGGAAAAACTGAGACGAAAACCCATGAGGCCTGACCTCAGAACCAGGATGTTTCCCCCCACGCCACACCGCTTTGGTCATAAGTGCTGGGAAGATGCTTTCCTCCAGCACTGACAAATGCAAGTCTCTGAAAACTAAGATCTTGCAGGGACGACGAGCATCAGCATGTGGACAATCATTAGGGAGCAGGGCTCAGGCGGAGCCCACCCCTTCCACGACTCACGCCAAAACAACACGTGTGCACAGAATACGTAATTCTGGGATACACACTATCCCCACTTTACAGAAAAGGAAACTAAGGCACAAAACAATGAATTTGCTTGCCCAGGTATTCACAGCAGGATGTGAGCTTGTACCTGTTAGAAGCTGGGAGGAGAGACCTCAGTTAACAGTGTGTTCGCCTCCCAGGGCCGCCATAACCAATACCATGGGCTGGGTGGCTCGAACGATAGACATTTATTTCACACAGTTCTGGAAGCTGGAAGGCCAAGACCACACTGCAGGAGGTTTGGACTCTCCCGAGGCCTCTCTCCTTGGCTTACGGATGACTGCCTTCTCCGAGTATCCTCTCCTGGTCCCTCCCATGTGCACACATTCCCGGGGTCACTTCCTCTTCTCATTATAACAGCATCCAGCCTCATGGCCCAGGGCCCCACCCTCACGACCTCATCTAACCTTAGTTACCTCCTGGCAGACCCTATCTCCAAACACAGTCGCATTGGGGATTAGGGCTCCAGCATACACAGTTTGGGGAGAACATAACTGAGCCCATAACAAACAGTGACCTACTTCTGACAGGAGGCCAAGCCTGCTGCAAGTTTGTAAGAGGCGGTAAAACGCAGCATAGTAACAGATTAGTAACAATTTAGATAATCCCTGAACATCGACCCTAAAAATAAAATAATCCCCAAGTGATTATTCCCAAACCAAACTCCCTTTAGAAGTTACCTAAGCAGTAAATGAAATATAATTAATTTTTGTCGGGCCTCTCAGGAGAGGACACTAAGCTATGTACTAACCCTCCTACCGCAGGGACAAAAGAATCAAAATTTTAAAAGTAGTAACAATACTTTGAATTTATAGAACCATTTTCCTCCCCTAAAAATCCAAAGAGCAAAACCACCAACATGAAATCTCCTTAAATACGCTGTTTATTACTAAGAGGGAGAATTTAGCAACTTTCAAATGAGCCACCCAACACAGATTCCATTTTCAGATCGTTCTGTAACCTCCTAATCTTTTCATTATTCGTTTATAAAGCACCGACAGCATGACTGCGTAGAAAATAATCCTATTCCTTCAGTTTTTAAATGAGCTTGGAGAATTCTTTTGTGCGGCTTCAAATGCTGCCTTGAAAGTTGGTGACTGCCACATGAGGGGGTTTGTCTGTCATCGTTAAGGTCCTCTTCCAGCCCAGCTCGGGTCAGCTCTAGCTAATGCTGCTGTGTGGAGCTAGCTAAAAGCCAACGCTAACTCTCTCTCCCTCCCCGCCCGCCAACAGCAAACACCGGCAGCAATAACTGCATTCTCTCACCCTTTCCTGTGAGCAGAGGTCAAGGCTGAAATTCTCAAGTGACTTATCCTGCCAAGATGGAGCCTCCTCCTTGGCCTTACTTTCAGCAGTCAGAGTGGTCACAGGATAACTGGGGGCCACTCGCTCTCTTGATGGGCTACGGCCCTGAACTCACTCCTCCATCCCTCCCACACGGTTATTTCGGCAGCTCGGGAGCACGAAGCAGAAGCCCACCACCTCCCGGCAGACGCTGTGGGTGGCCACTGTGCAGCAGCGATGGGGCACCTGGGCGGCTGCTGACCTGCGCTCCGCAGTGGGAGAAGGTGCTGGCAGGAGCCTGCCACTCCAGATGAAGACTTCGAGCTCATCAGATTTGTTTTTGCTGAACTGTCAATAAGCAGCAGAGGGGGCGATGACATGAGAGAGGAAACATCTCGGCAGGCACCACACGAGTTGCGAGGTGAAGCCCTCCCTTCCCCATAGGTCTTGTCAGCTCCAGGAGCAGGTGTGTGGCTCCTGGTTGGCAGAGAAGCATCTCCTGATACGCAGGCAGAGAAGCTGCATGTCACAGTGGGACAGGGCTAGAGTTTGAAGCCAGAAGACCCAGATGCAAGACCTACCTCAGCACCGGACCACTTACCAGCTATGTCAGGGGTCAGCAAACTGCAGCCCACAGGCCAAATCCAGCCACCGCCTGTTCTTGTAAATAAAGTTTTATTGATACATAGCCACAATCATTCACTGATGTGTCATCTGTGGCTGCTTTCATACCACAATGGCAGAGTTGAGTGGCTGTAACAGAGACCATATGGCCCATAAAGCCAAAAAGAGTTACTATCTGGTCATCTACAGAAAAAGTTTGCCAACCTATGTGCCATTTGATATGTCATACAAGCTACTCCATAGCTGTGAATCTCAGCATCCATTCCCTTTAAACTGAGAATTGCATGGCCGTCTGTCCTGTCTATCTCAAAGGGTTATAAAAATAAAATTCATTCATTATAACATCACATAAATGACGATGACAATTCCCTGAGCCCTTAATATCTGCCATCCCTTAATATATGCGCTTTGCCTAGATTACTTAATTTAACCCTTATGACAACCTTATGAGGGGTGTACGATTATGAATCTATTTTACAGGAGGTTACTGAGCTCAGAGAAGTGAAGGATGCTGACCAAGATGACGCCTCTAGTAAACAGTGCAGCTGGGGTTCAAGCCAAGTTCCTAATGCATCCACCACCCTCCTCCTGTGTCAGCCCGGGAGACAGAGGTGCTGGAAGTGTTGACACCCAGAGCAGTGAAATGACAGATCTTAGCCTCACACAGCCACCATGACATGCTTTGGCCTATTTCAAGCTTTCCCTCCAGCTTTGCCCTCTCTTTCCTTCTATCCCTCTCTCCCAAAATTGCCAAGAAGAGTTGCCACCTTCAGTTATTTTTAAAAACCTCCAGAGTCTTCTTCTCAGCAGGTAAGCAAAGCCAAGCAATATGAGAGCCATTTTGCATTTCGTACTTATGTAACACTGCGCATTGTAAATTAAGAAAAACAAAAACCTCTAAATCTGTAAAAATAGCACTTCTAGAATAAAGATTCCAAGTTTTTAGTGTAATTTAGAAAAAAAAAAAAAAGGTGTGCCCCAGAATAATGACACCAATAGAAAGCTGGAACGTCCACTATGAACTTGACAGTTTACCAAGTCAGGATTCTCATTTGATGCTCACGAAGACTGTGAGGTAGGCAGGCTTGGTGTTCACTGAAAACTGAGGCCCAGAGAGGCCAAGAGACTTGCCTGAAGGCACACAGCTGGTAATTAAAACTAAGTCCTTGGCCATGTCCTGAGTTAGGGACACAAGAGACATTAAAAGCTGATATCAAAAGTAAATTCCTGTAACAGTCATTAGGAAAACGTGAATTTGACCCAAATGCTGCATTCAGCCTGTAAGTAAGGCTCCCTACCGTTTCACCAGGAGAAATGTCTCCACTCTTCACTTCAGAGACCTGCGACCTGGGATTCTGTGGCTGTGGGCACTTGCCAAGGTTTCGGGGTGAAGGGAACTCTTCTATTTTTGGTCATCCCATTTGTCTTCCTTCTGGAAACTGCCCTTCATGAGATACTGGTGGGTCTGTGAATCGCACGGCCCCACCTTCCCGAGCAGGGGCGGGCCCGTCCTGGCTCTGAGGAGCCAAGCCAGGGAAGGCTCTCAAGGTCCTCCTGGGGAGGAAGGGAGGTGCTCACTTCACTGAGATGCTGCCCTGCAGGAAGAACGCACACCTGCCACTGCCCAAGGTCATGTTCGCCACCTCCGGAGAAAGCCCACCTTGAGCATGACATGAGCCTGGAAAGAACATGCAGGGGAAAGACTCAGAGGCCAGTAACTTCATGACCGGTCTGGATCCAGACCTATCAGAAACCTACACCATCCCTTTGGACTTCCAGTTACGTTACCCAACGTTCCTCACTTTTTGCTTCTGTTTGTGTTAAATAAACTAATCTGAGGTGGGACTGTTTTATTTGCAACCCAAAGAATCCTCACGCACGTTGCTTCCCCTACAGCAGCCATCCCAAGAGCACATCCGCAGATGACAGAAGAGGTGACAGCCCTGAACTACACTCACCTGCTCTGCAAAGACAGAAACTACACAGAGTCTGCAACCCAGCCAGACCCGAGCTGGGGACCCCCTTCTGGCCTCAGCAATCTGTTTTAAACAGCACAGGTCCAAAGTGAGAGAATCTACCAACGCCACCCAAAAAAATCCCTTGCTTTGGGGAAGACATACCAACACCAGACATGTACTGTTACCTGATGCAGGACGATCTCAGGATGGAAAGAACCATGAGAGCTTGTTTCCCTCCCTTTTTATAAATTTCAGCCTTCCAGAAAGGCTTAGTGATGCACCAGCAGCCCCCAGGCTGGCTTCGAGTTGGTGCTCTTAGTTATTACAGGAAGGTGATGCGGGCATCTTCCTGAAATCCCCACTCAACAGCATGGGTAACATGATTTGGTAGGAACCCCTCGGCTTGTCAGAGAGCCCCCATCAACCAGGGAGGGGTATCAGAACTCTCCTATGGGTCCATCAGGAACTAGAGAAGGAACTACAGACCACCGACAAGAACCTGGCCCTGGGAAAAGGTCTCACTAGCTGTCCTCCGAGCGGCCAAGTACTCTAAGATGTGAAACTCACACCACCTCCCCAAGACCCCAAATGCACCAGCCATGATTCGTCTCCTGGGCTCCACAACTGTAAGTATAACCTACCACTGTGGATCTGGAGAGCAAAGCCTCCTAGATGCCTCCGAGGCCCTGCAAACAGTCGAGTCCCCGGCTGGTGTCACCATCAGTGCACACACGCGTACCCCACACGCGCACAGGCACATACGTCGTCCACAGAATCCTGGCCACCACCCTCCACAGCTCCTCCTTTGGAACCACACCGTCTCGTGGAGCCCACCTCCCAAGGTCCTCCCAGAGCGCCCTTCTCCACTCCACCGGTGCCCCTCAAGGTCAGCCCTTCTGACCTCCTGGATCGCCTCCACCCTCCCCTCAGGGGCCTTCTTGCCCGCACTGTGGAGCCACATGTCAGAGTAGCCTCTTTCTCCCGCATGTCAGAGTAGCCTCTGCAAGGACAAAGGCCTCGCACACGCTCACACTGAAGCATGAGCGGCTGAGGGAATGTGCCACCGTCACTCCAGCCGCTGGCACTCTCCTTATGTGACCTGTGTACCTGAGAAGCCCTCCCTCACCTGTACAGATGTGCATACACACGCCCACACGCAAGGACACATGTGTGCATGCACACACACAGCACACACCCACACACGAGTATACATTCGCTTACAAGCACACACTGCATATAAGCATGCACCTGCACACAGGTATACACCACACCAAAGTGCACACCACATGACTCTCATCCCCTCAGGTTCCGATCGATGAGGTGTCACGTGGCCCGAAGGCCTCCCCAAGCCCTAGGCATATCGTGAGCTCCCCTAACACTGCATGTGCCCCTTTGCTCCGCTCACCAGCCATGATGTGGACACAGAGGAAGGACTCGGTATGTGGCCGAGACCACTGAGTGCCACAACGGGACAGCAGCACCCCCACTTTACGACGGAGGAGACTGATTCCCACAGAATGAAGCGACCCCCCAATGTAACAGAGAGGACGAATGGGGCCAGGCTCTGCCCCGTGGGCATCACTCCAGTGCTCCCAAGCACGACACAGGCCACCCTGCTCTGCAGGAGCCATCGCACGTGCTCGAGCGTCAGAAGTCCCCGAGGTGCAAGGCCCTCCACTCCCGTGCCACCACCCTCACTGGCCTTCTGTCTCAGACCCAGGGACTCGCCGCAGTTCCTCCACCGTGGGCTGTGCCCACCATCTAGAGCGCTGTTCTCAGTCAGAGGCAAGTTCAGCCCCAGGGGACACTGGGCAACACTGAAGACGGTTTCAGTTGTTGTGACACGGGAGTTGCTCTTGGCATCTAGTGGGTAGAGGCAGAGATGCTGCTGACCATCCTCCCGTGCACGGGACAGCGCCACGACAAAGAATGACAGCCCCACATGTCCGTCGGGCTGAGACTGAGAAACCCAGCTCCAGACTATAAGTCCCAGAGGAGAGAGCCTGTCCACCTTCTCTCCGCTTCTCCCAGTGCCTCTGCACAGAGGGACTCGCATCTTTAAAACACGAATGAACACATTCCTCTCAGTGCCCACTGTGCTCTCCCGTTCCCAAGGCAGGTCCCTGTGTCCTGCCCGAAGGTGAAGCCACACCACCAAGGTCCCTCAGGTAGGAGGCAGCAGAGGCTTGACCCAGCCCAGGCCCAGACGCCCCAAGCCTGTGTCCAACGACAAGCCTCACAGGGCCTCCTGGGATGGTTCCTCGGAAGAAATGTCGCGGAGGGTTCCACAGACAGGCAATCAATGCCGGAACAGGGCCTGTGGACAGACCCATCGGCCTCGCTGGCCCTCTGAGCTCACGGGGCGCTGCCCTGCTGTCCAAGAGCATCGACCCTGGACAGCACTCATGATGAGGATGATGGCGAAGGTGACGCTGACAAGGAGAGGCAGCCAGGTGAGCCCAGGGAGGAATGAGCCATCTCAAGAACTCTACTCGGTGCACAGAGGCTCTGTGACATCTGACACCTGGACAGTCCGCAAGGCCAGACAGGTGACACCATAGTCACGTCACTGCAGCTGAGTCACAGGCTTCCACGGTAGAGCTCAGACAAGGACCACTAGGTGAGTCTAGTTCCGGGCCAGCCAAGCAGCTGGTACAATCCCAGGCCACTGGAATCCGGTTTCTCAAGAGACAAAGAGACAGGGGAAAACGACATGGCACCTTCACTTCCAAATAAGGACAATGACCTCACCAGCCGAGACAGGCAGTGTTCCTGGCTCAGCCAGCAATGGTAAGACTTTACAACGGGGTCCCCCAAAACACAGAACATTCTCTTGGAAGCAAAAGAGACAGGGCAGAGTGAAAGAGCCATGCAGGGGTGGTAAGACTGTCCCTCCCTGTGTCACTGCCACCGCTGATCGCTGGCTGGTCCCCACAGGAGATCCACGCAGCAACCCGAAGGGTACACGGAAGCGTTTTCATTTCAAAGTAGGCCTTGAGATGTGTTTTGCAAAATAAATATATCAATAAATAGCCCAAACAGACCAGTAATTAGATAGTTATTAAATGCACAGGGTTCCGCTGGAGCAGGGATTCTCTGGAACCATTTAATAAAATAGATATTCATCAATACATACATTCACATATATATAGAGAATGAGTCCTTCTAGCTTTAAACACACACTCACATATGCACACACACCACACTCTGATGCGTGAAGCTTCTGGTGACAGTTCTCACATGCATAGAGGGTCTCCGAGGAGAAGGGCACCAAGGATTCTCAGACTTGCCAGGAGTTGTGGCTAGTCAACAATTTATCCCGTCCTGGTCCCCTGACAGAGAGCAGTCACCTGGGAAGTAGGTGGGGAAAGGATGTGGCGATAAGGTGATCCAAATGACCTCATCAGCTCCTACCAAACTGAGGTGCCACACTCCTCCGCCCCAGCACTCAAGTCTTGCCTGGTCACCACCAGAGTTAGCCAACGATGCCCTGTGCCTTGGCAGGCGGGGGCTCCTCGGGTAGAGCGCTGTCCCTCACCAGCATCATCAGCTGGCTGGCTCCTCCGGCTTCAAGGCCCAGCTCAGCAGCCTCCTCTGACCCCCACATCGTGGCAGGCTGGTTTCCTCCTGTGTGTTCTCACGGCACCCCCCGAGCACAGGGCGCCCGCCGGTTACCCCAGCACGCGGCACCCAGCACTCCATGCTGGCTCCCATTTCTCTCTCCCGCTAGACTGGCTGCCCTTTAAGAGCAAGCAAGAAGACTATTCACCTCTGCATTTCCAGTGCTCTGCTCAGTGCTTGGCACACAGTAGGTGCTCAATAAACATTTGTTTCATTAATGAATTAAGAGTACCTATGTGGCTGAACCTCCAAACCACCTTTTTAACCATGAGCCATGTCTATATTACTGCTCCTACTAGTACTACTACTAATAGCTGATATTGATGGAACATTTGCCAAGTGTTAATGCGCTATGTTAAGCATGTTATATAATTCTCCAAAAATTCTCCCGCAACCCTCTAAAGTAGCCTTACTTCATGGGGCTGCAGAGGGGGGTGTGAACACACAGGCCCCAGAGAGGTCAGGCAAGGAGCCCGAGGTCACAACGGCTCCTGTGTGCAGAGCTGGCTGACTCTGGATGGTCTGGCTCAAGATCCAAAGTCTTAACCGTTACTGTGGCAGGCTTGTGCACACAGCATCACCTGTGGACCACTCCCAAGCTTTTCACTACATCCTATGGCACTTAATATTTCCTTAATATTTTTCTTAAATTGATTCACTTTTTTACATTGACTTGTCCTAAGCAAAAGAATCTGAAAAGTCACATATTTGATGTGTTATACTGTTTTCTAAAACAAATAAATGCAATGATGGATATCCATCTGTAGAGTGAGAAAAACCATCCTACTTCTCGAACATGGAAACACAGCCCAGCCCTGCAGCACCTCCTCTGGCCGCCGGAGCACAGGCCAGCCCATTCTCTCCTGAGGCTGAGAACTGGATTGGAAGACATTTACTGAATCTCATCAGTGCAGTGTGCCCTGGGCAATTGGGGGGTGGGGAGGAGGGAATACGCAACAACAGGAAATGTCTCGGGGGGCAGCTCGTGATTTTGCTGTGCCACAAACATTTCCTCCATATCTATTTCCCCCCAGGAAGCTGACCTGTCCACCCACCTCCCCTCCCCTCCAGAGATGGGTGTGTACTTCAGAGCTGGCACATCAGGCCATCACTCTCCCCGACAGTAGAAACGGTCTCAGGACTGGGCGCACATCTGGCCCCTGTATGAGCCGATGAGCGTTGAGCCTAAATCTTCTGACTACTGAGAGCCCAGATGCTCTGTCTGGCCCGCTGGACATAAAACTGAGAAAGGAGGCCTGGAGCTGCTGTGGCCATCACGTGCCTGCTAGGAACAAGGCCCATACAGAGAGGGGAACAGAGGTAAACTCTGGGTTCAGCCACACCTGAAACCAGAGTCTACTCAGGTCATGTGAGCCCGTGAATTCCTTTCTGCTTCAGCCAATGTGCACTGGATTTTCTGACACGTAAACCATCTAGAGCCCAACACAGCCTCTCCAGAAGTGCTCAGGGAATCAAAGTTCACTTTTCATATTTGAATGATAAAAATAGGCTTAGAAAAGTAGGCTGATAAAAACTATTTAGCTGAGTAAGCATTCAGAAACTGAAGGATCAAAAATTTTGACTACATATATCGCTCTTCCCTTTTTTTAAGCATGAGTTGACCTAAAATGAAAAACGACAGCCAAGTTATCTTTTCATGCCTCGAAATCAATGAATGGCTTGACAAGCCATGTATGTGCCACCTAATACCTAACTAGAAGGCACAGCGCAATAAGGACAAAGGTGTTTGCAGACGCGGTGTCACTCAAGCGACTCTCTGCTTCAGATCGATTACCTCAGAAGAAAGCATGTTTGCAAGACTGAGTGATAATGATGCCAAAGCAAAAACGCGGGCCTGTTCTATTCAGACTCACTTCTGCGTGAAGCCAGCTATTTTCCACCTAACAAGAAGTGAATGTCTCTCCTGAAGTTCTGATAAGCATCCCTTATCTGTCCCTCAAAAGGCTGGAAACACAACGAACGCCTGATTCATTCATATGGTGGTAATGCAAATTCAAGAACAGTCGTGGGAGCAGTGAGTCAAAGAGGCAGGAATAAACACACTCCATATGAATTTCACTGCCCGAAATAAGACAATCCCATGATTAAAAACAAGCCAAATGCTCAGAATGCTCACACCGCTTTCAAGTGCCAGCCCATTTTGAAGTGAGAAGTTCAAGAAAATATTACCAACCAAAAAAGGCACACACTCGTAAACAGAACTAAATCTTCTCTAAGTTGTAACGCTGGGCCGGAAGGAAAACGTAGCCACTAAACATCTAAAAGCCTTAAATCTACACAATCAAGGATTCTCGAGTGCATTTTATAAATCCACATTATATATCAATTCATTATTGCACGGGTTTTCTTAAACTGGCATAACTAGCATCCTATTTAGCAAAAAACTCCATTAACTGGAAATTCTGTTTCCCAAACTCATTAAGGTGGCCTCTACAAAGGGGCTCCTGGTGGCCTCACCAGCCTAATTTTGAATCTCACTCGCCTTCACATGATCTGCTTTAGTCACAGCATTCTGAACACATTTTACACTCATCCTCACCTCAGGGCCTTTGCATATGCCCTTCTAACAGGAACAGTCTGCCCCATCCTTCCAATCTCTGCTCCTCTGTGCCCTACCCCTACCAAAAAGGCTTCCTAACTAGAAAAACAGCTGTTCCTCCCCACATGTCCCCACCAGCCTCACATCGACCATCTTTTACTGTCTTCTCCGTACTTACACTACCTGAAATCTGATTTTTGTCAATTCCTGTTGTCCCTCTCTCCTCCCCATCCTACCAGACTGTCCAAATCTGAACATGTCCTCTCCTGCCCACACCTGCTCACCCTCCTGCACCAAGGAATGATACTGCCATTCATCAAGAAAAAGAGTCTGTATCAGCCCATCATCCATCCTCTCCCACACCAAATGCCAAGGCAGGGAATAGGCCAGGCCCTGACTGAGCTTGAAATTCAGCTTTAACAAACATCTATCCCCCTGGAGACTCGGCCCCAGACCAAGACCCACCCACTCTTGGCCAACAAGCTTCTAAATGGTTTCCCTGTCTCCTGCTACCAGCCCTTCTGACCCATCCTCCACACTGCTCTGAATGAAAATGTTTCTCTCATCACATTAATTCTTCAATTCAACCTCCTCCTGTGGCCCTCCACTGCCTACAGGACAACAACCAAACCACGGAGACGTAACACAGCCCCACCCCCACCACGGTCTGGCCTCTGTGCTCCCCTCTGTCACTCTGTGCTACAGAGTCCAGTCTCTCGAACTCACCATTGTTCTCCATCCCTCTCAAAAACCCTTACGCCCTGTGACGCCCCTGCCCACATCCACCTGCCAAACTTGTCATCATCCTTCAAGATGCGGCTCGAGGCTTCCTCCCCCTAGAGGCCAACTTGCCCAGCAGAGTGAGCCAATTCACCCGTGAGTGCCCATGCAGCCATTCCATCTACCGTCAGAACCAACTGATGTGTCGCATGAGAAAAACACACCGTCTGCCTCCCAGGGCCCCCAAGGGCAGGGATTTTTGTCTCATTTTACCATCGCTACCACTGCCCGGCACAGTGACCTACATGGAGCAGGCATGCAGTAAGGGCTCGCATTCAGAGAACCCCTGGTCTACCAGGAGGGTGGGGACCCTGGACAAGGCCGGGAGGCCAACCAAGTAAAAGAGGATTTCAGGGGTCAAAATGCTATAAAGGAAAAAGTCACGGTCCTAGGAGAGGAGCAGGAGGCTCGACGGACGAGGCGCCTCTGACAGGGTGACATCTGCACGGAGCCCGGGTATCACGAGAAGGCACCGACTGTGCCAATGTCTAGGGGAAGGGCATTCCGGAAGGGGCACGACCAGTGCAAAGCCACAGAGCCAGACTCAGCCTCGCAGCCCAGCCAGAGCCGAGCAGAAAACGGACGGCGCAGCCAAGCGGGGGGACCGCGGGGTCAGGGAAGAGAACTTAACGAGGGCCAAGGCGAGGAGAGACTGGCACGGGATGGTGACGGGCTCGAGCTGGCAGCGGCAGAAAGCCACCACCCCAGTCCTCCAGGACCCAAGGGGCAGGGGAGGCCCCGGTCACTGGAGCCCAGCACAACACAGGCAGGCGCGGGAGGAGCTGTGGCCTCCGGGACAGGCACACAGCCGCCGCCAGCCACAGGCCAGGCCGGGAGGGGGCGGAAGGAATAAACCAACGCCCCAAAGTTGCCGTCCTGCAGCCAGGGGCTCCCACTGACCAAATGGGCAAAACCCCTGCAGAAGTGGGAAACCAGTGACAGGGTCCATCGGGGCACTTCCTGGGGAGCAGAACAAGGTAGAAGAGCATGGCCAGTGACTGCAGAGGGAAAACACGGTCTACACGGCATTCCTTGTACAGTGAAGGACAGATGTGGCTGCCAGGGCCGTCAGTGGGGTTGGTAATGCCAACCTCATGCAGTGCTGGAAGGCGCCACATGTACTTCTCTTTGGGGAAAAGAGGTGTTATGCAAATGAAGGGTGAAATGATTACTACCACCTCTCTGTCAAAAATGTGATCGGGTGTATGCTTTGATCACTTATAACGTGTCAGCAATCCTGGCTGGAATTAGGAAAGCAAGGAAGGGATGATCTCTGGATCTCAAAATTCCACGTACATGCACTGCTCTCTGCACGAGGTCAGAAAGGAAAGCAACCAAGCTGCTACTGCTTCTGACCCGGAAGAGAAAGCCCAGCATCTTCCCCTCCTTGATGTTCTAGTGAAAGAACAAAAACCGCAAAACACGGGCCACTAACACTTTGGTCACCAAGTCATGTTTTAGGTGTTCAATAAATGGCAGCTATTATTAAAATTTGATTTTATTTTGCTTAAATCCCAAGGTACTTTTCCCACCTTGTTATTGAGATATAATTCATAATTCCCTCTTTGAAAATGAATCATTCAGTAGTTTCTAATAAATTCCCAAGAGTAGACAACCACCACCACTAGTTCCAGGATATCTTTTCATCTAAAAAAGAAATCCTGCCCCTCTTAAGCACTCGTTCCCCGGCCCTGCCACCCTGACTTCTACTTCTGTCTATACATCTACCACTTCAGACATCACCTAGGCATGGAGTCACGTGGGAGCAAATCATCCCTAAATGCTCCAAGATCACTCCTCGGGCTAGGACCCTTCTGAGCTGGTGGGCTGGTCAGCGGAGCACACAAGCCCCTCTGCTATGTGACCCGGGAGGCGGACTCAGAGGCGAAAACAGATCATGAACAATCTCGAATCCAGACCAAATGAAGGCCAAGCAGGCTCCACCCAGGCGAGAGCGTCTTCACGTGAAAACTTGACATTTATTGGGACAGTGGCCACCTGCGGTGCAAGCTCAGTGAGAAAGCGACATGGGGGCAGTTAGGGGCTGCGCCGGCCGGTGGGGGAGACATGCCCAGCCTCGCTGGCATTACCACGCCAGCCCTGGTGCCCCTCCTGGCCGTGGCGAAGATGGTCGTCTCCATAGAGGCTCACAACCTTCTGTTTGAGAAGTCTGGCTCATCTGCTCTTCGTACAAAAGGCCTCTCTTAGGGTTCTCAGAGAATGGAAAGGTAAAAAATAGATTTTTGCTGGAAAAAAAAAATCCAGTTCTGATCAGAAGTGGCTACTTAGACACTGGACAAAGAGGATCCGGGGCTACATCTCGGAGCACAGGGGCTGATGAAGAATGCCTGCCACGAGCAGGGGCTGCAGAGGCAGCAGCAGCAGCAAACCACTGTGTGCTTCCACCCCTCCCTCAGGGCCCTGAGCCCAGCAGCCCCGAGGCTGAGTTCTCCCAGCAGTGGGGATTTCTGCTCTCCTACTGCTGAGGTCAACTGCTCTAATTAACACTCTACTGTGTCACCAAGGAGATGCAGCCCATGGGGCCCAGAGTCTCACCAACACGACTGGTGAAACTTCAGCATCATCTTTAGGCACAGAAGTTTCACCTAAGACATCTGCAGCCAAAGCTTAGCAAAGGAAACAAGAGCTCTCCCAATCCTCCGAGCCTGCTAGAGCCAGCCTCTGTGATTACCAGGAATCAGCTCTCGCCTGCATTCAGAGAGGCAGCCAGCCCGCAGCGCACGGAGCCGCCGTCTCGGAGAACCAGTGGAGGGGTGGGGAGTGTAGCCAGCTCCCCGTCGTGCTCTGCAGGCTATGCCCGGGACCGGGGACTAGGCAGAACCCGGGACTAACCTGGCGGGGAATCGTCACCCACTTACAGAGGTGCCAGCTGCTGTTGGGAGCCAAAGGAGCCTTGTGTTGGACTGGTGTCCACACGGGGGTCACTTGGAAGCTACATTTGGGCTAAATTAATAAACAAGATGTGCTCCCCACCAACACACACCCCATGAGCGCAGTTTCCTGACGGGGGACTGATGTCAAACCAGCGGCCGGTGTGTCGCCCACCCCGTTCCCCTCCCATTCCCCATGACAAAGAAACAACTCACGCCCACAGGCAAAGCAGCTTGTGAGTTGGGATCCTGTCAACAACAGGCCAGGCACTGACTAGTGGTCAATATCCACGTACCAAGCCCAAGGCTAAGGACATCAGTTCCTTTCATCCTCCCAGCCCCATTTTACAAGTAAGAACAGGCTCAAAGGTGCCCAGGGTCACACGGCAAGAAGTGAGGAACGGGACTCCATCCAGGTCGGCCTCTCAGGGCACTGCACGGTGCCTGGCCTGGCGCACCGACCCCTCCCTTGCAGCAGAACAGAAGACGCCACAGGGCGCACGACCCCTGGGTGTCTTCATACTGGTGCGGCCACTCCAGCAGGATAAAGACTAGAAAGTTCCAGGCCCAAGGGGCTCCCAGGCGCCCAGCTCAGTTTACCCTTTTCTTCCATCTAAGCGCAGCACCAACCTCTACTCAAGGCCACTGGAGGAGTCTGGGGTCATTCGCCCAAGCCAGACCCTCCCCCTCACTTGTTAACTTGTCCTTGGCTCACCTCGACCCTGCGCTCAAAGGTAAACCTCCGGCAGCTCTGAATGCACGCTCTTCACCCCGAAGGCCTGCCGAATTGCACGTGTTCTTCTGAACACACTGACTTAACACACTACTCTTCTCGCAACATGATACGTGGAGTGTTTCCCAGCACACACAGCCACATGATCACACTGTCCCAAACCTTCTCACCAGCCCCATTTCCTCCTGGGAAAGGAGCTTTCTCTTCCCATCAGCACAGAGGCGCGACAAGGACCAGGGCAGCCTGTGCTGAGGCAGGGGGAGTCAGAGAGCACCAAGGGACGGGGACATCCAGGACGGGGCCATCCAGACTCAGTGGTGAAAGTGCATGAGTGAAAAGGTGGCATGTCTTGTTCAAGCGACACCTATTCATTCCTCGAACACTAAGGACGCCAAGCATCTGCCTTCTGTGAGCGACAGAGTTTAGCCCTGAAGACAGAGCAGAGGTGAAAGAAAGAGCAGGATCCCCCCTCAGTCATAGGACTCCGAGTCCAGGAGAGGAGACGGACCCTAATCAGAGGCACGCTCAACTACGCATATTAAGTTCTCACTTATAATATCAATAGGTTCTGTAACTTCATGCGAAACAAAGTATAATGAAACCCATTTGACCACAGGCTAATGATATAAACAAGAGTTAAGTTCCTACAGCATCTCATCAACATTGTAATGAAATGACACTGAACTAAACGACATTATTATTATAAACCAGAGTGAAAGCTATAAAGAAAAGCCTACCAGGATCCACAAGTGAACAGCCTGCCCCATCTCAACAGTCTCTGAAGGGAAAGGAGAGTCAGCTCCCATCTCAGGGTCTCCAAGGGGAGGGGACAGCCTGCCCTATAGAGGCCACGCAGGCCTGGAGGATCAGTTTCCACCTCGAGAAGTCACTATGTTTATTCTCACTCTCTGGGCAAGTACAGTAAACCTGCTGCCAAACTCCCCCTAAAATCCATCTTATTCCGGTGCTTTTAGAATTCTTTTAAGGAAGAGCTAAAGGGAGCCAAACTTCCACTTATTTCTATGTCAAAATCTGTAAAAATAAAAAAGAACTTTACATCTGATTGTTCTTAATGCTTCAACATAGCATTCCCCGATAAAACGTCTCCCAGCAGTTTAACCTTCAAAGCGAAAGGAAAAACATCTCCACAATTCAGACTCGTGGAAGGTAAAACAGTGGAACTAGAACACATCAGACAAATTGCCTTCTGGTTTTCTTCAATTTAAAGCTCAATGATTTGTCTTCCTGTCACAACGTCTTGCTACATAAAACTTCCCGGAGAAGCTGCATTCGGGAGCTCACTGCAAAGGCTGTGGGGCTGGGAACAGAAGCGCTCGGCCTGCACTGCAGCCCAGCACCAGGCTGGCAGAGGGACTGAGAGGGGAACAAAATGGAAGTCTTGGAATCCAACGCTATTTGGGAAAATGAAATGTCCTTCCTTACTGCTGAAGACGAAGGATGCGGTCCTTTAGGTCTACGGCCATGCCACCCTGAACAAGCCCGATCCTGTCTGATCTCGGAAGCTAAGCAGGGTCAGGCCTGGTTAGTACTTGGATGGGAGATCACCTAGGAAGACCAGGTGCTGTAGGCATAAAAAATAAAAGAATAAGGGATTGTAAGCTGACAAGGTCCTTGCAGTCTGTGAGGTCAACAAAGGGTTGCCTCACCTAAATAAAGTAATTAATTAATTTAACTAAATCATCATTATCTTTGACCGAAAACAGCCAGGATCGGTACAATAAAGGAAGGAAGAAACGATAGACATGCCAACAGAGATACTCTGTGACAATCACACAGTACAAAAGCCATCTTGATAACAGGAAGAGTGGATGTCAAGGGGACTTGACATCTGGAGGCAGATGGAGGCTCAAACCCCAGGACCATAAGCAAGCTGCTAAACCTGTCACCTCCTGCAAACAGAAAACCATGGTACCCAGCTCACTGGTCACTGCGAGGATTAACTGAGCCGATGCATGTGAGACACAAAAACTCCTAAGAAAAAAAGAGAGCACTATCAAAATATGTTTTGCCCATAATTAATGGGCAGCATCTGCCTCAGGGCCCTGGGGGGTTTATTTTGTGTTTATTTCTTGGCCTGACACAGGCACCAATTATGTCGCTGCTCATACATGTTGGTCCCTCTGTGCAGGACACGCACAGACAGAGCCCAGGGAAGGCCCTGCCGCCTGCTGGTTTGGAGATGTGGCTCACCCCACTTTACGCATGAGCACCGTGAGGTTCAGAGACGGCTAAGTGTTGCACTCAGGGTCATGCAGCAAGGAAAGGGAGGGTCTCCAAAGAGCCCTACTCGGAAGCCCTGGGCGCTGCACGCACCCCACACCACCGCTGCTCAGCCCATGGGCCACCTGAGGAAAACCCTGAGACGACCACCTGCGGGGGTCTGGGCTTCCCAGCCTGTAAACCAGTTTCCTGCCCTAGATGTGGGAGGTAATTTCTCAAAAGCGGATCTGGGACCTCCTCTTAACAGGAATGAACCAGAGAGAGCGAGAACTACGATGCGGTGTCTGCAGTGGATGAGCTATGTAAATAACTTCCACTGGCATGGCTGCTATGAGAGCGTAACTGCTCTTGTCAACAATGTGACTGCAAAAAGGAAAAGAAAACAGAAAGGGAAAAGGAAGAGAAACTCACTTTTCCCCCAAAGAGGCGACTGCTCCAGGCTTCTGGGCCGCACCCCGCGGAGGGGACTGCACTATACCATCACCCACTCACTCAACAAGCGCTGGCTGAGCCGCTCATGTGTGTGCCAGGAGCTGGGCAAACAGCAGTGGCCAAGCAGCCTGGCCCCAGCCCCCAGGGAACTGACGCCCGTGAGCGGAAGGGGGTCTACATCAAACAAACACACTAGGAGATGTACGAAACAGAGAGAGGAAGCTCAAAGCCAGACAGGGGCACGAGGAGCCGACCAGGGAGACGAGGCGTCGCTTCAGACAGCGCCACCCCCACAGAGACGAGCAGGAGAAGCCAGGCCCAGACCTGGGGCAGGACGTTCCAGGCAGGAGAGAGCGCAGAGACCCTCAGCCGGCAGCAGGTCAGATGGCACGGGCCTCCCAGGCCGTGGGAAGGAGTGTGGATCCTTTCTGAGTGCAACAGAGGGTTTTAATCATGAGAATGACATGAGCTGATCTACACTTTTAAGAAGTGAAATCAGGATTCAGACAAAACCACTGAAAAAGTTCAAGACAATCAAGGATCTTTTGAATTTAGAAACTAGATGATACCAAGGGATTACCGCTAATTTTGTTAAATGTGATGAATGTTGTCTATACTTACATTTTTTAAATTCTTATATGTTAGAGATTCATATATAACTAATATTTACAGGTGATATAACATCTAGAACTTGTGAAATACTCCAGCAAAAAACAAAGCGAGGGAAGAAATGGGTGACACAAGAGTGATAAAATGTTAATAACTGCTAAGGCTAGGTGACAGGTACCCGGGGTTTGTTATATATACTATTCTGTCTACTTCTATATGTATTTGTGAACTATCATAATAAAAAAAAAAAGAAACACAAGCAAACAGATATTAAGTGTTTCATTCTATAGCCCTGTGGTGGGGGGCAGGGGAGAGCAGACCAACTTGGCCTGGTTAAGTTCCTCTGAAAGCCAAGGTCACATCCTTATTAGCAATAAACCTGGGAGGAAGTCCCACCTCACACCCTCCATCCCAGTGTGTCCATCTGCTAACTAACCGTATCTCTTGCCTAGCTGAGCAATTTCCACTGTAGATGAAGGAGCCAAAACAGATCAGCCCCAATCTGCACAAATGAACCAAAATCACAGACTGTAACCCCTTAGTGACCCAGGGACAACCTCCTCCTCAGAGGCTTGAAACCCGCTGACACTGCGACCATGGTGATTACAAAGGGATGTGAGCCCAAACGCACGATCTCAGGATGTGATCAATCACTGGGCAACAATTAGCTCACGGGCTGACCTTCCTGGTGGTGATGTTTTTAAGGTTGTGATGCTGTCTCACTCTTCAAAAGACCCTCCACATATGGATGCACAGACTCAGGAGCAAAGTGAATGTCCTCAGAGAAGGCCTGTTTCAGATCTGGTCCCCTCCTTGGAGGAGCTACTTTACATCTTCTTTATCTTCCCGTCACCCCCAGGGTGACTATGTCTACTGGGAAGACAAATACTAACCTAAGAACAGAACAACTAGCACCACATTTCTCTGTGATGATTCTACCCACTGTCTCACCTGCACATCTCTCTGCTTAGATGTGATCAGTACCATCTCTTACGTGAATGGCACTCACCCTCCTCCAAGAGCGGCCTCCTCCCATCCAGGCCTCCAAAAGGCCTGGCAGAGGGAGCCACCCACGACCAGACCTGCACATTGCTCTCCTCTGCCTAGAACATCCTGCCCCAGGGCTGTGCACGGCTGCTCCTGCTTGTCTCTGAACTAAAGGCCTCTGGTGGTTCCCTATGTCCACAGACCAGAGCCAATCTCCTCACTGGGGCCTTTGGAATCTGTCCCCACGTCACCCTTCCAGAACCTTCCTAGTCATTCCCCAAACACACCCTGAACTGGATGTCAGGACTCAGCACCGCAGCCATCATGAGCTACCTGCAGCCTCCCTAACACATTGTCCCGGTGCATGTCTCTCGCCCTTTGCACAAGCTGCTCTCTTTGCCTGGAATGCCCTTCTGGGAGCTTCTAGAACACAAGGACTATGTCTTTGTCATCCTTGGATCCTTGGCATCAAGAAATGATACTTGACGGAGATGGTGATACAAATCATGGAGTGACACATAACATCCCCCATTTATTACCTTCCTCTGCTTCAGATACCAAGCCATGTTTATCTGCATTATCTGGCTTTATCCTCACCATCACCTATGAAGTGGTTCCATATTATCCCCAGTTTACAGATTTTTTTAAATGGAGGGTCATAGACATAAAGTAACTTGTCCAAGGTCACAAACAGTTAGCAAGTGCTTAATACAGGGATTTCAGCCAAGGTCTTTCGGACTCAAAAGGCATTCTGTTAATCACCATGGGCACAGTCGGACAGACTGATGAGCATGGAACACGAGCTATGTCATAACTCCATCTAACAAAAGAAGTGATTTTTGCTGGTGAGAGCTTACTATGTGCAAGGCACTGAGCATGAAACACCTTTGCCTTCCAGAATCCCTACCTGTTCTTCCTATTATTTTGTTTAGGGTGACAACGTGCCGCACTGGAAAAACAACACATCCCCCAGCATCCCCAACAGAGGACGTTCAAGCCAGTGACATGTAAGAGAAACTGTTCTGAGTGACTTGTGGGTAACCTCCTTACAAGAAAATGGGCGCACACTCTTTTTCCCCTTCTGCTTTGCCCTTCCTACTGCCTAGAATGCAGATGTGGTGCCCGGGGCTCTGGCAGACATCCGGGACCACGAAAGGACCTTAGAAACGCAAGCCAGACACGGCAGAGCAACGGCGCAGAAGTAACTGACAAAACTTCATTTGTTTGGTCAACAACTTTCTGAGCCCATACAGGATGTACCAGGCATGGGGGTAGGCACTTTGGGATAGATTTACCAGTGAACAAATGAGACAAAGGTCACTGCCCTCAGGAGGCTTACAATATAAGAGGAAAAGGCCGTGATAGTGAATGGTATAAGTGATATAAGATGACAGATGCTATAGAAAAAACAAGAGGTAGGGAAAAATGAGGGGACCGAGTGCAGGGACGGGGAGGCAGTGCACTCTGAAATCCGACAGACAAATGAGTGAATGAGAAGAAACACAAGAGGACCTAATAAGAGGCGGTTCGAGTCACTCCCCGGGAAACCGGCTTGGGAAAGGAAACAGCCTCACAAGAGGGAGCAGAGACGTGGAGACATCTGTGGATTGAGTTCAGTCGTACCAGCTCCTCATTCCGCGTGACCAGAAACGAGAGAGAACTGGACTCAGAGTCCCGCCCGAGACGATCATCTGGGCGCTGCCTGATCCCGTATGCTCACGGGGATATGGTAGCCGAGCAGGTGGCGTTCCGGCACCCCCACGCTCTCGGTAAGGTTACATCTGGAGCTTCCAAGGAAGGCTGTATCGGAAGAAACAACTCTGCGGCTGTAAATAAACCGTTTGCGTGATGGCTGTCTGGCGCACGGACCGTCTGGCTGCACGGCGAGCACATCACGTGCCCGTGCATTGTCTGTTTGGCACCCGCTACGAACTCGGTGAACTTTTTTGTCTGCCTGGTGAACAAAATCTTTGCAAACTTCCTGAATCACTAGACTTGACAGTTGTCTCTCTTTAAACTGCAGCTGCCAAGAATATCTCCCCTCCGCCGAGCTTCCTGTTGTTCCCGTCCCTGGCTCCAAAATAACAAGAAGCTGCTCGGCAGTGATGTCACTGCCACTGTCACCGCCTGCAGGGCATTCACATGCTGGCTATATTTAAGACCCAGGCTTCATGTTCAGTGACATGGAAATTGCCACCTTGTGAACCGTACCGGAAAGGCAAGGTTTGAAAGATTATTTTCGACGCATAACCAGGTTACGAATTCTGCCTCTCCCAAGGCAAAGAGGAAAAGGAAGGGCGTTCAGCTGAGCAACGGGCTCCAGCCCCAGGGTCAGCTGGGACCGGCTGTGAATGTCAACCGCTTCTCCCAAGTACCGCAGGCACCGACATTGACTGAGTAGCACCATCTCTCTTCCAACTTTTCTTCCTTCTAGGCTCCTCTGTTATCCCTCAAAACCATTTTGTTTTTATTTACTCCTACAGACTTCTCTACCTACTTCTCAGTAAAAAGACAGCAAACAGAGTTGGAATGAATGGTACCGCATTTCCCTCCCCCATGCGTAATTGCCATAACCTTTACGTGAGTGTTCTGTCATTTTTATCGCTTCCGATCATGTTTTCATCTCCTCCTGCTTCCGTGCTTTGATGGGGAAAAGTGATGGGATAAATGACGTTTCAGACACAGCCTTCTCCCTTTTCCCTCAGCAGCTGCATATCTTTTACATCTTGAGGAACCACCCAAGTCCACGTTTGGTGCACATTTTTCGGGGAACATCTGGCAACCAACTACTAATAGCTGTGACACTGAACCATTCAACGTGGGCACGTGCTTCCAAGCGCAGATGTTCATGCAAATATACCTTGCTGCTTACTCCCTAAAATTTTTAGTCCGTCAACAAAACCTGAGTCTTTGATTGGATTCTGGAAGCACTGGAAAAAATAAACAAGCACATGGCTTTCTGCCTTGCTCGCGACTGCTTTAAGAGATGCCACGATGCTCCCGTTACTCTCTATCTGTTCCAGTCCATCATTTTCATACGGAAAAACAGCCCGGAAGCTTACACTGGTCCCAAAATTCTGAAAGTTGATCGGACTCTCCACCATTCATGGTGTTTGAGAAGGTGCTTCATAATTCTAAGTTCAGGCAATATCACATTTGGCATTTCCATTCTCTCACTGATGGAGGATGCTCTCGTCTCTATTCCCAAAAGAAAAATAAGCTGGGAAATCATTCACACCGAGGATCCCTTCATCTTGGGGTCACAGAAAGCAGGAGCCAAGAGGTAATGAATGAGGATGGAACCAGCTCTTGCTCCAGCAGGCGGGTCCTCCAGACTCACCCTGGGGCCAGAACAACACGTAACTTGTGCCACTGAAACATTTGTATTTTTTTTCCCTGTGATCCCATCCCCTGAAACACATACTGAGGAATGGAATCAACAGAGGGAAAATGAGCTACAGCCACAAAGAGAGCATCTCGGCCTTTGTCTACAACCCCAAAAATCAGAAGAGGCCAAAATACTAACCTAGGCAGAAACCGCCAAGTAAACTGGTGTGCTACACGACCATTAAAAATGACCCCGAGGCAGGCAGGCCCCCCACGGACTGCCATGGGGCTAGCAAGAGAGACCTCCTCCTTGAAAAGGATCTTGGCAATACGAGTCAAGAGCTTCAGAGACACTCATTCCTTCTAACACGGGAGCTCCACTTCTAGGAACCTAGATTAAGAAAATGATCTCTAAACAAAAGAAAGAAGAAAAGAAAAAGAGCTTTACCGAAACAGTATGTCCATGGAGATAGTACTCCTGAAACAGGGAGGGAGGGGAGATGTTTAAGAAAACGGCGGGAGAAACAAGGACATGCGCAAACACCATTCCACACAAGCGAACAACACGAGAAAACGTTTATGATATGAGATTAACTGCTTTTCAAAGTAAACCTTCAACTTATGGATTCAGAAAGATGTGAATTATGTAAAATGAATAGATGAGTAGACACATAAAATGCTTCATAAATAATTTTTAAAAAAACATTAAAAGTAAAATATCATCCAGGTGATTTTATTTAAACTTTTCTATTCTTCCCAGATTTGTGGATTATAATTTGTGCATTATTTTTATATTCTGGGGGGAAGGGGAATTTCTATTTAGACATAATTTGAAATGTACACAGCAATACAAAAAAAAAAGTTATAAAACAAACAATAAAAATTGCACGTACACACTGATAGTGGTGTAAATGCTAAAACTATACTTAAATGAACAATTTAAGTGGAACTAATACTCATGCTAGGGCTGTGAGATTTGGGGCTCTTTTCTACATTTCAAATGACATTGTTTTTACAACTTAAATGTTTAAAGCATGAAAATAAGAGTTTTTTCAAGAAAACTCAAGTTGGCCAGTCATGGCAGAAATCTGTCCTAGAATCCCACTTGTATGCACCTTAACCTGCAAGCATTCAGCACGATGTTGGGTGAGCAAAGCAGGGTGCAAGATGGTGGGCTCCCGTGCAGATCCTTCAAAATCCCACCAGAAGCAAGCCTACATGTCGTTTATACTTCACTGCGATAGAAAATTGAAAGCAAAAAGGAGATATTAATAGTGCTAGCTCTGGTAGTGGGCCATGGCATTCTTTGTATTCTTCAAACCAACCAACCAACAAAAACTAACTCCCAACTCGGTTCTGAGATAAACATCACAAGTGCCTTCACCTAAGAGTCCTGGTGATCTCAGATAATTGCACTTACCCTTTCAGACCGCGATTAGCATTCTGTCTGAGCCCCTGCTACTTCAAGTGTGGTCGTGGAAGCAGCAGCCCAGCACCCCTGGGAGCTCATTAGAAATACGCATCACGCCCCTCCCAGACCTGCCGAACCGAGGCTGAAGGCTGCAGGCTGCGTGACCCCAGGTACGCCAGCTGTCAGCCCTGGCCACACGCTGGAACTGGCCGAGCAGCGGGGGTCTCGCCGCCACAGAGTCTGACTTAATTGGTCTGGAGGGTGGCCTGCACAGAGTTTTAAAAGCCCCCCTGGTGACCGCGGTGTATAGCAAAGTCTAAGCAAGGCGTTTAGCTCTTCAACCCAGAGAATTCTTTGTTAGAAAGTTAGTTACGTTTGAGGAACAGCAGGCTAGGTGAACCCCAGAAAATGAGTCTTTGCAGCCTTGAATGAAGGACTAATTTACTTCCACAAAACCGATCATCATCATCGTGGCCGCCTCTTACTAAGTGCTTCCTCGGGGCACTGCCTGTGCTCGGCGCTTCTCATGCATCGGCTCTCACACACTGTATGTGAGGGGGAGACCATTATTATCCCAGTGCTCCAGATGAGCAGCGTCAGGGATAAAATGGCCATCTGGAATCACAGAACTTGAAGTGGCAGAAGCACTTGCATGACCCTCGGAGTGAGCACCCCCTTCAGTTCTGCACCCCAGGAGCCTCACGCCTCACCTTACACTCAGCCCTGGCTTATCCCCTTTCCCGCCCCCACCCCCATTACACTATGCTTCCCTCCGACAATGGCCGACTCAGCTGAAGCGTGAGGAACTGTCAGCGAAGGGTTACGAAAATGTTTATATATCCCCCCTTGATTTTTAGCACCTACAGGTGAGAGTCAGCTACATCATCTTGTTTATCTCTGATGGACTAAGTTGAACATGGAATATATGTTTGATGAGTCAATCGACAAATGCGTATTAACTAACGACCCGTCCTTCACCAGATTTCTGTAGCATTAGCCGTCAGGAATCCAGCTCCTCCTGGGCCACCCTGTCTCCTGCCCTGACACACGTGTCTTGTACTCACCCCGGTCCCTCCCCATGCACTCAGCTCTCCTTGGCTGCTCTGGTGTAAGTCAACAGAGACCTGCCAGCCGCTGACAAGGACGTGCTGAAGAATGACGAAGAGCACGACTCACTAAGCTGGTGAGACTCAGCCCAGGGAGAGAGCCAGCAACCATGGGGCAACGAGCTTCACGCCCCAGGAGACACTAGGGACAGGAGAGCCCTGACGGGCCGGGACACGCAGGAGGAGCTCAACGGGCAATTCCGTGTGGTCGGGGTTCAGTCCCTGGCCAAAGACCCTAAAAGACCGAAGCAGCTGGAAATGGACCAGAAGGCTCTTGAACACAGAATCCTGATGGTACATTTGCAAACGGTGCTGAAAGGGAGAAGGCTGGAGAAAGGACCTCCAACGAGTCTCCCTGGGGAACAGTAGTTCTGAGAACTCCCTGGTGGCTGCAGTGTATAGCAAAGCCTCAGCAGGAAAAAGCGTGCAGACGCTTTTGGTCATCACATTGGTGACAGGGCCAGAAACGCCAGCTGTCTGGGGAGGCCGAGGCCACCCACAACCACGAGCAGCCGACATCCTGCCTCCTGCAAACGTGCTGATGGCCCTTCATGTAGGTGAGAAACTTGTTTATAATCTCAGCCTACAACCTAATTCATTTAATATATGTTGAAAATATTAGTTTTCACCCTAAGGTCCACCCAGACTCTGGTCTTTCATTTTCTGTCCTGCTTATAAAGGACTTCTGACCTTCTTACCGCCTCTAAATCCAAACTGATGCATTGTAAGCAGTGCAAGCACTAACCGCCTCCTGTCTCCTAGCAAAGCCACAGCCAGCCAATATATATTGAAATCTACTTTCTGTTCTAAGTTCTTTTCCTTTCCTGTCTCCTTCATATTAGAGTTAGCGTGTTATATTGATTTTTTAAGTTAGTTGTGTAGGTAAATTATATTAGCCATGAATTTCATTTCAGGGGAGTAAAGGGAGTGTTCGTCACCAATGTTTTTAATAAAAAAAGAGGAATACTGACTCTGCCAAGACTGAACACTCCCCGTCGAAAGATGCAAAGTAGCTGGATGCAGCACTTGCTAATGAGTTCGCATTACTGTCAAACATTAAGAACCAGCCACGGAAAGACACAGAGGAGGACACGGCGCAAGGACGCTGGACCACCAACTCGAACGGCTGAATCTAGATTTCACCGATCGCAGCTGGCTCCAGAGTGACGGCACAGAACTCTCACTTTGGACAATCCACTGACCCCAAATGCAACGAGGAGATGACCCATGGCAGGGAGCGTCTGCTGTCTCTGCCTACCCAGCATTCGCCCCATCTGGTGGGAGGAGCCCGATTGTTTTTTTTTTTAAAGAAAGGCATCTGTCCCCCTACTTAGCCTGTAGTCAGCGAGGATAAGCCAGCCACCTCCTGGCCCCCGGGGAGCCCGTGACCCAGCCGGAACAGCAAGAACACGACTTCCCGCCAGGGAACTGACGGTGAAGCCCAGGACGTCCTCCAGAGCTCCCGGGAAAAAGCGCTCCCTGCGGGGGTGGCCAAGCTGATGGGATTTACGCCTGGCACTGCTGTGGGCTCTCAGGTCACCACGGGAGAAGAGCAGGCCTGAAAATGAAGCTGCCACTGAGGGGCAGAGAGGGGAGACGTGGAAAGACACGGGTCCTGTCCGACACCCTGCTCCACCTCCCAGCTCCTGGATCCAGCCGGGCAGAGAGCTAGGTCCCCTAAACTTTTAGGTTACGTAAGCCAAATCAACTGCACTTTACCATAAGCCGATTCTAGGGGGTTTCTGTCACTTGCTACTAATAGTTCTCAATGTCTATCTACACTAAGTGGTAAGATTTCAATGGATGACTGACAGATTTCAAGAAAGCCCTGATTCCCAAAAAATGACCAGAATATCACCTTAGGGCTGATGACAACCATCAGCAGGTCTGAAGCTAAGTTTGGTGTGACTACATGGTGCCAGGTGGAAGTACAAAGAGAAGAGCCATCAAGAGGTTGAAAGAGCTAACATTTCTCAATGAGACCCAGGCCAAGTGACAGTGTCACTGGTCCCCTGGTCCATTTGCTCCCCCATTTAACCAACATTACAGCTCAACAGCTGTGCGTCAGGCATTGTGCTAGTTACCAGGGAAACAAGGTCAGTGCAAAAGCATGGTCACTGCCCTCACGGAGCGTCGCCTAAAAGGAAAGACAATACTGACTCACGACTGCCAGTGCTACTACTGAAGGGACACTGGTTCCCGTGGGAGGACAGCACAGAGGGACCTGGCCCAGACAATGCTCAGGCAAGAGGTCGGTGGTAAAGCCTTCTGTATCAGTGAGTGCTCCTGATGCAACGAAACACAGAAAATCCAACTCAAACTGGCATACATAGCAAAGGGGACTGACGGACCCATGTAAGTAGAAAATCTGGCTTCAAGAGCAGGTGGATCACTAGCCCACCGATGTCATAAGACTCAGTTCCCTCACCTCTCCTCTCCAATGCAAGCTGCAGCATAAGCCTCTTCCTAGCACTTGCTCCCTCATGGTGATAAAATGGCTACAGCAGCTCCAGCCTTCACACCCTCATGCACATGGTCCAGAGGGAGCCACCCCAGCCATCCATGACCAAGGGACCATCTTCCCACAAAGTTGCAGCAAACCTCCAAGCATGTCCTCGTGGCCAGATCAGATCATGTGCCCATTTCCAAGTCCAATCACCACACCTGGCTGGGTCAAACCTGGTCACCTGACCCAGTCACCATGGGAAGGAGACAGAAGCATCTGGACCAGGTCAGACAAAACAGGGTTGAACCTCAGTGCCTGGGAGAGTCCAATCCCCACCACCAACCAAGAAAAAAATAAAACCAAGCCGTGGCTGCTCCCCCAGTGTGGGAGAAATGGAAAGGCGCTTTCAGGGAGACCATACGGTGTCCACGGCAGCAGCTCTAGTGAAGGAATCCCAATATTTCCCCCCAGCTCTCAATCCGTAAACATGGGCTTTTGGAATTAGACAATACAGCAAATGTTAATGTTTTAAAACATGCAGACAAACACTGGGTCTTATTTCTGGTCTCTACTAAACCTGAGAGCGGTCTTTGTTTTACATAATGGGTTTGAGATATTCTTCCAGATCACGTTTCTTTTACCAGACAGAACCGAACAACGGGGGCTTCATAAAAGAATGCCAAATTCTCCCTTTTTCAGCCTCATGCACAACTCTGCCATCTTGGCTTTGGGACTTTCTCAAGCAGTTTCCACCGCTCCACCAGCACTGGCCTGGGGATGGTACATTCTTGGTGTGCTTGCCACCACGTTCCCGTCCCACGTCCACGGCAGACACTGCTCATCAATACCAGCCCTCCTTCCTGCTGAGCCCAGGTGAAACCCCAGAATCCTGCTCAACCCAGAACCCCAAGCAGCCACGCCCAGAGGTAGCAACGGGAGGAAGCCTACTGGCCTTCCCTGTTAAGAGTGGGTATTATAACCGGGAAGCTGGCCACAAAAAGACCCAAACTCTTGGTTCCGAAGGCCATCCTAACCCAGGACAGGCTCAGATTTCAAGCCAGTGTCTCCCACGTTCAACTTTTTCAATTCTGACCGTCAGCCTCTTGTGATAAAAAAACACAATCAATGTCTTTAGAAAGACACTGAAAAGATTTACTGGCCTTTTTCAGAAAAGGCATAGCCTTCATATTTCTCCAATAATTTTTTTTTTTTAAAGGCAAAGACTGAGCGTTAGAGGAGACGCTGAGATTTAAAGCCTTCATAGAAAGCCAATAAAGGTCCCCCGAGGGGCTGGATGGCCTGGTGTGAGCAGGGCTCTCGAGACCCCTGGTCCAGTCTTCCCTTCGATCGTGCTATACGGTTCTGCCTCACTCCAGGACACTGCGACAGCAGGTCACTGCTCGGCAGCCCATCAGGGACAGATACACAAAGGGCGCATGCTGGGCAGGCAGGGCTGGAAAAACAACAGGAGGAACTGAAGGTAAAATGAAGGTCGGTGGAGAAAGGCTCCAAGATGCTCACTGCACGGAGAAGCCGGGACAAGGGAGAAGCCCCCGATCTGGCCTCGCCTCAGCAGCCCTAGCCACCCACAGGCAAGGCGCCAGCTAAGAGGAGAAAGGGGGAATGTCCCCTGAGTGTTTACGATGGGCCTGGACCTGCGCCAACTGCCTTAGGAGCATTACTCATGGACTCCCCACCATCCTAGGAGAAACGTATGGACGTGATTTATCTGCCCATTGCCTGCCCCGGCATCAGTCATGGCCTCTGCCCACTCCTGGCCACAACACACCCAATGAAGCATCTTCCTAAAATGTTACATGTGGACATCGGGAGAAAGAGTCTCTTCTTTGGCTTCTGCACAAGGCTTGGTGCTACCAGAAGCCATCTCTGAGGCTGTGTGCAGAGGCCCAACCTCAGAAGGATGCGAACACAGAGGACACAGAGCCAAGGCAAGGAAGGGTGCTGACCTCACCAGAGCACCTGGTCCAGTGATGCCTAAAAAAAGTGACAAGTTAGTTACAGCAACACAAAACTCATCTGCTGACCAAAGCTCAGCTGCTTTGGGTTTCTACTGCCAAAAGCATATTCATATTAGTTGAGATTATTATGCCCCCGTTTATAGACCAGGAAACTGAGATCTGAGAAGTTACTAAATGGCAGAGTCAAGACCAGAGTCACCATGCTGCTTCCTTAGACAAGGACTAGCCACAGCCCTTCTGAGCCAGCAGTGACCATGACACAGCCACCCGGCATCATGCTTAACATCACCTCACTTGATGTCACAAGATTAGGTTACAAGATTACGGGAGGTGGGGTGTGGGGGGCACTTTCTTTTAATTTTAGATAGACAAAGATCCAGAGGCTCAGAAAGGAAAAGAGAATGGCTCCAGTCACATCTAACAACGTACGCCTGTTAGCGGAGCAGAGCCCCACTGGAGCGAAGAGCCGTGACAAAGGAGTAAGGCTCGTCCCAACACGAGACACGGGGAGAAAAGGCCTTGAGCAGGACTCTGCGAAACAATCCAGAGGGTGCTCCTTGAGACACCGTCTTCACCGCCTTGGAGAATCAACTGGAACTCTCTTCAGGAACCGGGCAGGCTGCCTGCTGACGGAGCACAGAGAAAACAACTCGCTCCAACCCCCTAATACCCGAACTAGGAAGCCTGGTTAGTGAGGACGCAAGACTGCAGCTGAGAGAAGACCAGTCACAAACCGGTTCAAGAGCCAAAATGAATTTATCGGCTCACATAACAGAAAAGTCCTGAGGAAAGTGAGCTACAGGAAAGACTGGATCCGGGCAGGAGCTCAGATGTGTCATTAGGACCTGCGGGCTCCTCTCTCCCTCCACTTCCCACTGTGCTGTCGCCATGTTCGGGGTCTCCCCACACAGCAGCGAAGACAGGTGCCACAGCTCCTGGCTTATATCCTATCCTCTCGAGAATGCAATAATCAGCTCTTATCAGATCAGCTGGGACACATGCCCTCTGTCACCCGATCGTGGCTCCCAAGGGCTGGCAGAAGCTGACTGTCCAGGCCTGGATGATCTGCTCTGCTCTGGAGCGCTGGGTGGGCAACGGAAGGGTCATCATGCCAGGCCACACAGATAGAATGAAAAGGAAGAAGAGCCCACAGAGTCAGGCTGGAGCAGTGTTTGACCGGGGGAGACAGAAGCGGGGGCGGGGGACATGGCAGGCAGCCTCCAAGATGGCCCCAATGATCCCGTGATATGCCTCTTGACATACACACCCATGCGTATACTCCCCTCCCACAGTGAACCAGGTTTGACCCGTGTGCCAACAGAATACAGCAGAAGTGACAGCATCTCGTTTCCAAGATTAGGTGACAAAAGATGCAGTGGCTTCCACATTGGGTGTGTTAGGTTATCTGTTCTAGGAAGCCAGCGGCTATGTTGTGAGCAGTCCCCTGGAGAGGCCCACATGGCAAGGAACTGAAGCCTCCTGCCAACGGCCACGTAAATGAGCTTGAAAGTGGCCCCTCCAGCCCCAGCCTGGCCTTGAGATGCCCAGCTCTGGCCAACTGCCTGCCTGCGACCTTAGGAGAAACTCAGAGACAGAACCTCCCAGCCGAGCCATTCTCAGATTCCTAACTCAGAGAAACTGTAAAGAATCATAAACATTTGTTGTTTTAACCTGCCAGGTTTGGAGGTAATTTGCTCCACAGCAAGAGATCACTAACACAACGAACAGAAACAGAAAACGTCTCAATAACCCAACAACTCAGTCACTCGCTTCTCTCGTGTCAATGTGCGTCTTCCTGTGAACACCTGTCTTCATAGCTTGAGTTTCCTTAATTAATTCATTGGGAAATGAATTAATGATAGCACGAAAGGAAAACCATTAATTTTGAGCAAAAAGAAATGTGAAATAAAATGCTGAATTTGTTCAGGGACGCTTCAATTTTACAATGAGCATATACTCATATATTTAGAACCAGTAAAACACTCATATACACGAACACTCTTAGAATGCTTATAGCAAAACTAATTTCACTTTGTTTGAGTCTGAAATAGCCTAGCACTTAATTCTTTCTGCACCATTACAGTTAAAATATAACTTTTGATTAGATGAGGTTTTTAGTAATATCATTATTACACTAAAGAAAAATGATGATGATAGTTAACACTTACTGAGCATTTATGAAGCACATTTATTGAGCCGACATATGGTCTCTCATTTTATCACGAAACCCTATGAAGTAGAGCTTTCCTAGCCTCATTTTATAACTAAGGAAACAGAGAGATTAACTTGCTCAAGATCATACAACTAATAAACAGGAGAGCCATCGTCAGACCCCCACAGCCCAAGGCCAGGATTCGTGCCACCAACCCCCAGGCTACCCTGCCTGCATTATGATACCTGCCACCTGAACACACACGGACCTGAGAACAGGGTGGCCCCAATGCACACACACTGGCCTGGCCTCCGGCCTCACGGTCCTGCCCCTGCCCCACAGCTCACAAGCAACAGCTGACCACGGAGGTCCACCACCTGATGACACTGACCGAAGCTCCTTCTGCAGCAAGAAGAGAGCTCTGACACCTGGCAGGGGCGAACTCTGTGGAACATGTCAGTTGAATTTCTCAAAATTGACAGGTCCTACCTCTCCGTTTGGTCTCTTCTTGTTTTTTCCTGAAGTATTGGTGGCCTGTTTCACAGATGTCCCTTCTACCTGCAAACTGCAAACTCAGGCACCTTAAACTCTTAGCTACCCACTGTTTAAACGGGGAGACTTCCGAGTCAAAAACTGCTTGGTTAAATTGGTCTTCTATTCCACTCTCCCAAGAATTATCACATACTAAACTACAGTTACTGTAAAATAACACTTCCAAGAGCTCACTCGTGTCCAGTGCCTTACGTACTTTCACGTACGTTCCTCCTCATTCATCCTCTCAGATGAATAAGATTAGCCTCTCGGCTTTATAAACGAGGACATGCACACTTGCAGAAGTTAAACAATTCACCCAGAAAGACACAGTCTTCCAGCAATGGAGCAGGGACTCACGGCTAAGCCGACTCCTAGCACAACCCAGAACGACAGGGAGTGTAATCCGTCTCTGCCCGCAGCCTTCGGTGTGATCAAACACCGTTATGCACAGAGCTCTGGCATGGCCGGGTACCGTGGTGTTCCAGTTGATGAAATGCCAGATCAGACTCCGATGACCATACTTCTAGTCATTTAACTGGCCCTGATGTTCTTGAGATGTCATTTTAAAATGGATCACGGTGCCCACTTTCAATTACATACATATAACAATGACATTAGTGCCGCTCACATCACCTGACAGCACAGGGATGACAAACACTGCTGCTGTAAGAATCTTAACTCCGGACTCCCCTGTACACCACAAGACATATGTTTCTCCTGGTCTTGTTTTAAAGTGTTTTAAAGAACCAATGAACTGCCTAACTCACCTAAAATGGGTGGGGGGTGCTAAACTCAAATGTTCAGAAACTGGGAATGGTTATTTTAATACACTAACCCAGTGAAATGCCACATCCAGGCACAGAGAAACGATTAACGTGGAGCTTACATAGTGAAGGGGGCAGACTAAGAAACGGCAGGCTATAGATATTAAGTACGGTACATAAAAATATGTTTGCATGTGAAGAAATTCAGTAAAAATGCATGTTTTTTATGGGAGTTGGGATTTGGGGAGATTCACTTTATAATTTTCTTTATCAAGATATAAACAAAGTCACAGAAAAAGAAATAAAATGGCTCTTAAATAAAAACAGGCTCAACTCTACTCTTAATGAGGAAAAGGAGAGTGAAAAACAGCCTGCCAGGGCCATCTTCCACCTGTGATGTTAGCAAAGGCCCGGGAGTTGGAGCCAACCCCTGTGCGTACTGCTGTGTAGTCAAGGACACCCCGCCCCCCGCCTCACTGGGGACCGTTCGATGGCAAGCTGATGACCTCTATCCAACTGAAAAAAAGCACAGTATTTTTGACTCTGCAATTCTGCTTCCAGGAATTTTTCCAACAAATATAATCATGTAGGAACAAAATGATACTTGCAAAGGTTATTCTCGGTGGTACCGTTAGAAGGAGAAAAACTAGAAACCACTTCAACACCTGGCTGTTGGCACACTGGTCAACAGATCCATTTCTGGTGCTGCCAGGCAAAAAGGTGTCGTGGTATTAAAGAGGGCAGCCCCGTGGACACCAGCACAGAGCACTTCCTACAATGTAAAGTCAGAGGGGCAGAGGCTATGCCACCACTGTGCATTAAGGAAGAAAAGGAGGAAGAAAGGGGAGGACAATGAAAAGAAAATATGGCACCCAGATCGGCTGTGTCTGCACGAGCACCTCTGGGATCGGCAACAGGGTCACCTCCGGGCAAACTGGGTGGCTGGGGGTGGCACACTTTAACCATCTGTAAGTACCTTCTGAACCACGTGCACGCAAGTCATTCAATACTTAATCAACAAAATAAATTAAAATGTCAAAGGTGTAAATTTTACTTCTATTGGTCACTATCTTTTTTTTTTTTTTATTAAGCACTGGTGAAAGGTGTGTTTGAGTTTTAAAGCCTCCCCACACCACCCCGACCCCCGCGCCCTCCCCTACCTTGCCAAGGCCTGGATCTTCATGACGTGCCGCTCCTCCTGCTCAGCCAGCTTCCTTTTCAAGGCGTCGACCTCTTGCCGGAGGGCAGCTGAGTGCTCCATCTCCCCGTCCAGCAGGTTCCGCAGCGACCTGGGAAGTGGGGCCGCGTGGGTTCGGGTGCTGCTAATCCAGAGTCCAGCGACCCCAGAACATGACTATTGACCTAAATCAAGTCCCAAGTCATCGTTTTCCACAAGGCTCTGCATAAACCATAATTCAAGTCTATCTCATATAAATTGATTTAAAGAAATACCAAACTCTGCTCAGGACCTCAGAGTAACAATTAGGAGGAGCCCCAGGGGAACCATCTGCAGCCCAGGCTGTGTCCCCTGCGGGCTGTTGCCCGCGGGCAGCTTTAATCAAGGGAAAACGATGAGTTGAGTGAATCCCTGGCAAGGCCCCTTACAGACATCCCACTCAAAGGTGCGGCATATTAAACTGTGACCATTTTGTCACAGCCACAGTGGAGAAGATATTTAACAGAGGAAGGATGACAGGACAGGCCAAAAGAATCATCGGAGCCATAAAAATAGAATATAGGCTCAGATGATCTGATAGTTACCTAGTCTCATTTTCACTTCTACCCACAAAACACACTTTAACCCTGCTCTGTTGCCATCTCCAGGTTAAACAAGCATGCACACCGTTTTATAGAGCTATATAGTTTGAGGTTGCATGTATCACATTTTTGTTAACCCCCTAAAACATGTCCGCCTGCGCATCTGTCATCCTTGGTTTTAAGAGCGGAGAAGACAGCTCTTCCAGAAATAACCTCAGTTACCACCTAGAAATGAGCTGAGCATGGTTCTGCTGACCATTTACTTCACTGGACCTTAAGTGGCTATTTCTAGAAAACATTTACTGACTTCTGTGCATCTCCCAAATCTAGAGGATACTTGTCATGTGACATTGGAACATAAGGGAAAGTGTCTGACCTCCCACTCCCACTTGTTCGCCAAACTTTTCCAAGATCTGTGCTCCTTGAGAGTTTTGAGAAAACTCCCCTCTTAGGGCCTAGGACACTCACACAAACAGGGTGATTTTTTCCTCCTCTGGGAAGAAGAAATTGACAGTGACTACTATTCCTCACAAGGTAAGACAAAACCCACGACTTCTTCCAAAACACTAGCTCCCGCTGAAGTGAGGAAAAGGACCCCTGCAGTGTCTACATGCCCCTTGTTGAAAGTTTTAGTTGGAAAACTATACTATCTAAAGGTTTTTATTTTAAAAATTCCCTCACTTTAGAAATCATGCTTGTTTGCTTTTATATGTTTCCGTAAAAGATGAAAGATTGTCAAGGACCCAAAATAAGGTTTAAAAAGGAGGATCATGATTCCATGTCATCATGGATGCTTAATTCTCTAAGTAAACTAACACACACACACACACACACACACACACACACACACACACACAACTCACTCTCACTCTCACTCTCTCACACACAAACTCACTCCTCTCTCTCTCTCTCTCTCTCTGTCTCTCTCTCTCTCACACTCACACACACACACACACACATACTCTCTCTCTCTCTCCCTCTCTCTCACACACACATACACATACATACACACACACACACACACCTAACCCCCAGGGAAGCAGCCTAATTGTGTTTACTGAAGCTCAGCAGATACCTACAGGCAAATCCCTCCGCTGACCACCTGTAGCCAAGACTACAAAAGGTCCTGGCAGTTGAGAAGCCCCTGCTCAGGTAGCCAGATGGTAGCGACACAGCTGACCCCTGCCTAGTATCTGGCTTGGGTTTCAACAGGGAATAAAAGATAAAATGCTTTGTCCTCTCAATGTCCACAACTGAGCTGTTAAAGAGGTCCAAAGAATTCAAATACTATCTTGTCCCAAGCATCCCTTATTTGACAAAACTCTAAGACAAGTGTTCAGGTGCCTGGAACATGGCTGACCGGCCCTTAATTAAAGTTTACTCAAAAGTGACCCCACTTTACCGGGTCGGAGGCTGATACATTGTGCAGGTTTCTTCCTGCACAATGAAAACGTTTTAAAACCATGGTGATGACTGCACATAGCTGCGAATATTCAAAATGCCACAGAATTGTATAGTTTAAATGGGTGAATTTTTTGGTATGTGAATATTATCTTAATAAAAGTTGTTTTAAAATTTTTTAGTTCATTCCAAGTTGGTACCGTGATTGTAAGGTTTTCATCTCTTGCTAACACTCAGGCTACAACACACACACACTAAAGCCGTACTTTCCAGGCAAAAAGCAAGAAACCACTGGTTGCAATTTTGCCAACAAAGCAAAATGTCCTCCATCTGTGATATCTTTTCCATCTCAGAGGTAGAATGATGGAGGCAGAGCAGCCTCTGCCTTGAGCCTGAAGAGCTCGGTACCTGTTCTCCTCCTCCAGCTCCTCCTTCCTATTCATCATGGCCACGATGGCTTGTCGCAGTTCATCTAAGGGAAGAAAGCGAAGTCAAAATTAATCAGCGCGTCGGTCTCGCCTGTTATACCGGTGCTCTCACCAATCTCAATTATGCACTATTTTGGGTGACTTGTCTAGACGACTTCCCTTTCCCTTTCAAAAATAATCCCTATACGGTCTCCGTTATCCAATGGGCTCACATGATCACACAAGATGGAAAGGCGGGGCAGATGGGAACAAAGGCAGAGGTGTTTCCTTGGTGAATACACTCAGCCGCTCTGGAAAAGAGCTTGCAATTTCTAAGTGTTTTTCTAAGTCTCTGCTACTGGACAACATCTGTTTTGAACAATGACACATTCCCAGTTATGGCTATTTATCAACAGATCAGACAGAAGCAGATTGAGTCCCATTTGGGTCCACATTGACACAGAAATGCTTACTCGGGCTTAGGAAGCTATCTGGTTTTCCTTCCCCGGCTTCCAGAGTTAGCACACAGGCAACACTGTAATGGGGGAGGGGTCCCCTCCCTGACACATAGTCCACAGCTACTTACAGGAGCTACTCCTCATGTACCCTTTGTGTAGAAACGCTTTCATTGACAGCAAACCATACCTTTAAATTAGACAACCACCTAAGTTTCCTACTACATCAAACAACCGTTGTCACTGTCCACCACGCATTAAGAACACTGTTTACCATATCATTCGATCTCAAGACCTGAACTTCTGAGTTTCTCCTGGAGCGCCAGTTTTGCTTTGGGTTGTTCACCTTGCCCGCAAAGAACCCCGTGAACTATATTTCCCTCTTGGGATTGGCTGCTAGGAAGTTCATAGCCAAAACTGCACATCTAGTGATCATACATGGCCATGTGGCAACCTTGACGTGCCCTAACCTCACCTCGGATCTCTGACCAGTCTCTCCACCTGTGCCAATTTACCTATCACTGGCCTCGCTTTATTTTTTTTATGTTTTGATATGCTGCTTCAGATCCTCTTTCAGAAGGAAGGATGGTCTGTTGGTTACTTCCTTTTAGCTAATATTTGAATGCTTACACTTGTCAAGCTCTGTTCAAAGCCTTACAGGCACTATCTCAATTAATCCTTCATACACACCTAAGAAACATGTGCCACTGTCCCATTCTATTAGGCTACTGGACATGGGGGAGGAAGAAGACAGATAAACAGGTGGGTCTCTGCCCCTTACACTGGGACTCAGGGAAAAAGGCCCGTCAGAGACCCCGAGGAAGAAATGGGGTGATAAGACCAACGTGGTCCTCAGATAGCAGTGGAAAAAATGAAAGCCCACAACCCGGGTCCCATGGGAAAGAAAGGAAATGCATTATGGGGGATCCTCTCCATCCTCCGGGAGAGGCCCCTCTGTTCAGATGACATGGGACAAAAAACAGACCCTCCCGTCTCTTCCAGCGCAGAGCAGCCACCTCTGTGCAGTTAGGACGCGACTAAGAGGTCTCCACCCTGGCTTCCCCACCCCAGAAACGGGGCCTCCTAAGGTGCCTGCGAGGAGGTCTGTTACTCAGGTAGCCCTCTCCCGCTGTCGCTGAGGCATCACCAAGAAGAACCAAAAATCAGAGGGTCCACTTGCATTTGTCGAGCACCTAAAGGCATAAGCACTGTCCGTGGCATTGCGGGTGAAGAGGGGATGAAAGAGACCAAAGTCCCTGCCTGCACAAGAGGCCTTCTCCCTAGCAGGGGGGACGATCACACAAATGAGCACGTACGACTCAGGGTAACGAGAGGTGCCGGGAGGAAGACGGCAGCGACGTGGGACTGAGGGGAGCGGGGCCATCTCACACGGGTGCTCTGGGAAGGCCTCTCCAGGAGACGACACGTGAGCGAGGCCTGATGGAGAGACGGTGCCAGCCTGCTGCTGGTGGAGGGAAAACACTGCACACAGCAAAGGCACATGCGAAGGCCCTGAACAGGTGTGAGCTGGGCCACAAGAGGAAGGCAGAGTGACATGAAAAAGGTGACACACAGCAAGGGCAGAACCCAGCAGCCTGAGACCTCGCTGAGTAAAGGCATGTGGCAGGGAAGCTGCCCCCGGAAGCTTCCAACCTCAAGGACCTGATGACAGCTCTAGCAGCCACCGCTTCAACATTTCATGCACATTGTCTCACTGGTGCTGCGGATCGGCTCTGCAGGACGCTATCTTCAAATCTGTTTTACACACTCAAAGAAATTACATGTAAAGACAGAGCTGGAATTTGAATATAAACCTGTCCAACTGCAAACTGTGTGTCCAATCCTAAGCAACACGGTAACTGCCACCACTCACATGCAGGGATGCAGAGCTACGGTTAGATCGGCCCCTCGCAGTGACATCGACCCACTGTACGGACGAAGAACAAACCTGGGGAGGTTATTAAGTCAGTCACACAACACACACCTTTAAATGCCAGAGCCGGGATCGGAACTGAGGCCTGTGGCTCCAGGCTGACGCTGCTGTAAAGACGCACAGCGGTGACTGAGGTAAGAGGGCTGGGGAGGAGACTGATGCCGTGTGTGCGCCATGCCCACAGCTAAGGCTCCAGGTAATGCAGCCACATCAGGACACTGGGAGGCCCAGTTCCTGTCACATGTTATAAGAACAGACCATACATGACCCTCTCAACTTTTCTCAACATTTGAAATTTTTCATCAGAAAACAGGTAGGAAAAGCATTTCCAGAAAAGGTAATAAATAAGATTAGGAAGATGGGGGAGAGGGCAGGACTGAGAAGGAAAGAAGGTTAGGCCATGGCAGAGTTAACCAGCCTAGATATACAGAAAGGGGCCGAGCTATTGCCCTGTAGCCCCAGGGAAAAGTGAGCTGGCATGTGACACAGAAAAGCCACAGAGAGTGGACAGTCTGCCTGGACCACGTTCTGCCTGGAGTTACAATGGCCCCGAGCTCACACATTTGTTCATTCATCAGTAAACATCTATTGAGCACCTACTGGGTATAAGATACCCTCCTAGGGAGAGAGCCGGGCCCCCAACTTACCTAAGGAAAGAATGTCCTTGAAGAAGGATTTCTTAATGGAGAATAAATAATACACGTTCACACACACCTACGATGAAACAGAGTCTGTATGACTCTGCATTCTGAATTTGACCAGGTAACTGAGGCTCTGGCTCAAGGCATTAAACCACTCTGAGCCTTTCTTTCCGGCACAAATTGCGAACAGGACCCAGCTTCCCACCCGCCTAGGGTGCTGTAAGGTTCAGAGCAGAGATGAGGCGGGACAGTGCCATGTCCAGGCACTGCCTCTTCTGGACTACAGCAGGCAGCATTAATAATTTAGAACTCATCCTAATGCTAAAGTTTTAAAAAAAATGTAACTGAAAATGCTGATTAATCCATAAAAATACAAAAACAAAAAAATGACAGTAACTTATTCCCATGACACCACAGCCATAAAAAAAAAAAAAAAAAATCAGGCGTAGCATGATACATTACTGAAGACAGCAGGGCGCTATCTTGCTGGCCTCGTCTTCCAGAACCCCGAGCGGGCGGTGAGGCTGCCACCGTGTGCTGTGGCACACACTCGGGCAGCTGCCTCTGTGCCCTGAGGCCTGTCTGAATTCTGGGTTTCCTGATGTGGCCTCCTCTCCCACTGGGGTCCTCAACTGGCCCACACTTCACAGGGGAGCAAAGGAATAGGATGTTTATAATGGAGATCTGAGGCTGGAAGAGGTAAAATCTTAGATGTTTTTGGAGCAGTTTTAGGTTCACAACTGCAAGGAAAGTATAGAAATGTCCCACCCACTCACTGCCCCGCCCCCCGCCACATACACAGCCTCCCCCATTACCAACACCCCCCCACCGGAGCGGCACCCTGTTACACACGAACCCACGCGGGCGCATCGTGATCTCCCAAAGGCACCACCGACATTTGCTCTTGGCCTGGGCATTCCGTGAGTCTGGACAAGTGTGTACTGACATGTACCCACCATCAGAGCATCACACGGAATAGCTCCACGGCCGTAAAACTCCTGTGCTCTGCCAAGTCATTGCTCCCTCCCGGGGCAATCTCTTAGTCAGAGACCATACTCCACTCGCCAGGCTTCTGTGCAGTGGCGGCACATCACACGCACGTCTGACTCACGCTAGTGAACCGCTTGCACCAGGTCTAAGCAGGATGGGAGCTTGGCGGGGCACACGGCACAGGCACCCCCACCACCAGTGCGTTCAGCACGGGGCGCCCCGGACTGCACAGGACAGGAGCGGTCCCTGGGCTCTGCGGAGCCTCTCCTGGAGGGTGCAGCCTGCCTCTGCACACGCTATCCTTACGCCGAGATATTTGCTCCATGCCCTCTCCTGAAGACACCAGGGCACCACCAACCCTGTACCTGGCCTCAGATGTAGACACAGCAACCTGTCAGGACCCAGGTCCAAATCCTGACTCTGCGCCTGGGTCACTCTGGGCAAGTTACCCACACTCTCTGAGCAGCAAGTCCCACAGCTATAAAACGGGATCTTAGGAGTCACTATCTCACACAAGCGTTACAAGGACTCAATAAGGTATATGTAAATGAGGTGCTTAGACAATGCCCAGCACACAGAAAGCGTTCAGCAAATGTTACTGATCACTGGCACCAGCGCCTTTCTCCTCATGGCGGGGACGGAAAGACAGGGGAAAGGTAGTAATGACGCCCAAGCATAGACTGTTTCAGTTGAGCCCTTCTCAGGAGTTAGGAGATTTACTGAGCTCCTGTGTACCTTGACCTTGGGAAATAAAAAGAATTCTTTAAAGTGGTCTATACCCTAGATCAGCAGACTGTATAATGGAATTTTCTGAAGAGTCAAACAGCCTTTATCGCCATGGGCGATGTGGGAAAGCAGACCCAGGGAGTGAGGTGTCATCTGGGGGAGACTGAACAAGGGTCTGGGTTCCGGGCTTTCAGGCATAGCATGAAGGGACCCCGAATACTGCCACTCAGACTTTGCAACTGAAAATTGTAAATTCCGTGGGGGAAAGAAAACTCGGAGGAAGAACTGCCTCCCAGAGAGTCCCCGCAAACGTAAGAATGCTCTTCTGGCAAAGAACAGCCACAGTCGCTGTAATGAGAGCTCGTGGCCACGAGCTCTCCTTGAAGGGGACATGAGTCACACTGCACAGAAGCCACAGGAATAGTGGAGGACTGACGCTGACCCAATCCACGCCATCGTGCTGGCGGAGCCCTTCCCTTCCCCGCTGTGCAGTTCCAGCCCCGTGGACCACGCCCCTATCCTGGCATCAACATCAAAACGACTGAGGACACAGACACAAGCAAAGCCGTATCCTTCTACCGGGAATCCTGGGGGAAAACCCATCACGGAAAGAAGGCTGTCGGACTGTCCCTTCTGCATTCCCTATGCTGCCATCACGGAACAGTCATGGAAATGACCCAAGAGCTAGTATCTTGCCCCCCCAAAAAAACACTCTTTCACTTTAAATGCATTCACTTTGCTGACTTTGCTTGGGCAGTAAATCCAGTACGTGTGTAATGTTCGGGTTGATTTCCATATATCACATAAATATTATATTTTTCCAAGCACCAGTGACACACACTGGCAGAGGCGCTGCCTAACTTGTAATTTTCTCTCCTCTCCCCGGCACTGCGCATCCCATTATTTGTTTAGTCTATCACTGTGATTTCCTTCCTCTTTATGACCTGCCACGGCACACGTTACAGGTGACGACAGAGCAGGGCTTCTGCACTGCAGCTCCGCAGAGCCTGGCTGGGCTGGGTCTCCCCCTCCTCGGACTGAAAGGCAAAGGACCATCCGTCTCCAAACCAGTTGCTGGCTTGGCTTCGGAGAACCAAACAGCCAATCAAGTCCACGGGAGAGTGTTACCTTTAACCGCAAGCCGTTGATCTGGGATAAAGGGCAGCATTCCGAATCACCATGGAAAAGATGAATTTGTCCACAAACGCTGCCAGGGCAAGGGATCATTTTGGGAACAAGAAACAAGACAAATCTCTGCTTCTGCGATGTATCAAAATAAATTTCAGGCCATTTAAATATGTGAAATGCAGCAATAAAAGCTCTATAAACGTGAACAAACATCTTGCAGCATCAGAAGTCTTTCTTAACATGAAAGAACAACTCCATTAAGGAAATGAGTTTTGATTTTTTTTTTTTTAGCTTCTGCACATGAAAGTCCAATCTCACATCAAGGCAGCAAACGGGCAGTGCAGAAAGAATGCAGGTTTTTAATCAAATCCCAGCTCCTCCATGGCTCACCTCTGCGACCCTGGGCAAATGACCACCTTGTTGCCTCTCAGTACCTTCGGCTAGAAAAATGATGCTAATACTGCTGACTGCACAGGACGGGGCTGGGATCAGCGACAGTGTTACGGCCACACTCCTCCATTTTCACACTGTGGCTACTTCCGTGCTACAATGGCAGAGCTGAGTTGTGACAGAGCCCAAGGGGCCTGCACTGCCTAAAATATCTGTCATATGGCCCTTCCCAGAAAGGGGTTACTGACCCCTGTCCAAAGGTTTGCAACCCGTCTTAGGAGAACATCCAGAAGCTTCCCTCCGCTCCCCCAGCCCGGCCCTCTTGGGTTCAGGGCTGAGGGTGGCTCTCTGTGGTGAGGCATGTGGCCGGCCAGACACTGGTGCCCATCGGCAGGGCCACAGGCGAGTCACCAGCAAGAGCCTACAGACCAGGCGTCACAGATGCAGAACAGCCGCTGAGCAGCTGCTGCCGCAGACACTGTACATCCCTCACCTCCTCTTCAAAGATGTCCTCGGCTCTGCCTCTTGTCCCCCTGGCTGTCCCTGCTCAGCCTGCTGCCCTAGATCATCTTCTTCCAGCCTCTCTGGTCCCCCAAGGTGGCTGGATCTACACCCGGGGCTCAACCACCACCTCCGTCCCCCGCAGCCCAAAGCTGCGTCCTGAAGCCTCAGCCCACACACACCACAGCCGCTTCTCTAGCTTGGGCCTCGGCCGGTCTCCTCTGCTCCCCACTGCTTCGCCTTCCACTGCATCGAACCCGCTCCCCTTCGCTCTGTTCCCAGGACCTGGAAGGCCTGGCTGCCTCCCCAACATGCAGCCTCCTTTAAGTTTCAGCTCAGAATCACCTCTCCTGTGACACCTTCGCCTGCTGGCTGTGGAAGGTGCACGAGGCAGCTGGCCTGTCCTGTCTCATTCATGTCCCCTCTCTGTCCCCAGAGGCCTCCAGTGCCCACCCATCCGAAGCTGCAGCTGGTGGGACCTAGGAAGGCTGAGCCAATCATACTGAATCTTCCAGAAGTTTGGCATGGGCCAAGTCTCTACCTAGAGATGAAGGGAGATAAGACGATGTAGCTCATCCAAGAGTAAATGGTTCAAGTTGCTCTAACGAGATCCCTCTGCTGAGAACTGAGCCACTGACAGTTTACCAGAGCTCTTTTGTCACCAGATGCAGAGTCCTGGCCAGGGACAAATGAGATGCAGGAAAAGGGAAGGAGCCCACCAAAGAGAAAAGCCAGTAAAACCCCCCGGGCATGCCCAGCCAGTACAGAGAAAACGCTGAGCTCAGCAACGCGGCTGGCATCTGACATGCCAAACGTGTGCCCTAGGGCCCTGTAGCCTGACGCTGTGGCAATGCCCCAGAGGAGCCAGACCTCTGAAGAGAGCCTCAGTAAGCTTGCCATCGACGGACTTGGTCCCTTGCTGTGCCGATGTAGCCAAGACAGCCCTCCAAGGGCAGCATGCAGAGACCATGGGGCCAGGGGAATAAGCAGGCAGAACAGAGGCGTGGCCACCCAGGCCCCTGGGAGCCCTCCAACACTCTGCCCTCGTGCTCCTAACCTGAGCAGGTGCCGTGTCCTCAAGCCGAACAAGCCAAAGAGAGGTCACTAGACCCCTCGTTCCCCACGCCCCCCGCCCAGCGTGTGTAAACCTCCACGACAGCGCTCGGCCCCCGGGCTGGAGCTGTTCATCCGCGGCTCTGGCTCCCAAAGCCCCGCTCCCCGCAGCCCGCAAGACCCAGCGAACAGGGACCCCAGGGCCCACCACAGCCCCGACCATGGTATATGGGACTAAAATGAGTCAAGGGACAGATGAACAAGTGAATTCATGAACAAGAGAATGACTGACACCCACTGAGAAAATGTGGCCCTCGTCTCTGGGAACTGGACCGGGCACAAGTGTCAACTGCATTCAGGGCAAGTTCAAGGCCCCAACAGAGTGCGCTAACCATCAGGTTCACAGCTGCAACTTCTTGCCTCCGTGACAGAGATTTGGGCTCAAACTGAGCTTTTTCCAATATGTGTCTCAGAGAGCTACACGTGGAAGGAAGGAGACAAACTCTCATATGTCACTACCGTAATCTAAACCTGGACAAGCCCACAGAATCACGCCCCTCCCTCCTCGGCACTGACCACCCAAATCCCTGATCTCAAGCAGGTCAGCAAGGCAGGGACCCAAACATGAACACGGGCATGCGGTACAGGTGACCCTCAGCCACCACGCAACGATCATGGGCGTCAGAGGTTGCTGTGTAAAGTGACACTGAGGGAAGGACGAGAGCCTTCCCACCTTCAGCCACTAAAGGCCCTCCAGCGGGGGAAATTATCTTAAGATAAATTGATCTTCAACTCCCCTTTCCAAATTAAACAGGGAGGAGACGCGATACATGCATCTGGACTTGTGCATGCGTGCACACACTCTGTCGCTTACATAGATCTGGGTAATAATTCTCTGGCTTTATACAACATCTTTTTTCCAAAGACCTCAAAAGAGTCTTTACAAACACTCCCCTGGGCCCAAACTCAGTTATATTTAAAGAGAGAGCTCACGAGGGCACATGCACAGAAAAAAATGTTTCTCAATATATACTTAACCTAGACCGTCGTTTTTCAAACTTAACACACTGCTTTTCTTTTTAATCTTTTCTGCCTACCCAATCCCTTTCCTTTTATCTCCCAGAGAAAGGATAAACTCTATTGAGCTCCAGACGTAACTTTTAAAATCAATCTCAGGCCATTCAAGCTGTTTGTTCTGGTTGTCTCTCCTGCCCGCCCAGAGTTTCGACTTTGCAATTTGTTATCGTGGGAGAAAAGAAATGCTACAAGACCCGTTCCCAGTGCTCCAGGGGCCAGCGGCTGTTTTCGGTACACCCGGGAAGGCGGAAGGCACCTTAACACACAACCTCATCTAAAACTCACCAAGGATAACATCGCCCGCCGAGAAGCATGGATTACTACACCCATAACGTGAGTGGGGCAACAAGCCCAGGGGAGAGAAGTGCCTGCCCCAGGCCACACAGCCAGGAGAAGGCCGGGCAAGGACCCACACCCACCAGGCTCCTTGGAAGCCTGGCCCCGACCGCGCTGGCAGCACCAGGCCTAGCCACCCTCTCCCAGAGAACACGCCCTTATGACACTCACCAGCCCCCAGTGCAAGGCCTCCAGCAACTCTGCCAACCCTTCTCTGTCCTCTTGGAAAATCAGCACTCTGATTCAATCTGCCACCCCAGGCCCCCACCCTGGGCTTTAAAACTATTATTTCTACATAATCTGGAAAGGAAAAGAAAAAGCTTGAGAAATGCATGGGAATAGACTGAGAAATATAAAAAAATCACAAGAGACAGAAAAAAATACCTTGTAATATCTTGATGAAGTTCTAGATCTTTATTGTTTGCATGTGTGTAATTTATGTTCTCTTGCTTATTCATGTGTGTGCGCGCGTGCGCATGTGCTCACGCTCGCTCACACACACACACACACACACACACACACACACACACACACACACACACACACTGCTTACAGTGACTTACAGTACAAACCTTAAGGCAAGTGTCTCAAAAGCAAATGCAGATAGGGCCCCACAGGTAACAACAGTGAACACGATAAAATCCTCAGACAGATGCGGGATGGTAGGAAGAGGGGATGACGTGTCCTACTAAAGCCATAGCCCCTGCCTCTGTCCACTGTCCCACAGGGAGACAGCCTAGGCTGCCCCCAAATCTCATTTGTCAAGAGAAGCCAGAAGCCACATTTTTATACAAACCAATTTTAAAAGCTATTAACTAAGGTTCTTGCCAGGCAGGCCCAAGCAATCATGGCCCTGCCCTAAAGCTAGAGTTCTCGACCACCAATCAGCTTGGAAATGTCAAGATAAGTAGCACACACATGCACAGCCATTTTTTTTTTTAATCAGCTTTCTGTCCCACGTCAGAGAATGTAGACAGTATAGAGCCAGAAGGGACCCGAGGAGATCTCTAATGGAAGCAGAGACCTCCAGGAGACGGAGAGAATGGCAGTGACTGGACACCCCAGGCAGCTCCCCAGGAACCTCAAAGTGATTAACTCATGGACCGGAAAGGGCCCAAGCTCCCAGCCCCACTCAGAAAGGCCTAGAAAAGACAGCACCTCGGTACACGTGAAACTGTCATTAATTAGGTTAGCAGGAGTTGACTCTGGGTGGGGGGAGGTCTCTTAATTACAGACATTTTCACATATTTCCTATCTAGAAGTCAAGCAGTAGTCTCTACACTTATCTAAAATTAAAAAGAAAAAAGGCATCAGCACATCATTTAGCTTTAAAGAGGTATCTGCCAGAAGAACTAAAAACAGAAAGTGTCAAAGGTCACTTCAAGGAGAATAGAACTGAGTGACTTATTTGGCCAGCAAGAGGAGAGAAGGGGTGGAGGAGGGATATAATTGTGGTTTTTTAAAAATAATATATTGAGGTAAAGTTTACAAAACATAACATTAACCACTTTAGAGTGAATAATTCAGTGCCATTTAGTACATTCACAACATTGTGCGACCACCACCTCCATCTAGCTCCTAAAAAGGTCCACCACTCCACAGTACGACCCCCTTACCCAGGAAGCAGTTTCTCCCACACCGCCCCTCCCCCTGGCAAACAGTAATCTATGCAATTTCCTATTCCAGCTGTTCCACATGAACAGACCCTACAATACGTCCCCTTTCGTGTCTGGCTGGCTTCTTTCACTTAGCATAATGATTTCAAGGTTAATTCACACCAAAGCATCAATACTTCATTTCTCATTATGGCTGAATAATACTCCATTGTATGGACAGACCTCAGGCTGTTCATCCATTCACCCACTGATGGACATCTGGGCTGTTTCTATCTTTTGACTTTTGTGACTAGTGCTGTCATGAATATGTGTGTACACATACTTGTTTGCGTCCCTATTTTTTATTCTTTTGGGTATATATCTAGTAGTGGAATTGTGGGGTCACGTGGTAATTCGAGTCACTTTTTGAAGAACCGTCAAACTGTTTCCCACAGTGAGGAGGTATAGTTGTTTAAAGTCACTACGTCTCAGAGGACTTCAGAAATCTGTACAACAGATATCTATGTCCTCACCACTTAGCATGGCCGATGACTATTTTACCACATTCACTTCAAATATCCTTTAACAACAAATCACCACAGATAGAGCTGAAAGTAAATTCTGGAGAATGGGATGGGGGTGGGGTGGGAGGAAAGGGGTGGAAGACAGCTGCCCACCTACGAGGGGTGCGACTGCAGGGCACAGCAGGGCTGTTTATCATCACACCCCACTCTCGCTCTCCTTGGCAGGAAATGCCAGTGACGTGTAGAAGTGTTTCATAAAGAAAGGCCCAGCGAGAAGCATGCAACAGAAACCAGCGAAGTGTCTGGGTTATAGTGACAAGTGGAATTAGATACTATTGGATAATTCCTGCAAAACAGCTAAGTAGGTAGGCCCCCGTGGAGATGGCACCTGCTACAAAGGTATTCACACGGGCACTGCTGAGTAACTTCAGCCATTCTATTGCCATTACGGTGTGACTCCACTTAGTAACCACCCCCCAACACACACACACACACACACACGCACACACACACGGCCTGTGTTGTGCAATCGGGGCCAGCAGAACAGCACATCCCACTCCATGGGACTGCACCGCTGCCTGAGGCTTTACTGGCCTGGCTCCTGAAATCATATAAATCTATAACCCTTGGGTAAACTAAGGACTCAATCTCTTGCTTTGGGGTTGTGGATGATAGGGATTGGTCCCTATCATAGGATGGGAATCTCTCCTAAAAAAAAAAAAAAGAGAGAGAAAAAAAAAACAACAACACTGGTAGCACCCCTCCCTCCCCTCTGGTTCCAAGCATCTACAGCCAGAATTCGCTGGCCCCACGATGTCACAGATTTACAGAAATAAACTGAAAGTAGATCCTTCATAGAAAATGATCTCTTAGGACCACCCAGATGCTGTCAGCACCCCAGACATCCATAAACCAAGAGACAAGGAAACACCCCCCCCCCCATTCTGCCTGCTCATCTCTTTCACGGGAGCTGGATCACCGATGTGGACGGGGTACAGTCTCTGAAGGAGGCAGCTTTCTTGGCTTCCTCTCTGCCCAGATCTCACTCTCCAGGGTGCGGACCTGGCAGGGCCTAGACAGAGTCAGGGAGCACCCAGGTGGTGGGGGAAGGTGGCCTTGGCCTTGTGGGGACAGAGATAATGGCAGACACCAGGAGGGCAACGGTTTTCCAGCCAGGCTGGGCTGCATGTTCAAGCCACCTAAAAAATTGTTGGTTATTTTTAATACTCTCAGACTGCACCACACACCAGCTAACTCAGAATGGCCAGGTGAGCCCCGGGCACCAGCGCTTCTAGGAAAAGCTCCTCAGCTGACTCAAGATGCAGCCAAGGCTGGGCAGCATGGCTGTTGTAGTCCCCAGGCCAGAGCCAACTCAGCACAGCAGCAGTGGCGTCAGCCAACGCACAAAAGCTCTTACTGTGCGCCAGGCCCTGTCCAAGGAGCTTCACAGACATTACTGTATCAGCCCCCCTGACAATCCCCAAGGTCCAGGCCGTCACTGACTAGCAAGCTAAGGCTCAGAGGGGTCGCACAGCTCTGAAGCAAGGACACCCGTGTTCAACAGTAAACTGTGCAGCCGCACAGGGAGGCCTCTGTCCTTGGTCCTGAACACCGACACTGGTTTCTCTGGGCAAGGGTTTGTGGTTGTTTTCCCCCTTGGGGGAAAGGTGACCGATATCTGTACTCAACGTGCAGACCAGCCTTATAACTGTCCCAGCCTGGTCACAGATGTTTTCATGAGGAGCAGGGGTCCACGTCAGGGCTAGAGCAACAAAGGGAAAGGGGCCATAGCACCCCCACAGGAGGCGTGGGGTTTTCAGAGTGACTGGGGAGCATGCCAAAAGGGAAAAGCGAACAGAGAGAGAGAAGAAACAGGGTTCTAGCTGCTTGTCTACCCGTGACAATTTTTCATCCACTGCCAACCCGGAAGGATCATCTGGGCCAGCTGTAAGAAAGGAACCAATGTGTTCCTTACATTTCATGGAACCAGGTGCCACCCCCCATTTCACAGGTGGAAGAACAGAAGTTAAATAGAGTCCCTAAAACGAGCTACTAGCAGGGTACATGCCCTGTGCCAGACACTGGGTAAAATTCTGTGATAAACCGTCTCATCAAGCCCTCCAAACCACCCATGAAGCAGTGCTAGAATCAAACCCATTTGACAGACAAGGAAACCGAGACACAGAGATCAGAACACAGGCCCACAACCAGAGATCATGTGATACCATCTTCGCAACCCCCTAGCAAGGTCTCAGAGAGAGGCGGCCAGGGTTCCATGCCAGCTCTGTATTTCACCCCCAAAATCACTGTGCTCAAGATTTTCACTGAACAGACAGAGCCTCAGCAGGTCCCAGGCAGAGTCCACTTGGCCACAGGTCAGCTTCTCCTCACGGCACCTGTACTAACAGAGCCCACCCGCTCCTGGGACTCCACCCAGGCCCCTGGGAGCTGTGCGGGCACTAACATCCCCTCATTTTACTTAAGCGGGCTCCTGTCACCTGCAACCAAGTGAGTCACATCTCACATGCTGCAACTTGGAACCTACATGGAGCCGGCACTGGAGCCAACGTGACCAGCCAGGCAGGACAGACACAGGATGAGAAAATGTCATTATAAGCAAAGACATGCGAGGTGAGGACGAGTAACAAATAAGGACTCCGGGTCCATAGCTGGCTCAGCCAACAACTGGCAAGGTGCTTTCGGCGTTTCACACGCACCTTGGGCCTCAGATGTTCCGTCTACAAAACAGGAGGTTAGACAAGCTGGTCCCCTAGAATCCTTCCACCTCTAAGACGCTGTGATTCATCAGGAGTAGCAGATAAGCCTTTCTAGTTTCTGGCTTCTGCGAGCAAATGTGGCGTGTTAGGCGCCCCGTCACCTGCTCCTACCCACTGGCTGGACAACCAGAAGAAGCGTGACCCAGACCTGCCTGGGGCCGCAGGTCTGCCGTAGCCCTGAGGACTGTGACACTAGCATCTGCTGTGATCTGCCTCATGCGCAGCAGGGTAGCGGGGTTAACTGATGGCAAGGAAGATTAAATGCATGTGAAAGACCCACAAATAATTAGGACATCAGCTGCACAGCTTCCTTCCACCCTCGGGCCGTGGTATCATATGTACAGGCAATTCTCAAATAATAGACCCACACACATAATCTGCAATTAATTAGAAGCACACGGCTCCTGAGAGGGCATAGGAAGATCTCACTGAGCAGCACCACTCTGCTGTCCTGCTTGATGTCTCGACGCTTTGATGTCTGTCACACAGAACACAAACCCCATGCCACCGAGATGTGCTGGGTTCCAGTCTCAGCTCTGCTACTGTCTTCCTGTGCAGCCATGTGTGTGTGACTTGCCCTCACTGGTTCTCAGTTTCTCCACCTCTGAAATGGGCATAACGGCACCCACCATGCACCTCCAAAGTGATGGAGGTGATTCAAGGGGAGAGGACATGAGGTGTTCTGTAAATGAAGGACGCAACCAACACTAACACCTAGCTAAGCGGTTACCTCTCCAGTCACCTCCTCAGTCATGGACAGCAGGGAAGGGAAGCAAAGCTTCCCCCCAAATCTATAGTCAAGGCAAGTGAGGTCCAGAAAGGTGGAGTGATGATAAAGAGACACCCACAACACAATGGCCAAGGATCAATGTAAATTGCTCGGCTCTCCTGACACCAAGCCCACCATGCTGTCCCCAAGCATAAATACCAGGCAGTGGGGGGCAAGGAGACAGGTTCCTCCATCCAGAAGGAAGAAAAGCTGCACATCAAGCTGCCCCGGTGCATTTAACAGACTCCAGCGCTGACAGGATGATATTCAGGACCGGCCACACAGAATGATATTCAGGAACAATCAGTGGCCTTTAACATCCGTGGATTTTATACTTCGCTATTTCACCTTTAAAACCTAGCTCAGACATCTTCTCCTGCAGGAAGCCTTCTGGGGGGCAAGGACCTCAGCTGTAGTGTTCACAGCCTCCCCTGGTGGGTGAAGAAATCTGTATGACCCACCAGCTCTGAATCCCCTCGCATGGCCAGCCTGCACAGTGCCTTACGTGGGACCTTAGTAACAGGGCCTGGACAGGACCGAGGCCCACTCGTGACTCCAGCAGCCTAAGGGCACAATGACACCATGCTTCCTCCTCGCCAAGGACTCTGTCACCTCCCTTGTTTAGGTTTAGGAAGCTTCCAAAGGCAAGGAGAAGGACTGCTGCCTTCTGAGCCGACCTCCCACTCTGAGGAAGTGCCCCTGGCTTGTGACTGGCATTCTCGCTGTGGACCAGCAGCTGGGGGCTCCCTTCTCAACCCCCTCCTCTTGCCCTGCTTCGCCATCAGAGGCCCAGAACTCCAAGGCCGAGTCTCGAGTCCCTCAGGGTGGTGAAGAGAGAGCTGGCAAGTCGACCCTAAGTGACCGGCCAGTGGACAGTTTCGCCCAACAATAAACTCCATAGGCCCCCAATTTTCAGCCAAGCTTTGGACCCTACAAAGCTCTGCCGGCAGAGCCCTGGGAACGAAGGCTGCGGCATGGCTACGCTCCCAGGAGAGAATGCACACCGGATGGCCCGCCAAGCACCGAGTGCTTCCCAGACGCCCACTGGATGCCTCATCCCCTCTTCACAGGGAAACCGAAACAGACAACGTGGGACTCAGGAGAAGAGCGGCCCCCACACTATCCAACCTGACTCCCTCTCTTCAGTGATCTTGCTTTACCCCGCAGCCTGTCACCCTGGGATTCCTTACACTGTCTGAAGCTACTCTGAGGTACTCTAGTTTTACAGTCCCGCCAGCCGCCGCGGGCACTGTTCAGCCTAGGCGCCCTCTGTGTTACACTGCACTGACTCCGCCGGGTGGCTGTGCCGAGAGCCACTCCCGACACATTCTCCTTTGCTGCCTTCTACCTTACAGGCTGGGAAGCCAGAAACGTGCTTTCTCCGTTTTTCTTGCAGCCAAAGGGACCAGATCCTGGTATCTAAGATGTAAAGGAAGTCTTTTAGGTGGTCTTTTGTGAAAGCTTTTATTTTCCTGGAAGAAAAAGCAGGTGCTACCCCTTCTCCCTTGTTTCCTGCTTGAAAACAGATAGAGGATCCGGAACAGAGTAACCAACTTGCAAACCTGAGATAACAAGCAATAGAATAAAATCCGACAACTACACAGGTTGGAGCAGAAAGAACCTGAATACTTGGTGGCAATGACAGCCACACCTACCCCAGACTTCCTGTTATACGGGAAATACAGGCACATCCCAGAGATGTTGTGGGTCCAGTTCCAGACCACCGAGTAAACTAACAGCAAGTATTGCAATAAAAAAAATCATAATCTCTTTGTTGGTAGAGGGTCTTGCTTTCAAATTGAAAAAAAAAAGCGCTATGAAGCACAATAAAGCAGGATCTGCCTCTGTAAGCACTTAAGTCACTTAATTGGGTTTGATGACTTGCAGCTGAAAGCATTCCTACATGACTTACCGCCTCCACACAGCACCCTTCTCAGGCCCACCTGGAAGTGAAAAATGACACTGACCCTCTTGCCTCTGAAGCCCTCTCTGGTACCACCCCCCACAACCCCACACTGAGCCCAAATCCCACTCAGAACCGGTTTCCTTGCTCTCCAAGCTCTGGAGTCCCCATCTGTTACAATGGGGGTCGCACTACCTATGCCACAGGTTGGCTGGGGGGACTAAAGGAGATAAAATACTCGATAGGATGTGACAGTCACACACAGTAGGTCCTCAATATTCATTCATTTCCCTGGGAGGCGGCACAGCCAAAACACTCCAGCTTGCTGCTCAGAGGGGCTTAGATTTGATACACATGGCTGGCTCTGTCAGTTACCAGCTGTGTCACCTCAGGCGAATGAGTTAACCTCTCTGAACCCACTCCCTCGCCTATAAAACCAAGAGATCAATATTCACCACCCAGAGCTGTTTTGGAATTAAATGAGAATGAAGAAACAGCACCAGGCACCAGTAGGACCTGGAAGGCCAACCCTCTCCCCACCCAGGAGAGAATCACCCAACACCAAACCCTCCAAAGGAAGCTTGAGGGCAAGGCCACCTCCCCTCTGGCCAGCCACGTTTGCAGCTAAGTTCCTTCTGCTCCCTTTGGGGACAGGAGCAGAGGGGAGGAGGGAAAGCACCCAGGGAGTAAACAGGCTGAAGATACTCCTGGCAGATATGGTCCATCCCAGACCCGGTTAGGGGTTCACACCTCACGTCAAATACAGCCCGAGGCCATCTCCCCCTTTCACACTGAGTCCCCCTTTCTTGAGACTTACAAAGCCCTGCAGCGGGCCTGGGAGCTGTCCCCACGAGCCAGCGGGGTGGGAGTGTGAGGAACGCCACCTCCATCACCCACCTCCTCCAGCTCCCGGAAGCCCAGGCAGGGGCTGGGTAGCGCTCCCGGCCAGGCAGCAGGCGCCCCTTTTCCACGCGAACCTGCACCCTGGGTGCTCCCGGGTTGACGGGCACCAATCCTGGGCTGCGCGGACCACTCCCATGATTCCTCGCTGCAACACTGCGAACCGCCAGCGGAGCCCGTGGGAGCGGAGGGTGCGCGTCGGCGGCAGCTGAGCACTCAGGCCTCCGGCCCGAAGCCTGCGGGCCGTCCCGAACAAGAACGCGCGAGACGGGAACCAGGTGCTGTGGATGAGCACCGGCACGAGGCAGGGCACTCGCTCCTCCCACCTGCACGGCAGCCCGCAGGTGGAGGTGACGCCCCAGCCCCAACGCGCATGCCTGGGGCTCGCCCCTCGTCACGCAGGCTGTGCCAGAGATATGAGCGGGGCGGGGGGGTGCCAGCGCCCAAACCTAGGCTCCTTCGTCACACCCAGCCACAAGTCCATTCTGCAGCTCCCAAAACCAAGGGTGATAGAGGGGGAAGGAAGCCACTGGCTCCTGGGCACGCGCTGGTCTCCACCTCCCAGCCCCGCCCCTCCCTCACTAGCGAATCTCAAACACCTGCTCCAAGAAGGGCCGTTCTCCACCCCGACAGCTCTGAGTTTTCTCACCACTGCCGCCCTGGGCAGCTCACAGTGCCACACCTGGTCCTGGCCGTCCCCTCCCGGGAACGTTCATTCATCCATTCACTCATTCACCAACTATCTCCAAGCACCTGCTGGGTGCCACACATGGCACTAGCCCGGCCGCCAGGTCCCTCTCACACAGTTTCAGACCAGCAGGGGAGACAGGTACTAAACACGTGCAGAAAGAAACCGTCACACACTGGGAGCAACGCTAGGAAGGGAAAGAATGAGGACAGGATTATGTGAGGAGGGAGTGGTCGGGCAAGGCTGAAGAAAAACAAGGTGACAACTGAAAGGTGACGAAATAAGAGTCCTTCGGGTGGACAGGAGGGTGGGGGAGGGAGAAACCACAGGCAGATGGAAGGGCCCGTTCCAGTCCCGGAGGGGAGAAAGAGCGGGGCAAGTCTGAGGAAGTGCCTGAACGCCGGTGTGGCTGGAGAGGGCGGGGGACACAACGGGCCACGGCAGGAGTCTGGATTTTGCCCCAAGTACGGAAAAAGGCCACTGCAGGGTTCCGAGGAGGAAAGTGGGCTGGGAAGACAGGGTCTGGATGTGCCCGTGTCCCATTCCCAGACAGACCACCACCTTGCTCTAAAGAACAAGCGTGTGGTGCATCTTCCTTGTCTTTCCAGGAATCCTTGTGCACATTCCATTGTATTTAAACCTTGGGCCCCCAGGGAAAACCGCTATTTTCTCGTAGCAACCAGGTTTGCTTTCTCAGCCTCCAGCCTGTCTTAACAGGCCTTAGAGAGTTGGCCACGTACCCGAGACGTGGCACAGAGGCTGGCGTCAGACACCAGGGCCTCGTCTGCAGTGATCAACTTGGGGCCATGTGTTCTTTCCAAAGCCTGAACCTTAGCCTTGCCGGGGGGTGGGGTGGGAGCCCAGCCTCTGAGTCTGACAGAAACCTGGGGTGAAGCAGCCCAATCTTCCTCACACACCTGCTCCCCCAGCGGGCGCTCTCCTGTCCTCATGGTGGGCTCGGCAGGCCGTGAGGTGGCACCGAAAGCTTGCCTCTGCCTCCCGTGTGCTCCAGGGTCTGGGGCATCTACGTAAAACCCGCTCCTCTGGAGAGAAGAAAAGCTGTGCCCGTTCCACCTTGAGAACTAGAAAATTAGTCTCTAATTAGACTAATACATGGTCACCATGGTGGGCAGCAGGAGCCACCATGGGGAAGACAGGTGCCGAAGCCAACAAGGACTGGGGTCCCACTGGGCAGAAGTAAATAAATCATATTGCCACCACTATTCTGCCTCAGCAACCTCTGAGGAGGAAAGGTCCCCAAGCAGGGACATGGGAAGAGAGTCGTCTGAGATGTGTTGCAGTTTGAGACAGGCAGGATGTGGCTGAGGACATCCCCCCAGCTTGTGCCCGATGCCAGCTCCAGCAGCCCATTGTTGTTTACAAAGCACCTGCCAACTGGGCGTTCACTCTGCCCCGTGAGGAAAGCAGGCAAGCGAGGTCTCCCGCTTCAGAGACGAGGAAAGCGGGAGCTAAAGCGGTCAACCCTGGGGCCTACAAGGGTGTCCAGGCCCTTCTCACAGGAACCTTCTAGAGTCTGGTGCTGGGATTCCCAGCTGGTGAACTGGACAGCTTCCTACCTGCCATGTGCTCTCTGCTCCAGCTGGCAGCCGCTCCCTGGTGTGGGCACAGGCGCCTGCACACAGATAATGAGGACGAGGCCACCGCACAAACGTGGAAGCAACTTGGGTGGTGCCCCGAGCAGAGGCTGCGGGCTTGAGCCTGGGTTCGAATCCTCGCTCCAGCAATGACCAGCTGTGTAACTCTGTGTAACAAACTAAACCTCCCTGGGCTCAGGAATACGGTCACCCAACTCAGGGGATTGCCAGGGGAGTTAAATGAGCTACAGACTATAAACTCCCATGCCCCTGCCAGCACAGTGACACAGGAGACGTAGTAGGTCCCCAGCAAGGCTGGTTGCCTCTTACCCTCTCTTGAAAGAAGACACAACACTTCCAAGACCCAAAGGGTTAAGGGGTGGAGCCAGATCCAGCGTCCAGGTGCTTCCAGGGCACCAGCTGCCTCGGCCTCCCATGGTCAAGCCCAGCCCAGTCGTCCTGTCTGATGGAAGTCACTAACCAAGTCTCCCCATGGCCCGGCATGGTACTTCCCCTAAACAGGGGCACCAGGACTACCAGCCCCAAGAACAAGATGGCAGGCTCCCCCAGACTCGCCTGAACCCCTTCCATACTTCCACCAGTGCTTCTCAAGGAGTGTCAGGCAAGGGAAGTAAAAGTCAATTTCCTCTGCTGCCAGGGGGGCTTCTCTGCCCCAGGATTGCCCAAGAAGATCCCGCCTGCCAACGCCAAGCGCATCTGCCCTCTCAGCTGGAGTGGCATAATTATCCTCTTTGGGGCAGCAAACAGCAATTGATATATCACGGAAATAAATCTCCACGGTTCAACACTGACCTTTCCCTTAGTCCTGTGTTTTTCTAGCAATTCCTAATACAGTTCTACATCTCATTTGGGGGCTGTCAATCAATCCTTGACCTTAAAAAAAAATGCCCATGGCTGAAGTCATTGCATAGCTTCCTTGGCACCTCATTCTATCACTGAAAACGAGCTCTTTTTAACCTCTCTGGGCCACACTTTCTCCATTGGCAAGACGGACAAAAGAGGCGTGGGGAGGACGAGTGAGGATGGAGATGGAGGCCAAGCAGAGGCCTGGCACATGGTTGGCAGTCAACATGTCAACATCCACTGATCGCCGAGATTCTGCTCTGTTCACACAACCAACAACCACTAATCGCTCACGAGATGCAGGCACCAGGCAACATACTGAGGACACACAGACAGATGACAGAAGAGACACAATCCACGATCTGGCCGTCAGCCCCTAAAGAGCTGGCAGAGAGAAGATGTCACCAAATGTCTGGGGGGTGAGAGGGTCAAGAAATGCTTCTTTAAAGGAAAAATGCTTGTGCAGAGGCTTAAAGAGGGGGTACCTGGCCCCCCAAAATGGGGCAAGGCCCTCCATGACAGAGGAAACTGCTTATGTTAGGAATTACATACTCAACTGCCTAGAGGCCAAGGCAAGGGAGCCGGCCAGGTAGGACTCGGAGCAACCAGCAATGGCCTTCTCAAGTGGGGGCAGCCACTATTTGGCTACTGCTGAATGCCATGCAGAAATACCTAGTGGTCACTAGATGTTCTGATTTTCCTTCTGAGGTCAAATGATTTGTTTTGTTGTTGGTTTTGTTTTTATCACGTGAAAATCTCCCAATGGTTAAACGTTGGCAACGAATTCAAAAAAATGGTTTCAATACTGTGCGACCCAAACAAAACCCTCTGAGAACCTCCAGTGAGAAGAAACCTATGGGCACAAGCAGATGCGGAAAGTGAAGGAACCGTACAGTAAACACACGAGACCCGCCGGCTGTTGACATTTGTTCAGAGATCAGGACACGGCCGGGGGTGCGGAGGAAACCAGCAGGGGCTGTTCACGGAACGTCCTCCAGGGATGATGGGCAACCCCTGAAGAAGTGTCACCTACGGTGGTGGCTCCGTAAATCTCTATGTGTGATAAAACTTCTCACTACTAGGCATGCGCACGCACAGCGCACGCACGCACACACACACTAGCTCGTGTAAAAACCGATGAAGTCCACAAGCAGTATCAGTTTCCTGGTTTTGACAATGTGCTGTGGATCTGTAAGACGTCATCACCGGGGAAAGTTCGAGGAAGGGAACATGGAAATTCTCTACTACTTTTTACAACTTCTTGTGAGGCTTAAATTCTTGCAAAAAAAAAAAAAAAGTTTAAAAATATACATGCCCCCCAAAAAAGATGAGATGGTCAGACGGACAGTGTCGCCTTCCACCTGGAGCAGGCACCATCCCCCACAGCCCCACGTCCTCCTCGGCTACAGCTGGCCACGTGACCACTCAGAATAAAAACATTTCCTACCTTCTCTTGTGGCCCGATGTGGCCATACGACTTATTCCAGCCACAGTGAGGTGAGTGGGAAGCGATTTAGATGCTGAGGCTGAGCCTTTAAAACAAAGAGCTGTGCTTCCTCTCTGGCAGAAAGCTGAGTGTGGTTGACATGTGGAAAAGGGTGACATCTGAGAATGACAGACCAACCAGATAAAAGGGGTCTGGGTCCCCAGCTGTTAGGTAGGAAGAAATAAAACTGCATCTCACTTCAGCCAGTGGTTACTCCATGTCTTTGTCACAGTAGCCAGAGCAACTTCCTGCCTAATACACTGCCATATGCGTTTCTCGACAAAGGAACCAACGCATTAGCAAGGTGATGTTTCAGTCCCAACCCTCAGCCCACACAAGCCGGGGATGAGCAAAATAAATCTACGGAAGCCAAATTTCTGGTGTCCCTGGTGAAAGCATCTCGCATTAAGCTGTGACAATCACACTGCAGTGTGTCTCCCTCCTCCCCGATGTCATCTGGATGGAGATGCATGCTCTGTCCCTCCTGAGGAGCCATCGCGGTGAAGATGGATGACCGAGGAACCCCTCCAGGAAGCAATCACTCTTTATCTCCTCCCACACTGGTCCACCCAGCACACCTACCACTAAGCTCTATTAAATATGACTGGGGTCCCTCGGTCCCAACTTTGCAGCTCAATCACCTGAACTTAGTATCTACACAAAATAAACCCTGCAAAACTCTCCTCTCCTGAGTGATCCCTCCACTTCGGGGAATGTGGCTTGACTGTGTGACAGAGCCATATTGATGAATCTAAAGGCTTCTGGGAGAAGAGAGGGGACAGGAATCTTCAGAAACACAGACAGCACTTTTTGCCATGTTTTGAGTTTTCCATTGCTAACATATTACCTAAAAAAGGCATCTGCTACGCAAGATCATCAGTGCTCCCAGAAGAGAACTCATTTAGACTAAAGGGTCAAACATCATTAAAAATATGTTCGTAGATTTTTTTCCTAAAAAATTCTCTTTTCAAATCAGATTTTTAGTGCAGTCCAGCTTCATATTTGAGTTAACTGTGACTCGAACTGTGAAGAAAACTGCTCATTGTGTTGTCTCACACTCTGAAGATCACAACTGCCTTCCCGGAAACCCCCCAAGTAAGCCTCAGTCTCCTTCCTGCATTGATTAGCCAGGGAACTGGCAAAAAGAGGTAGCATTGAATACAAATCGGTCCAAGTTCAGAGCCAAGTCAACACACCTGCGGAGAGTCTAACCAAGCTGACATTCCCAGCAGACATTCAGGCGCAGCAGAAGGCAAGTCTCTGGCATTCTTTCCAGTTAATTTTCCTCAGTGAAATTTGCCTTTTGGACCTATCTCTGGAAGGCAAAGAATGCTTTCAATATAATACAGAGAGATAGAAACAGGAGTCATCAAGTATTTTTAACAAGATTCGCGCAGAAAAATGTAGCAGATTTCCAGCATTCACGTAATCGGTGCATCAACTATTTCATGTGCTTTAAAGAACTACAACTACAGTGCGTGAAATGACGGCCCCCACCCAAAGCTGATCCTGGAGCAGTTCTGGATGACGCCACGCCACCAGGCAACACCAGTGGTGAGAACTTTCTAAAAAGTACGGGCCTCAGAGAACTCCTGCACAGGTGATCTTTGTGTCTGGTTTCCCTTGAGAGAATCCCCCCGCATCTAAGTGCCCACAAGCATCGACCACACCTTGAGTTCCAAACAAGGCACGTCACTGTCAGAGGCTCTGGGACCAGGTGGCAGCCAGAGTTCTAAGGAAGTGAATTCCGACTTTTTGCTGCCTCATCTAGAATGAGGGCCTGAGATGCGAGTTTCCAGTCCTAGGAGGCTGACATGACTAAAGGTCCTTTTTTCCAACTACACTTCATCTTTCTGTCTGTGAATTTTAGAAGGACTCTCACCACACAGTTAGGCCTCTAGGAACGAATGAATAAACTCATGATTACAGGAATACCACAGAGAGATGACACATGGAAACAAGAAGACATTGAGAAGGCACTTTCCTTTTTCACGATCAAGGGACAGCTGTGACTAAGACTGCCAATATGAAATGATAAAAATTAATTAGGAGTCGATAAATTGTGATTGCTAAAGGGAGGAACAAAATGAGAGGTGAATCACAGGTTCTGGAAGGCGAAACGGGGCAAAAAGCTACCTTAGGGCGTCTGGACTTAGCCGAGAAAAAAAAGTCACAGTCTTGAGAAAGTAGAAAAATAGGTTGCTTCCTTCAGCCCAGTAGGGTGCCCACAATCCCTCCTCACCCTAGCAGGAAGCTAACTGATAATTTCTAAAAAGTGCTGACTGAAGAAATGGTGGGTACAGAAAAGTACTGAGCTGCAGAAGCCACCACGGCAAATTAAGAGGCGCGCTCGGCCCAGCAGGAGCCGGGCACAGACTGCACTGGCCATCTAACCTTTTGAAAACCCCCACAGGTCACCCTCTTAGAGTCCCAGGCCCTCCACCCAGTGCATGGCATCTGCTACCTGGACCACGACAGTCACCTACTGACTGCTCTCCCTTTCGTCCAGTCCACCCACTCTCCACCCAGTGGCCAGAGAGGCCCTTCTAAGACATAGGTCAGACTGTGTCACCCCTCTGCTCGAAAGTCCCCAACGGTCTCCTATCTCAGAGTAATAACTAAAGCCACACCCCCACCCCAACCCCTCTGAGGAGTCTCCCACTGCGGCCCCTGCCTTACTCTGCTTCAGCCACACCCAGAGCCCTCCCGCCCCAGCCCGACCCCACTCCCTTCAGGCCTCCTCACAGATGGGCCTTCGCAGACAGCAGGACACGGCGGCCCCTGCGGCCTCCTCCATCTAGGCTCCTGTGCGGCTTCGTTTTGCTTCAGAGGACAGAGCGGCAGTGAGACGTTTGTTTGTTTGTTTGTTTGTTTGTTTGCTTTTTGCTTGCCAGTTTGTGGTCTCCGCGCTTCCCGCTGAAGCCAAGAACAGTGGCTCCCACCCAGGGGGATTTTGCGCCCCGTGGAACAATTTTGGTTGTCACAGCTTTAAGGGGAGGATGCTACTGGCCTTGAGAGGGGAGAGGCCAGCAGAGCTGATAAGCATTCCACACACACGAGGCAGCCCCCAAGAGAGAATGAGCCAGTCCAGATGTCCACAGGCCAAAGCCGAGACCCCTTGCCCGAGAGCCCAGCGCAGGACCTGGCACGTAGTAGGTTCTCAGGATTTGTTGAATAAATGGCTGAAGGAATCGTGAACAGCCAGAAGCAAAGATTAGGAGCCTGGCCCAGGAGGTCCCGTGCACTTCGGTCAAACACGACCTGTGTGACATTGGGCAAGCCTCTTAATTGCCATCCACAAGCCAGAGCTAATAACAGCCCTGCCTGGCAGAGCCGTTGTGACATTAGATAAGAACGTTAATGTGACGTGTTTATGATAGGGCCTAGCACACAGAGCATCTCAAGTGCGTGCTTATCATTCACCCCGAGTTCCTGACTCCTGGTGGTCACCGTTCCCAATGCACCCCAGAGGCACAGAGTGTGTTTAAGATCCTCAGATCCAAGCCCGCATCAGAACCAGCCAGGCGCAAGGGCCCTAGGTCACAGAGAGGGTGACTGCAGGCGTGAGACGCAGCAGCATCACGGAGGCGCAGGCACACCCGGGCCCTCCGCCCCTCCCCCAGGAGAGCCTGACTGACAGGCAGGCATTCCTGGATCGCAGGTGCACAGAAGGCCGGCGCGATGCCCCCCCCCGAATGCGGTGGAGGTCTGAGAACAAGAGGGCGCCGCCAGGCCCGGCTCTCCGCTCCAGCTGGCAGGGCTCCCGCTGCAGGCAGCCAAGGCCGGCGGAACGCTGTGGGAGCACAGAGGCGAGGGAACGGCCAGCGAAGACAGGACGCATCTGCTCCTGCTCCCTGGGGCCTCCTTGCTGCCACTACGTTCTGAATTTCTGGCTGAGTCAGAAAAGTCAGCTGGAGAGTGTGTGAAGAGGAAGAGAGGTCAAAACCCATCCAGGCTGTGGCAGTCTGTCCCCAACTCCACGGCTACAAACACCCAGCACCTGCACACGGGAGGTACCGGGTCAAGGGTCACTAGCTGCTGAGCCCCAGGCTGTCACCTAATGCCCCAGGACCCTGTGGCACTGGCTGGCTGCTGTTCTTAACCACACCCAACTTCCCTACTAGATAAGCCCCTCCATTCACAGCAGCTTCCGGCTTGCTTGCTTCAGGCAGAAAAGGGGATGCGGGTTTCGAGAAAGATCGGAGACCTGCTGCGTGATGAAATGAACCGCTCGGGTTCACCTAGCAGGTTCAGGCAGCATTTTATTTTATCAAAGGCTCCCAAAAAATCTGTGAGGGAGAGGTTACTGACCCCGTTTTGCAGAAGAGAAAACAGCCCGGAAAAGTCACCCAGTCACGACCACGTATCTAAAACAGCCGAAGATCTAAGTGTTTCGTCCCAGGTGAGTCGCTTGGCATTGAAGGGAAACCACCAAATCTGACTTTTCATTTCCGCGTGGAGGAGGTGTCCCCCAGGTCCCCACCCCGATCTCTGCCCCTCACTCACTGCTCCCAGGAGGGCTGGGCGACTTTTCCCTCTCAGGAGCCTGGGAGGAGGGACTGGCCACGCTAACCTCAGCCCTGATGGGTTCTCGCTCTCAGGGCCCAGCCACTGCTCACCCACCCATGGGACATGCAAAGGAGCTGCCCCGTGGGGGTCTCCACCCAACTAGTGAACTCAGAAAGGACATCTTGGCAAGCCCGCCTGCCCCCAGGCTCAAGGCTGTTTTCCCGTCAGCTTTACGGATAACAAAGCCGACCTGCGCCTGACCCTCTGGAAGGGGTGACATCTAAGGATGAATAAGCCCCACTCAGGACAAAAAGCAGGGAGACAAGGGTGCTCCCGGCAGGAGGACAGCAGGGACAGTGCCAGGAGCTCAGGGAACCTGGCCGTGCGAGACACATGCCCCACTGCTGCAGTGCAGCGCGCAGGCCTGCCGGGGGCGAGGGCGGCCAGATGTAAGTGCCCACGTGCTGTCCGCCTGACCCCCGCCATGTCTGGCAGGCAGCCGTGCTCCTCCAGACGCTCAGCTCCAAGGTTAGATGGGGCAGGGCCCAGGTGGCCAGGGTGAGGGAAAGAAAGTGTCTACCGTTTCTCAAATGTATCCCTTATTTCCATGTAAATGTATTAACATACAAAATGAGTGCTGTAACAGTACATTTAAAGTTAATATTTAAGATCCAAAGGAGGAGAGGAAAGAGGAGTTGAAGCTGGGGGAGGGGAAATGGAAGTAGGAGGCAGAAGAGGAAGAACTAGGCCAGAACCAACACATAAGCATCGCTCCACATATCGATCAGGCCCTCTGTGCTGAGTATGTGCAGCACTTCGCAGGTGGGGGTTATTCACCTCCTTTTCGAAATAAGGAAATGAAGAAATGGGGGTCCAGAGTGGGGAACCAACGAGCAAAGCAGATGGCAGAGCACAGTGGGAGCCCATCTGCCAGGCTGCAGGATGCTCTCCCAGCCTCGTTGCTCCCTCCCCTTTAATGACAGCCCAGGGTGACCAAGCCAGTCCCATCGGATGCCCAGCCCAGCCACCCTCACCCCTGAATCCCAACCTAGTAACTGCCTCAGATGCAGCTGCACAAACCGAGCTGCCCCAGCTCTTCTGCTGGTACATTTCAAGCAAAGCTGACATTTCGACAAGTCTGACTGGTGCCACATCCCCTGAGCAAGAAGGCTGTTTCGGATCAGCTCTGAATTGCATGAAACTGTTACATAAGCTGTGCCAGGCCAGCGAGAAAGACAGAGAGAGAGGGGGAGGGAGGGAGGGAAGGAGGGAAGGAGAAAGACACTAGAAAGCTCAAGACCAAAAGTCAGTCCTAGCACCATGGAAATGCCCTGGGGACTAGGCTGGACCAGGGTCCCCCAGCCCGCTGCACACAGGTTTGCACATGGCCATCCTGGGCCAAGTCCTGCTGAGTCCCAGCTCTGCCCTCCACCAGCTGCACGACGCAGGGCAAGTCACTTCACCTCTGTCAAACGGGGTATCAGCAGCTCCTCCCTCCGGGAGCTGCTGTGAAGAGCAGTGGAGGTGGCCAGGGCACAGAGGACTTAGTAGTGGCATCGCCATCACTTCCCCAAGTGCATCCTGATGATGCAGCAAGCCCCGTACCCTAGCTAGCCTTAGCTCCGTGAATTACTCTTTCATCAGCCCTGGCACAGCTGCTGCCCCGCCCCTCCCCCAGGAGTGCCCGCCCCTCCTCGGCAAGCGCCCTCCTCTCTGCAAAGGCTTCCTTAACTCGGCTGCATCTCCAGCTGCATCTGCCCCTTAGCCCTGCCCTTCTCGATGCCCTCTACACTACAGCCTCCATCCTGAATTCCCGGCCAGAGAATCCCTCTGCAGTCACGCCCTTGACTCTCACCAGGCCATTCCCCGCCCACTTCCAGGCTCGGCCGGTACGGAAACAAACATCTAGGTGAATTACAGCCGGCCCAGCAGCAGCCCTGTGGTGCCAGGTAAGGCACGAGGCTATATATACTACATGATCTGAACCTCCAGTTAGGACTCCCCACTTCAGGGGAACTTACACAAGGTGAGGGTCGCTCACTACCCACAGGTAACAAAGGATGCATCATTCCTAAGTGACCCAGATGCCTCCTCTTTCCCCACCCAACCATTCTTTGTTTCTATAGTTCATCACCGACGCCATTTCCACTAGGTTTTGAACACCTCGTGGGCAGAGTCTGCATAGTAGGAGCGCACACTTACTGAGTTGTGAGTGCTTTGGCATAAGCACTTTATCACATGACCTCATTTAGTCCTCACAACGACCTGTGCTGCTGGCTCTTACGACCACATTTTAATGATGGGGAAATTGAGGCACGGAGCTTCTGAGTGGCAGAGCTGGGTCTCCTTCACCTTTGGCTCCTCAGCGTGTACCCAGCATGTGACAGATGCTCAGTAAATGTTTCTGGACGGAGTAAACAAATCAGTAAAGAAGTGAGGCACATCTAAATTCTGTCTGGAATGTTCCCATTAGCAAGTCAGTCACTGAAGATCCAGATAAAATTCAGTAGGAAGTTACCCTTTCAGGAGCCTTGCCCGACTGAAGACCTGTCCTGGCTCCTTGAGGTCAGGGCCAGGGGCTCGGCGGGCCGCCAGTTTGGCAGCTGCTGCCCTGCCATCTGCTCCGAAAACTGTATCACCGAATCCTCAGCCAGGCAACCGGCTGGCTGCGGGGCCTTGCCGGCTCCCTCTCCATCACTACCACAGCCCTCTTCAAGCTGCCCAATGTTTGGAACTGCGTTGCCAGGCGACAGGCCAGACTTCCTCCCTAGTATTAAGAATCCCTTCCAATAATAGCCGGGAATGAAAAGGACCTGCTCAATAAGGCCCACTGATAGCCGAGGATGTTTTTCTGGTCCCCTCTGCCCTGGCTCAAGATCAAAAGTGAGGCGAAATCAAAACAATCAGGTTGATGATCTGGGCTTACCTCTCTCCACTACCTATCACTCCCCACCCCCAGCACCAATGAAAAGGAAAAAGAAGGCAATGATTAGATTTCGAGTGCTGAATAAATACCCACGGATAATCAATTTTATCGTATGAAAAATAATGAGAAAGGAGGAATGTTTTCCAATTAGCTGTATATTCTTATTTCAAACAGGACCAGACACCTACACCTCCCTTCAGAAAGCCAACGTAAAATAGTTATGCTAACGGTGAAGAGAATGCTCTGTGCAGGCCCGATGTTCTCCAACTAGAAAAGACCACTGCTCCGACCACCACCCACCCCTCACCTCACAGTTAACAGGGGCACCAGAGGAACATCTAAATTGAGACAGCCAAAACCCACAGCTACAGACGCAAAGCAGGGAAGAAAAAAGCAGAGGAAGGGGCAGAGCGCCCCCTGGTGGCTCCCGTGTTGCTCTTGCTAGAATGAGCAAGAATACAGCCACTTCCGGGCAACTTCCAGCTCCCAAATAATCACATAGTCGCAAAGAAATTAATTCAAGAGTAGAAACTCATTTTTAAAGAGGAAATGAAGGAGTGTGAAGCTGACATGAATACCAATAAATACCAACCGAAGGAATTTTCAATAGGTTCCAGAGAAAAATAGCATCTATGAGTTCATGCGCTGAATATGAATGTGTTTCTGCAGCTATCGGTTGGGGATCATGTATTCTGGAACATTCTACATGTGTTTACCCTTACGCACCGAAAGCCCCCCTAAATAACCTTCATTTCAGGGGTAATAGAACTAACCAGCTCCCAAAAACACACACGAGGACAAATGTTTTCTGGGATCTATCATTTCGTTTAGGTTTGTTTTTCTCCTAAGTTTCATTCCCTGAGCTTTGCAGAAGACAGGTGGTTAAAAAAAAATAGTCTAAAAAAAAGTATGGATCCTGGAAAACAGCCCCACTGCCTCCTTGCCAGGGTGTCTCACCTTCAACACTACTGACAATTGGGGCTGGGCCGTTCTCTGTTGTGGGGGGCTGTCCTCTATACTCCAGGAAGTTTAGCAGCATCCCTGGGGTCACCCCTAGATGCCAGTAGCACCCAACCCAGTTGTCACAACCAAAAATGTCTCCAGACATGGCCAACGGGCATGAAGTTGCCCCCACCGAGAACCACTGTCCTGTCTGACCATACTTACACTCCTGAAGCCACCAGACTCAGAAGGGTGAAGAGATTACTCACCTCTGAATGAGAGGGAAGGTTAAGGAGTAGGTGCCGCGTGAAGGGAACGTTAGGGGCCTCTGCAGTATGGATGGTGTTATAAGACAGGAAATCAGACCCACCCACGTGCAGTCCAACAAGAAGGCTCAGATAATGTTCTCAGGATGATCAGCCACAAGGGACCTTTGGAGGATGTCAATGATAATAGCACCTACCAGCTATGGCGCATTTAATATGCAGGGCACTTTTCTGAGTATGTTTTTTCCATTTTTATTATCAGGGTATAATGTATATAAAGTATTTCAAGTATTTTTATGTATTAATTCATTTAATCCTCACATCCCTATCAGATGGCTACTGTTATCAGCCCCATTTCACAGACAAGAACACTGAGGCACGGCAGGTTAAATAACCCACCTAGGCTCCCACTGCTCATCTGTGAAGGGGCGTGGAATAGGGCATGGCTGGCCTGGCTGGCAGTAACATCAGGGAGCAGAAGGGCAACAGCCAGATAACGACATCACAATTCCTGTGGTCACACAGACACTACGTGCAATTATCACCAACTGGGAGCCTGAAGTGTTTCTCTTTTTTTAAGGTCTGGACTCTTTTGAAGGACAGTGATGAAAGCATAATCTCCACACACTTGCAAGAGGCCTCTGAAGTCTCTGGAACTATCTGTGGGCCTCCACTGAAGCACCTGGAAAACACGGTCCAGGCCCCAGGCCAGACAGTCCACGTGCCTCATGGGATTCCTACAAGCTGGTAACTTTACCTCCATTTCACAGATTGGGAAACTGACTCAGGGAAGTTTAGGCATTTGCCCAAGGTGGCACAGGTCTTGAATGGGAGGCCTGGCTCAGTGTTCTTCCCACCCCAACAGGCTGCCTTCTCAACTCGATTCACCCAGACCCCCTACACTGGGCACCCACAATCACAAAGGATGCACAAAGCACAGAAAGCACTTACACGTCTAATCTTCTAGCAGCACTGAGGATAGAAGCTTGGCAGTGACAATGTAAAAGCTGCTGGCCACTGAGAATTAAAACTGAAAGGTGACATCTGCCTTTCACAAAGAAGGCTGCTTTGCCTTTACAAACTCCATAAGATGGTGTCTTTGCAAAGCCGGGCACAGGAGTCTGGGCACTCAGACAAATACCATCCGCCCCTTTCCTACCTTGGCCAACACCTGGCCTAGCGTAGCAAACGTGATGGACCAGATGTCAAAGCCAGTTTGTTCACAGACACTAGCTCACCTAGACAAAGGTCATCCAAAGTCAACTCACCAGTCAACACATTTGCAAAGGAGACCGTGAGCAAAGGGGAAATAAGGACGCCTGCCTTTGACGTCAGAATAACGAACAAGACCAGGAAGACTCTAGAAGCACCCAGACCGCGATGACCTGGGTCCACAATACTTGCAGAAGAGAATGTGGACATCATGACTCCTTCCCCAGAGCAGATGGCCGGAAGGACAGGAATCCTGCAAGGCCGCCTCCTCCACTTTACAGTTGGAGAAACGGAGGCACAGAGCGATCAAGGAAGCCACTACTCTTGAAGCCAGAATCAAAACCAAGTTTTTGTGATTCTCAAGCTAATGCTCCTTCTGCTGCCCCCTGATGCCAGCGAGGGGAGGCGGGGAGTCCACTCCTCGCTGGCTCCCTCACAGAGCCTGGCCTTCACTGCGGACCAGGCTGCAGATGCAGCGGCGACTAAACCAGGTGTGAGCGCGCCCTCAGGAAGCTCGCTTCCCATCCATTCCCACTTTTTAAACATTTCACACTTGCCGGAACTGGAATTAACTTCAGTTCATTCATGCATTCCTTCATCCCTCTAACTGTGTGCTGAGCGACAAATCCATGTCAGGCAGGATTTCAGGCCCGGGGACTCGGCAGCGAGCAGCAGGCCGAGTGCCCGTCCGTGAGGAGCTGATGTTCCCGGGGGAGAGGAGGAAATAAACAAACGGCACATGTGGTGCTGAGGGTTTGGACAGCGGAAGTCAGAAGACGTGACAGACAAAGCGGACGATGTGCGCGGGTGCAGGGGGCGAGCTCTCCCAGCCGTGTCAGGGAAGGAAGGCCGCTCTGAAGGACATTCTAACGGACGGGAATGCTTTCTTCCGAAGACAGAGCATTCCAGAAGCTGTGGGCTCCCAGAGAGCAAGGAAGCAGGGACGTGAATTCGCGGTGTCACATCCTAGCAGAGGACCGCCTGCACAGCCTCTCTCAGCCTTCACTTCCCCAACGATAAAATAAGGCCAACACTCCGGCTTTTCAGGGAAGCTGTGAAAATTCAGCGATGACACAGAAAAGGCCTGGTTCGCAGCAGGCAGAGTAAAGAGGGAGGTGTCCATGTTATCACTCTTCTGGGCACTCCTTGAAGGGTCTCTGGGATTGCCCCAGAACTAGGAATGAGCGTTGGGGTGAATGACATCTGAGGACAGACGGACGTCACCCGGGAGGAGCTAGAATAAAGGTGGGAGAGACGAGGCTCTAGACTTCAGGGGTTTGGGCTCTGACCTGGCTTTCCAGCTCGGGGCTACTGAATGGGCTGGAATCTGACTCCCAAAGAGGATCTCCAGAAAGGATTCAGAAAGAGCCCCCCACTTCGCCAGAGGGATGCCACAGCCTAATACCCAAAGTTCGCGAGATGGCACTGGATGTTGGCCATGCATCGCTCACTGTCCTTGGTCCTCAGCCTGGTCCTCAGCCTCCCGGGGCAATGACCTGACTATGAAGAACTAGGAGCAGTGACGCTCACCCCACCTACAGAAGATTTACCTGATGAGGCTCCAATACCATATAATGAGTGTCTTCATTTTACAAATGAGGAAGTAGGGCTGAGTCTGAAGAGACAGACAGACAGAAGGACAGACTGAAGGAGATCTTGCTAGGAAGTAGTGGAGCTTGGACCTCGTCCCAGGATGGTGGCTTCAGGCTTCAGGTCACCCCAGGTAACCACCCTTCCTCTGCTCTCTCTTGTAGCACTTAGCACACCTCTTTGAATTACGGGTGTCAGTGAGCCATACTTAGGGCAGGCATTCCAGAACCACTCGTGCAAGGAAGGGCCAGCAGGAAGGAGGAAGAACTGAGGAGCAGCTCCTGAACAGCCCGCCCCTCACAAGAGGAAGTGAGAGAAATCATCTCTCCTCCCCAAGGCCCCCCGCCCGCTTCCCACTGCACTTGGGATAAAACCCAAACCGACCACCCTGTGCAGCATCCTCCCAGGGGGCTCTCCCCTCGCCACCACCCAGCCACACTTCCACCATCACCAAAGCCAGCTCAGTCCCCTCATCCCGCGGGCCTCAACTCCACTGTCACCCAAGAGAAACCCTTCCTGGTAACCTACCTCAAAACAGCACACACCCCACCCGTGCTTTGCCTGGCCAGCTCTTATCACAACTTGCAAGCACAAGTTCATTATGTCTGTCAACATCGCTGCTCTCTATCTTCCACAGTGGCCTGGCAAGGCCTCAGGGCAGGACCTTGATTTCTTGTTCACCAATGTCCAGGCCAGGACTAGCACAGTGTCCATCACATGACAAGCACTGGCACATAGTTTTTGAATGGAAGAAAGGATCCAGCAAATAACGGAAGAAAGAAAGAATGGCAGAAAAGAGTGCTTTTTCTTCATCAAGAAAAGCACTCCCCAAAAATTTGCTGAGAGAGTAAATCAAATGTTAAGTGTAATTATCAATCAATCAATAATAAATAGAATGGGAGAAAATTTTGAGGTAAATTAAATATGATAATATAAATTTTAGCAATGGTTTCATGAGTTTATACTCATCGATGAAGTCATCAAGTTCTATGTATTAAATATGGACAGCTTTTTGTATGTCAATCTTATGTCGATCAAGTTGTTTTAAGAAAAGGAAGGAGGGAGGAAGGGAGGGAAGGAGGGAGGGAGAGAGGAAGAAAGGAAGGAAGGAAGGAAGGAAGGAAGGAAGGAAGGAAGGAAGGAAGGAAGGAAGGAAGGAAGGAAGGAAAGAAGGAAGGCAGGCAGGCAGGCAGGCAGGCAAGCACTCTCCACGAATTCTAAATACCATTCCTCTCTCTCCTGCTGTTACCCCACCACCATGGACAGCTCCCTGAGGCTCTTGGGCAAGCCTTCCCAACAAATGAGGGAGCTACAGGGAATAAAGACTGATGTCCTTTTGAAGTCTCAGGACAAGTGGGATAGCGCTTACAGCTGTCCAAGGCCACAGGCAGCACCCACATCCTCAAAACAGCCTTCAAACCTCAGAAGGGACGCTCCACAATGTCGCACCTTCCTCTGGCAAACTCACTGGGCACCCACCTGCCACCACGCACACACTTTAAGTCCTCCTCAACCAGGGACACACACCTGACTTTACCCCACACACCCAAAGCCCACAGTCATGGAGGAGCAAACACAAAGGCCCTGCCACGATATACGGGCCCACAGCTCATCCCAGTATTGGCGTAGTCAGCTCAGAAAGTACTTACTAATTGTCATCGACTCTGGCACCGAGGCAGAAGGTAACAGGCTGCTCAGAGGACTTCCTTGGCCTGGAGGACTGGCTTCCACGCTGGGAAAAGGCAGGTAGAAGGAAGTTACACTCAGCTACTTACAATCACAGCCTCACCATTCAGGACACCAGCTGGTGCCCAGTTTACCCGGTACCCACGGGAGGAAACAGAGGGCATCGCCTTGAAATTAGTCAGTCCTCAGTGTCCGCGGATTCCTTATTTGCAACTTCATCTGCTCACTAAAGTTTATCTGTAACCCCAAAATCAAGATCCCCATGGTGCTTTTGAGGTCACTCATGAACATGCACAGAGTGGCAAAAAATCTGAGTCACCAGATGCGCGGGCTCCCAGCTGCCCTCAACAAGGTGAGCTCTGCCTGCTTACTGCAACTGGCATGCTCTACATGTGTCCTTTGGGGACTACTGAGTGCTGCATCTTTCACATTCGTGTGGGTTTTTTTTTTTTTTTTTTTTTTTTTTGGTGATTTTGCTGTTTAAAATGGTCTCCGAGCATGGAGCTAAGTGCTCTCTGGTGTTCCCAAGGTCCAAGAGGCTGTGATGCCCATTACGGAGGAGACACCTGTGTCAGGTAACCTTTGTTCAAGCACGAGTTACGGTGCTGTTGGCCATGAGTTCCATGTCAGTGAACCAACAGTACATGTTATACAAGGTGTCTTTAAACAGGAACAGACATTGACTGAGTGACAAAACTGTGGTGACCAGAGGCTCACAGGAACGTAACCCTGCATTTGGTAACTTTATAGAACATAACTACCACAAATGACAAGAATGGACCATACATTTACAAAGAATTTGCAACCTGGAAAAATAAAATATTTTTTATGAAAACAGCAGGGCCATAATATGGTTAAAATACACATGTACATACACACACAGACACTCACAGACACACAGACACATGACTAGGAGAAAAAGGATCAAAATACCAACAGCAAAATGGAGTTGGGGGTTAAGAGTAATATTTTTTTTCCACTTAATGCTGCATTTTCCAATTTTTGTAAAATGAACAGCAAAAAGGACTCAGAGTCCTGGATGGGGTTGGTGACACCGATCCTTCCTGGCCTTGGACTAGTCGGTACAAGCCTCCTCAAGCAGTGACCTTTTCAGAGAGCAGAGCCCCGTCTACTCAGAGTGAGAACACAGTGTGGTATGGCGTAATCATGACACCCGGCTCAGAACTAAACCTGCAAACGCAGACATGATATCTTGCAAATGAAAACCATGAAGAGAAAGAAGGAAAAAACAGTAACAGCAACAAGAATCATGAAGCATGAGGGTGACTCTGGTGTCCACCTCAGCTCTGCCACCAAACAGCCAATGACTTTGGGCAACTCACCATCTTCAAGACACTTTTATTAGAAAATTCGGTGCGGTGCTTATTACTGTGTGCCAGGCTAAGCACTTCCCAGACACGTGCTATCTAAGTGGCTTAAATATTACATAATATTAAAACTGTTTGATATTATGATCAAATATTAAAATTAAGCAAACAGTGACAGAGGCACTTCCCAGATATGGCCCCTAAAGTACACAAAGCAAAGGTGGTATGCAAATGAAGTGTGACCAAGCCTTGACGTTTCTTAGAGAAGCTAGTGCTCAGGGACCCTTGGCACTGTCACAGCCTGTGACGTTAAGACCAAGCACGAACACAGATACGAGGCAAGGCCTCGCCCTCTAATACCCGTGGGCGCCCTCCTGGCTTTAAAAAGGAATAAAGTGCTGAGGACAGTTCGACCCCGAAGACCACCTGGCTTCTGGGCACTAACCTGTACCGAGGCCCGGGCTCTGGGCGAACACGGTCCTCGGCCCCCGTCCCGTTCTCCAGGCTTCCGAGGGGGGCATCTGTGCACAGAGAGAAATCACAGAGAGAAAGTCAGGCTTCTGTTTTCATTTCATCTTCTCCATGACACAAGGACACAATGCAGACACAGGCGAAATCAGTTGACTCAGAAATGTCTTCCTCATTGGCACACTGGATTTTTATCTGCTACTTGTTTCAGCTTTTTGCCCATAATCTCAGAGTTTGCATCAGTCATAAGGCCCCATACTCTCGCTTAACCTTTTTGAACTTGGGCCACTTAGAATCACCCCTGACGTCCTTATTCAGAGCCAACCTCAGAATCGAATAAGTCAACTTTCTGTACACAAAACTGCTCCTGTCTGCAGTGGCTCGAGACAGACACACGAGGGCAGCATGGTCTAATCGCTGACAGGATCTGCTCGGATCAAAACAACTTTGACAGCTGCTTTCTAAAGAGTCACTTGCCTTGCAATAAGTGGCATGTGAGGGAGGCATTTGGAGGAAGTGAGGCCACAAATAATCTCTAGAAACAGCAGGCAAGAGGCACTAAATTTTTTCATAAATCTATTAGCTGCTGTTCAAGTCTCTTTTCAGGAACAAGTATAAATCTTGTGTCCCTTGGGCTAGATGGTGACATTAAAGCCAGTATTACCCAAAACATTCGCTCACTGGAGACACCTCTGGCTTGTCAATGTCCACCCAAAACCAGGCCTGAGTTGGGACAGGGGACAGGAGGGAGCACATCTGGTTCCCCTAAGCCATCTGTCACAGCCTCCTCCATGTCATTCCTTCCGTTTATGCTGCTTTTGTCCTGTTCAAGACTCCCCAGGTCTAAGGGGCTGAACTAAGGGAACTCTACAGGAGAAAAATGGTTTTTCAACCTTTTTTCACTCTGTTGCACCCATCAAGCTATTCCACTCACTCCTCGCTCTTTCAAGAAGTTTGAAGGGAAACTAGCACTGCCTCTCCGCCTGCCCACCCCGCTCCCTAGTACCGTGGCTGGTTAGTGCTGTGGGGTGCAGGCTCTGCCCCACAGCCCGGACTCAAGCTCTGCTCCTCAACTCTAATCCAGCAAGACACCAGGGCTCTTGGTGCCTCAGTCTCCTCATCTATGAAATGGGAAGACACTGGTGCCTACCATGCCGTTTAATAATGCCGTCCATACAATGAAATTGTAATATGTGAAAGACCCAGTAAGAACACTCAGTGAGCGATGGCTAGCTCGGTAGCCGAACCTGCCTACCACAGGCTCTCGCCCTCCCAGTCACCTGGAACTGCTCTCAAAGGACCCTAAGGAACTCCCCCCTCGGTCCCCTCCCCTCCTTCCCAGAGCCAGTGACAAGGTTAAGCAGGCACTCCTCCTGGGGCTCTGCTCTCACAGCCCCGAAAGCACTAATCCTTGGTCCTCCTCCCGCACCATCTTTCCCCTGAGTCCTCGGCAGAGGTGTCCCTGGATCACGGCTCCGCGGCCTCAGTCCCCCTGGTGAATCCAGCAAGGTCTTGGCTCCCGCTCTTACCTCTGCGAGATGACAGCTCTCAAGCCCTTGTCTCTGGCTAGGTCCAAAATCTTGCATCCTAGTCTCACATTTCCAACTGCCTGCCAGAAAGCTCTACTGGGATGTCCTTCAGGGCCCACCCACCCAACTGCCCATGACCTTCAAAACCACTCCTCTTCTGTCGCCACTTCCCACTGGGCTGTAACCTCAGAAGAGCATGGCACTCGTCCTCCCTCCCGACACTGGTGCCTAAGACCTGCCGGTTCCACCTAACTACCTCCCACTCCTTGCTCACCAGCCGTCTCCATGGCCACCCCAGTTCAAAGGCTCAACACCTTCCAGGGCTCTGCGGTGCAGGTCCCTGCAGTCCTGTCTCACATGCAGCTGTCAGAAGCAAAGACGGGGCCTCCGACATACACACGGAAACCCACGGCTGGAGTAAAGGCTGACATGACCCACCAGCACCCCAGACACAACGCGTGCCCAGCCCAAGTGGATTTCCCATCGTACACATGCCCACGACCTGCTGACAGCTGAAGTGGTCCTCAGGCACTGGGGACACAGCAATCCCAGAGACCAGACTATTTCACTCACCCTCAGGGGCCCCTCGGAGGCGGGTGCTACTATTATCTTGATTTTATAGATGAGGACATGGACCTCGTGGATTTACTTAAGTGATTTTTCCAAGATAACACAGCTAGAGTGTGAGGACGTGACCCCAGGTCTGGCAGAGCTGAGCCTTCACCCCCTGGGTCTCCCGCTCAGCTGATCTGAGATGCCCACATTTCCCTCTTTCCCACAGCCCTGGCGTTTCTGCCTCTACTCCTTTGTCCACACTGCGTCCCCAACCAGAAATGATGTTCCCGACTGCCGATGTCCACTCCTACAGCACGCCACGTCCCCACCTACCACATCCGTCCACTCCCCGCTCAGCAAAGGCTTCCCGAGCCCTTGCTGTGGGCCTGGCTCTGGTCAGGGTCACACTGGAATCGAGACAGACAGCCCTGCCCTCGTGGACCTCCGAGACCAATCAGGGGGACATGCACTCTTGAGTAATTACACAAACACGCGATCACAAACTGAGACCAGAGCAATGGAGACGCACCGGCTGACAACAGCATGAGACACGAGGCCTGGGGAGGGGCGCTTTCCGTAAGACAGCGACACCTGGGCTGCCACCTGAAGGACATGAATAGGTAGGGTAAGGAAAGCAAGAGGAGCAGGAGGAGAGAAATGATGGGAGGCTCCGTGCAAGGAAGTGGAAGAGGCCGGTGCGGCTGGGGACACCAAGAAAAAGGGAAACGGGAGGAGATGAGAGGGCTGCGGTGAGCCGCGGCCCCGGTGGCCGCAGTGGGGACCCTGGATGCTCTCCTAAGTGTGGTGGAAGGGCTTGGAGCAGGCAGATGAGGCGATCTGACTTATATTCTAAAAAGTTGCTCCGGCTGCTAAAAAAATGGTTGGGGGTGGGGGGCTGGCAGGGGTAGAAGCAGAGAGGGCATCGAGAGGCTACTTTGCAATAGCCCAGGCAAGAAAGATGGCTGAGTTAGAACAAGGTGGTGAAAACACTCAGTCACACACTTAAACCTTTCATTCCTTTCTCCTTTACATCATCAGATCATTAAATGATGTCCCTGTTCCCTCCTCACATGCGGAACTCCAAGAGGGACTCACTTTGGGACCCCCAGAGCCTAGAGCAGTGCTGACACAGAATAGGTTCACCCATTATTGAGCAAAAAAACCCATGAACCCTAAGTGACACACAACCCATGGAAATGGGGTAGAAATCACACAATACAGGCCCTGTGGCCACCACAGTTTCATAACATTCCAAACAGTAAAATTAGTCCCCAGGAGCCAAGCTCTGAAGTCAACCATCTCAGATCAGAGCAGCACCACAAGGCCCCCCTCACCTCCCAACAAGCAACTCGGAAGACCCAGTGGCAGGACGAAGGAGAAGCTGAAGACCATCAGAGATGATGAAAGGTGAGAGGGAGAGGACCCAAGCTCTCCAATGAACCGTCGCCATCAGAAACTGCCTCGCATTTGCTAAACCCACACTAAACGCAGGCCCCGCAGTGAGGGCGCAAGCCGTGCCGGGTCATACGCAGTGAGAAGTCACCGGTGCTTTGGTCACCTCTGTTTGTTATTGTCAGTTGAAAAGGACTTGGGGGGACCCTCTCTCCCCTGCAGGCTCAAAATGACGGAAAGGTGGTAAAGGTGCAACTAATACGCGTGCCCGGAGGAATGACTATCCAGCCCTCCACCTGCTTCTCAGGGTCTCGCATGACTGGCGTCTCCCTTCGCTGAGCCCCTGCCTAACCCCAGAAATGCGGCCCAAGGCACGGTCCCCTCACCCACAGAACCACCTCTTCCAAGATTCAGGATAATAATTCTGCACTCGGGGCCCCCTTCCCTGTCCCCCTCCCAAGACTCGGCTACCAAAACATTCCTTCTTTCCTGCCACATCCCTCTCTTCCTTTTCTATCCTCCCCGCCCCTTCTCTACTCAGCCCCAGAGGCAGTGACAGGAGAGGCACTAACGTGTTCAAAGATGAAGGGAAAGTGCCCCAAGGGAGGAGCCTTCTGTGTGCAAAGTCGCCACTAGAGACACTAAACGGCCCCCAGGCCAGAAAGAGAAAGAATATGTTAATGTCTGTCCCTCAGGTGGCGGGGTGTCAATCACAAGGGATACTAGTGCAACAGGGTGGAAGAAAAGAAGTCTGTGAGGGCAATGCGGCCCTGCCCGAGGCCACCTGGTACAGTCCCCTGCAGGCAGGCCGGGCCCAGCAGCATCTGGGAATAGGCAACGGCCCAGGAGGGATTCTATGAGATTTGGTATTCAGTGACAGATGTAAGGGATCCTGGGGTCTTCAGGGAGCCCCAGAATAGCCTGCCTCCCCCCGCAGTGCTCCCACCCACAGCGAGTTGGCCCCCCAGGTGTCACAAGCTTCCAAGACTCCGGGCAGCTTTGTTCCTGGGGTAAATAAAAAGCTGGCAGACCAGCTCTCACGCAGCATCTCTGGGAAAGGCACTTGATAAGCTGGAGCTCAGGTCCCATCAACAGTGACAAATTAAGGCCTTTGGGTCCGTGAAGCCAACAGCCAGAGGTGGGACTGTGGGACCATGGGAACTCTGACGGGGGATGTCCTCTCTTTGGGACGCTGGAAGCTGGCCAGAAGCCACTTCCCCCAGAGACACTGATGTACAGAAAGCCCAAACAGAGAGAAGAATGCCAGGTTCTCTAAGGTGAAACCCCGACCTGAATGGCAAATAGCATTTGGGAGCAGCCAGCCGTGCGCCCCCAGAGTCTGATGGTTAGAGGCACCCGGCTATGACATGAACAAGCCGCTGAACAAAACAGACTGCCGTGGGCACACACCAACCAGCCCAGCAATACTTCACAGCCCAACTGGAAGGTCCCTCCAGCCAGGATCGGGACAGGGCGAATGAGGAACTGGAAGACGGCTTGGAGCCATGGACAGAAACACCGGAGACTCTGCAGCAGGCCCAGACACACATCAGAGCCACATGCGCGCACGTCTGCACTCCCACTGAACGAATGGCAACCGTCCCCCAACCCTTGGACTCTTGGACCAAGGACGGTCACCTTAGTGAAAGGAGCTGCCGGTGCTGGCCTGGACTGCAGACGAGAGCGAGGCCTGCCAGACCGCCCTCCTGCGGATTTCAGCTGAGACCAGAGAGAAGTGCTGGCTGGGATGTCAGCCAAGCACAGGCCAAAAGGGGAGGGGACAAGAATGACGAGGGAGCAGAGACAGACCAGAACAGAGAGGAGACAGGGGAAGATCCCCGTGATAAAGAGTGGGGGCATAGAGTGAGAAGATGAAGGGACCCCACCAGGTGAGGCGGCCTCTCCCTTCTGAGCCCGGCTCCCAGGCCCACGGCGGCCACGGGCAGTGCTGTCACAGCAGGCTGCGGTGCCAGCAGTGCCTCCACGGGGCCTCGGCGTGCACCTGGCCCCCTTCACCACAACCCTGAGGGGAAGGTGATGTAATAACGGCCTCCCCTTCCTCCTGGGCTGCGCTCAAGAGAGTGGATGCATTTTCCTGATCATTCACTTTATGCCCCGGTCTCACTTCAAGGGCTTGGTAGGTGTGCGTCGTCATCACCATCACCCACTTTCCAGAAAGGACGACGAGCCTGGCCTAAGTCTCAGCCCCGCGCCCTCATGAGCCGCAATGCACACGGGCAGCCCTGCTCGGGGCCATGACCTGCCCAGCTCCCGCAACCACCCAGAGCCGGACCACTCCAACGCCGCTCCGACCCCGCTCCTGACGGCTGCCAGCCAGCGGCCCACCCGCCTCTGCCCTCGGGCCGGCTTGAGTGCGCTTCTGCTCCCTGCACGGTGACAAGAACAGCAGTCCATCGTGCGGTTCAGAACGAGCAGCCGGTGGGCCCCCGTCAGTTTGTTAAACCTGGCCCTGGGAAGAGGAGACGGGCACACACCTCAGGCCCCGTCCTCGCTGACCCGGTGGCGCTGTGGGGAAGTGACCCTTCGCTGTGCCAGGCACTGAGTCAGCAGCACTGCACGCCCACGCCTCGGGGTGGGCCAGGCTCACCCATGTCCGCCCCACCCCGCCGCTCCCCATGAGCCACTCCAGCTCACGACAGTAGCAAAGCACACACAGGCCAGCTCGGCAGCACGGGACGGGGCAGGGCTGCTGCCCGCTCCACAGGCAGGTGTCAGACAGCCACCTCCCAGGCACTCCGCTGCGAAGGCTGCCAGGGCCTTGGCTCTGTCACCTCCCTCCTCCTAAGCTGTGGTCAGCTTTACATGACCACCTTCAACAATGCTCTGGCAAGAAAAAAAACAAGCCTGAGGGCCGCCTGGTGACTTGCCAGCCCATCCTGCCCAACTGTCACTTAGGTGCAAAGCGCCCAGACTAAGAAGTGAAGCCAAGCCCTCTGTCACTTCTGTCTCCACAAGCCCTGCTGCCCGGGGCCCCAGCCTCCTCTGCTCCCACCCCTCCCGGCAGAGGTGACCCAGACCCCTGCTGGTTCTCGGAGCCCAAGCTCCCGTAGAAGGAAGGAGCAGTCCGGAAACACCCACCAGAAACACTCACCTGCAGGGCTGTAGGAGCCCACTCCGCTGACCGGAAAGAGGACGTCCGTGTCACCGTGTAGCACCTGCAGCGGAGCCCAGCTGTGCCTCTGGGAGAGGCAGGTGTTCCCGTCCAGTGGTCTACGGGGAAAGAGTACAGCTGTGTGACAGCGCAGGGCCCCTCAGGGCTCAGGTCACCCACAAGCCTCCACTGGGCCTCCCACAAGTTCCTCCTTGGGAACAAGCCAGACCATGACGGGGCTGAACACAGCAGGGGACGCGGGCCGGGGGCCGGGAGCACGGAGTCCGGAGCCAGACCCACTGCATTTGGTTCTTTCGACCGGTTTCCTGAGTTCCTACTGTACGCCAGGCGCTGTGCAGCGCATATATTTTGTTCTGGCAAACAAGCCAGCAGTGTTTATCCGGCCCTCACGGAGCTGACCGTCTGGTGGGGACACGGACGTGAATCAGTGTGCCCCCAGACAGTGGAGAACGGCAGGAAGGTGGGGGAAGGCTTCACGGGAGAAGGGAGGTCTTCTGAGGTGAGAGCTGAAGGCAGGGCAGAGCTGCCCCAGTGAAAAAGGAAGAAGAGAGACGGAGGTGGGAGCAGACGTGCAGAGCACGGAACGGGGAGAAAGCGCGGTGTGTTCCAGGTTCTGAAATGATGGCAGCCACGTGACCTTGGGCTTGTGCCGCTTCACCTCACTGGACTCAACCCCTCCCGGGTAAAAGGGCAGAATCAGACCAGACCATGTCCAGCTCGAAGATCCACCGGGCTCATACCATCTGTTGTACTGCCACCTTATCCACAGGCTACAGAACTAACCTGTATGACCTGTGTGACACCAGGCCCGTTGAGTGGAACTCGTTTGAGAAAGGATTTGCCCACTGTAGCATTGGCCTTTGGGCAATTAGGAAACACTAATAAATACCAGGAAGTATTTGTGCAGTACTTCAAAGTCTATAAAATCATTTTGTGACTCAATTGCAAAGAAGATAAAAGCAGATTATAATCATACCTACCTAATAGAGGAAGGGGGGAGGAGAGAGGAGTAAGGAAAAAAGAGAGAGGGATGCAGAGAGAGGAGGGAAGAGGGGAGGGGAGATGGAAAGGGGCAAAAGGGAGAAAGAAGGGGGAGAGAGGAAGAAAAAAGTCTCAGAGATTATGTGACATGTCCAAGGTCATCAGCCTTACGGGCAGAACCAAGGCCTGTGGGGCTGGAGCCCGGGTCCTCCACGTCCAGTCCCACCGACCCCCTGGCTACCGTCCACCACAACAGGACGTACAGTTTCCCCTTCGTTTAGAGCAGGGGTGAACACAACTTTTCTGTAAAGGGCCCGGTAGCAAATATTTTAGGCTTTGTGGCCATACAGATTCTTTTTTTTTTTTTTAACACTTTAAAAATGTAACGACCATTCCCAGTTCAGGGGTGGCTCTGGCCTGCGGGCTGAGCTGGCCACTCCTTCTTTAGCGGCCATTGTGTAGAGATTCTGCTGTTACCCTCTCTAGCTTTTGGTCATACATTTGGCACTGAACAAAAATCTTTACAGAATTTTGCAAAATGTATCATTTAATTCTGCAGGCAATACACACATAGGACTCTTGGATGGCAAACTGGGGCAAAAAAGAGCCTGTCTTAGATGAACTTGGCTGTGCCCCTAGAATCCCTACAGACCCGCCTTCCTGAGGCTCCGATCCAGCAGCTGATGCCCAAGGGGACCCCAGAGGTGCTCACGGTGCCCCCCAGGAGAAGGCAGTGAAACCACCAGTGCCTTCCCTGCCACCTCGCCCGCCCCAGGAGGGTGGGGCGCTCCACCGCTGCTGAGGGGAATCACGCCACTCCCTGGCAGCACACGCAGGCCCCGAGGCGAAGCCAGCTCTGCCGCTGGGGTTTGGAACCCAAATAAAAGTGGCCAAGGGCCACCACGTCAAAAATAAGTTAGACTGAAGTGATTCCTGAGGCAGAGACCCATTCAAAATATGGCGCCACCGTTGGCTTAAAAACGTAATAATGGGTATTGCTCTTTATCAGAAAAGTAAGACATTTATTATACAACCTAGAAAATGCCAAAAAGAGAGAAAAAATTATACCCAAAGCCACATTACCCAAAACACAACTGGGTTAGACACTATTTCCTTAGTGCCTTCTTCTTTCTTCTGCACATACCTTTTTTTTTACAAGGCTGTAATAAAACTAACTGTGGGATTTGACATTTGGCTTCTTAATTCAGTACTAATGCCCAAATTTGTCTTCATACTCTTTGGACATTCTTAAATGCATTCGAGAGGTTTAAGGCCCTAAAGCGTAAATGAGAACTACTGTGCTGCTGCTGCTGCTGCGCTGTGCACATTCGGGTCAGCTCCAAGGTCGTGCTGCTCTGAAGAGCGACTTCCCATCCCAAGGCAGCACTTCTCCCTGGGACTCTGCCCTCAGGGCAGCCCCTGGCAGTGGGATTGCTAAATCAAGTGGGATAAACATTTCTCAGGCTCATGACATTGAGTCAAACTGTTTTCCCAAAGGCTGTTGACACTACCCCTGTGCCAGCCCTGCCTCATCAGTTAACACCTACTGTGTGCCTGGAAGACACCCCGCCTGAGGACATACTGAGAGCAAGCCACTACCAGGGCGCTAACCCAGGGTTTGCCTTTTGTCTAGTTTTCACTTTAAATCTTGGCAAATCTGACAGGCAAATTATGGGATCTGATTTCACTTTGCATTTGCTTAACTGCTGGTGAGGTGTAACATTTTTCCATATGTTGGTCATTCTTTTTGAATGATGTTTTCACCCTACCCTCTATTGGTGCCATAGGACACATACAAAGTGACAGAAAAACACCTTTCTATAATAAAGATATTATCCTCTTTTAAGAAAAAAACAAAAAGCAAAGCCAACATTTGTAAACACTGAGGCAGGAGGGATAGGATTTTCCTCGTTGGTGAAAGAAGCGGTTTCACTGCTAGCAAACAGAAGCTTAAAAACCCAACTTGTGGCCAATGGAGCATCGTAAAGACAATGAGACTGACTTTGCCGGAGGCCACCGCAGTCCCGCACAGCTGTCTCCTGGCCTGGCCACTGCCCCCCCACAAAACTGACTGTGCTGTCACACTGCTAAATTCTGGCCCCTCAGGCGCCTCGGTCTCTCAGGGACATTAGCTTAGAACCAAATGAAAGGATTACTCAGTAGGCCACCTCATCATTGCTCTGCTCTTTCCCCAAGATGCTCTGCGGAATGTTCACTCAAGACCCCCCGTTTACACCGGGAGAGGCTGCCCATAATCCGCAGGAGGCTCAGTGGCCTCGAAGGGCCTGGGCTCTGCAAAGCTCACCCTGAATTGTCCTGTGTTTTACACATCACAATGCTGGCAGCTACTCTGCCTTGCACGCTGGCCCACCCTCAATGGCACCAGTCTAGGAGGAGGAGAAATACTGTGTCTGAGGCCAAAAAACCCCACAACGTGAATCAGAGATGCATTAAACTACAGAGACATGGAATCCAAGTGGCATTTCCTAAAAGGCCCAGAATAAGAACTAAAGGCAGGTATGATGGTTAATTTTAAGTGTCAACTTAGCTAGGTCATGGTAGCCAGACTTATGATCCAGATATTCCCGGGAAGGTATTTTTTAGATGATATTAACATTGAAATCAGTAGACTTTGAATAAAGCTGATTACTCTCTGTAAGGTGGGTGAGCCTTGTGCAATCAGTTGAAGGGCTTAACAGAAACAGACTGAGATTCCCCAGAGAAAAATTCTGCCAGCAAACGGCCTTAGGACTCGGACTGCAACTCCTCCTTGGGTCTCCATTCTGTGGCCTACTCCGCAGATTATGGACCTACCAAGCTTCACAATCATGTGAGCCAATTCTTTAAAATAAGTCTCTCTAGATGGATAAGTAAATAGACACACACACAGACACACAGACACACAGACACATTGGTTCTGTTTCTCTGGAGAACCTTGCCTAATACAGCATGTCACAAGACCTAGATCTCAAGTACCAAAACATTCATGCCTGTGAGCAAAAACACAAGCAGGAAAGTTGTCCTAACAAATACTTCAGAAGGAGAAAAAAAGCTCTATGCATAAAAATCTTCATGTCAGAATGGCTGATGACAAAAAGCAAAAACAAACAAAAATGCTGACAATTAAATACTCAATAATGGGGAAAGCTTTAGCAAATCATGACATATTACTCTGACTGAAAATTAACCAGTTGATACTCATAATTATGCAGAAACATGGAAAATATTCAACAGTAGAAGATTTGGAGTGTAGCATCACCTAACTTTAACCCCAGCTTCATCTATTGCTTTGAGGAATCTCGATTCTCTACAGAACCTGTTCTTTCATCTCTCGAGCTGGGGTGATACCCACTAACCTAAGGATTAGGATAAAGTATAAGATGTTGCTTGCAGCATCTGGCTTATCACAGATGATGGATAAGGTAATGCTACTGATATGGGAATCCATGTGAATGAGAACCGGATGGGAAAAAAATCAAAAACAAAACCAGGCAGAGTCTCATGAAAAAGAAAACTCCTATTAAAACCACATCAAAATGAAAAGCTTAGGGCTAGAGACAGATTATGCTCCTTAATCTAGCGTGAAATCTCCATGTCTTCATTTCACTCTGATGAGCAGACTTTGAAGTTTATTTGATGTGAAGACTGAAACCAAGCTGACCTGTATTGTCTTTCTCAAAGTGTCAACACCCATGACAACAAGCTCACACACAGTACCCCATTAAGTTGACAACAACCCCATGAAGCAGGTATTATTTTTCTTCCGGACCCCAGATGAGGCCTGAGGCTCTGGGAGGTGAGGTAACTTGTCCAGACTAGTCCAACCTAAGCTGTGGAGTGAGTAAATAGAACCCAGAATGTCTTGATTCCAAGAACCAAGCTCTTAACTATGTTTTTCTGCTTTATGCCTTCACATGCATCCAGCACCTTCCACAGGTATAAACCTACAGCAACTCCAGGGTTAAAGCGGCAAGTGCAGGCAAATTCATGCTAGTCACAGTCCTGCAGATAAATGCAGAGATCACCAGCCCACAACTATTCTCTAGAATAGCTCTGTTTTTCTACAGAGTTTCCTACACTAGTGGCAAGCCAGTGGTAGGAGGAAAATCTAGGAAACAAAAATAAAAGATGTATATATAAAGCAAAAATTTCAAGGCACACATTTGACACTGATTTTGTAATACATACCTTCAAACATACTCCCTTGCCCTCTCTTACTTCTCAGCAAATTAATAATGCTTCTTCCTCCTACATCAAGATCTAAAAAATGAATGACGTCCTAAATAAATATAAAACTTGTACCCTTATTTCGCCCAATACTGAGGAAAGAGAAAGCAGTTAATGTATCACCCTTTGTTAGACGCTCAAGTGGAACTTACTTTTCAGGCGACGCCAAGTGGCCCGTGTGCTTCCTTCCCGACGTGTTCCCGTAGACATTGTCCCCGTTTTCATCCACATCTTCATCATCGATGCTTTTCACATCGAGCTTCTGGTACCCGAACTCCCCATTTGAAGAAAGAGAATCGATTTTCCATGAGTTGCTGCTCTGACTCCCATTGGAATTCGGCCCGAAGGGGCTTTCAAAGGCTGACACGATATTGAGAGAGGAGCGATCGGAATTCTCCTCCGAGCTCTCCCCAGCCCCTGGTATCTTTCTGAAAACATCCCCAGAGTTCTGCTCATCTTCCTCATCATCAAATGAAATAATGTTGGTCACTTTCTTCTTCTTCTTCCTTTCCTTTTTACATTTGGCATCTGGCAAAAGAAAATATATGGCATAAGAAAAACCAGGTGGGATGAAGGGATGATCAAGCGATTTTGCCACTAGATTGTGGAAAATCCTCTAGTACTCTACTGAAAAGTAAATTATAAGATGAATGCGGATATTTCTTAAATCCTTAAAAAGCATCTGTTTAGAGGAGGCAAAATGGATGTGGGCTTCTACTTCTGAGTTAAACAATTTTTGATATGTCTCCTCCGGCAAAAGAAACAAGAAAAAAATAAATAAATGGGACTACATCAAACTAAAGTTTTTGTACAGTGAAGGAAACCATCAATAAAATGAAAAGACAGCTTACTGAATGGGAGAAGGTATTTACCAATAATACATTGGGTAAGGGGTCAATATCCAAACTCTATAAGGAACTCAAACAACTTAACACCAAAAAAACAAACCACCTGATAAAAAAAAAACTGGGCAGAGGATCTAAATAGACAATTCTCCAAAGAAGACATACAGATGGTCAATAAACATCTGGGAAACACTCACCATCACTAACCATCAGGGAAATGTGAATGAAAACCACAGTGAGAGATCACCTCGCGCCTGTCGGAATGGCTATCATCAATATAAATCAACAACAAAGTGTTGGCAAGGATGCAGAGCTGTGAGACCTTGTGCACTGTTAGTGAGACTGTAAATTGGTACAGCCACTATAGAAAACAGGTTCCTCAAAAATTGAAAAACAGAGCTACCATATGATCTAGCAATTCCATTTCTTGGCATTTATCCAAAGAAATCCAAAACACTAATTCAAAAAATATCACTGCAGCATTATTTACAACAGCCAAGATATGGAAGCAACCTAAGTGTATATCAACAGACAAATGGATAAAGAAGAGGTGGTACATACATACAACATTACTCAGCCATGAAAAAGAATGAAATCTTACCATTTGTGACAATATAGAAAGACTAGAGAGTATTATGCTGAGTGAAATAAATCAGAAAAATGAAAATACTATATAAGTTCACTTATATGTGGACTCTAAAAAACAAAACAAATAAATAAACAAAACAGAAACAAACACATAGATACAGAGAACAAACTGATGTTTGCCAGATAGGAGGAGGGTAGGAGGATGGGTGAAAAAAGTGAAGGAGATTAAGAAGTACAAATTGCCAGTCATAAAAATTGTCATGAGGATGTAAAGGACAGCATCATAATAACTATGCATGGTGTTTGATGGGTGCTGGCAAAAGAAAATATACTTCAGGGATCTCTCTGTAAGTTATATAAATGCCTAACTACTATGTTGTATACCTGAAACTAATATACTATTCTATGTCAACTGTAATTTAAAAATAAATCTAAGAAAATAAAAAATAATTTTAAAAAAATATGCCACAGAGCATATGTTAAAACTCTTCCTTCTAAGCAATCCTTCTAAACACTTTGATTCAAAGGGTGTTATCATTACTGAAATGATTTTAGGTGTTTCACTTTGGAAATGCCCTCATGGCTGGTAGATGAGACCAAGCAAACCAGTTTGGGGTTGCAGTCAATTGTTTGATGGCCACAAATTCCTCCCCTCCCTGCATAATGCCCCTTTACGATGGGACTTGGCCACTCCTCCCTTTAAGGGTGGTATCTATTCTCCACCCCCCTGACTCTGGACCGGCTCAGGTTCTGCCTTTACCAGTGGGAACGTGACAGAAATGTTGGTGTGTGAGTTCCAGAGCGTGAGCATCAAAGGGCCTTATAGGCTCCAGAAACACTGCCCTGACACCACCACGGAAGGAAGCTGATTTAGCTTACTGGGGGATGACAGGCCACATGCAAAAAAGTGTGCCCAGCCAACAGTCAGCACCAATTTCGGACACATGAGTGTGGCCATCTTATATCTCCTAGTTCAGCTACCAGCTGTGAATGCAGCCCAAGTAAGCCCAAGTGACACCAGCAGAAGAACCACCCTGCCAACTGCAGAAGCATTAAAAAATAATAAACCATGGTTGTTTTAAGTCACTACATTTTGGGAGCTGTTTGTTACACAGCAAAGATTAATGGAAACAGAAATTAAGACTGCCTTGGTTCCCACTACTTAGATGAGCCAGTTTGTTCACCCATCTTAATCATCAAAGTTGTGTGTGAGACACTGAACAAATTCCCAAAACTCCATTCTATCCAAAGGTGTGACATGTTCCACCAACGTATCACAACTCTGAGACAATGTCAAAAGCAGGGTCCCCAAAACGAATGGGAAGGGCACTCCTTTGGATATACAAATTCCAGTGTCTCTGTTACACGAAGCCCTGAGCAACCCCGTTTCTATGTCATTCATGTGGGGTCTCTGCTCAAAAAGGAGAAGACAAATCGTCAAAGCCACATGTACCAAAGACACCATGAGATTCTGAGTTGTCACCATCATTAATAATCCCAAAGGACTCCCCATGATTATTGCCTTATCTAAGGGATCTGAGATGACCAGGACTAAGTACTTAAACCCCAAATTTCCAGTTTCACTGTAGCAACATTCTGGATGTTCCAGAAGACTCAAGCAGTATTGTAAATGTACCATAAAATTAATCTTAATTAAGTAATCTCTCCCCGTGACCTCCACTTGAATGTCTTCTCCCCACAAAGGCAAGCCTGAGAGTGTACACTCTCCATAGCACCCTATTTATCAGAAGGATAATTAAATATTCGTACAGTCTGTCATTAAATAGCCACCAATAGCCACCCCCACCCATCCCAAAGGAGACTGAAGGCTAAATGCCGATAATCCATCTTACTTGGCTCACTGCCTAGCACACGGAATGCATTAAGCGAACAAATAAATGAATGAACAAAGGAATGAATGCATGAATGAATGAATGAAGATCGACTTCATCTGGCTTCACATGGCCATCACACCTTCCCTTTCAGCTTGCTCTTTTTCCTCTGTCATCTTCCCATTGAGGTACGGCTCCCAGATCCCACTCGGGGTGAATAAGGTTAAGGAAAATAAACAACAAACATGAACTGAAAATGCGAGCACATCAGATTTCATTCCCCTTGGCACTTCAGGTGATGAGAGGTGTCCACCTCAGCCACAGTCTGTTGTCCTCTCACCCGACCCCCTCTGTTCTACCTGGAGTGCCCGTTCTCGCTCACCGCCACTGAGGTGCTTGGACATGACGGGCAGGGGGTCGGTCTCCTGCTCAGGTTTGATGAGGATGGAGACAGCAGAGGATGCTGTGATCTCCCGGAAAAGGCTGCTCACTCCTTGCGTGGACTCCTTCAGCAAGGAGGTCACGTTCTGGGTTGACTCCTTTAAGAGGTCCGAGACGGTAGGAGCAAACTTGCTCTGGCCGTTTAAATCCTTGTTGTCGATGTTGATTGCGAAGAGTATGGAGTTCAGACCTGCCCCCAAAAGGGAAAAGTCTGGAGTGTGTGCTGCTGAACAGAGTCCCACCTCCAGCACAATAAACAAGTTGCAGATATCACAGTACACGGGAGGGCGCACACTGGTCTTCAACGTTGACAAAACCTCCCGCAGAACTGGGGTCAGTAGACACCAGCTCCCGTAGGAGCTGAGTCTTGCCAGATTCTCTCCCTATCTGTCAGGAGGGTGGTTAAGGTGTAAATTCTGGGGGCAGACTGCCTGGGTTGAATCCTAGCACTGCCACTTAGGAGCTATGCACTCTTGGTCAAGCCATTTACAACCTCTCTGAGCTCGTTTCCTTACCTGTAAAATGGGGAAGTACTAAAGGGTAGGTATTAAAGATCGTCACCCACCAAAATACTCAGCTAAGTCAGTAATCACAAAATGCATCAGGATCATTATAATTATTACTTAAAGCAAAAACATGCACTGGTAGCCTATGGCCGACCGAGGAGATCATGGTTGAATCTGACTCTTCTTCATCAATGAACTAGACTGACATAACTCTCAGTATGTGGGACACGGTATAACCTTCAGGAAAGGAAAAAAAGGAAGCAACAAAGGACCTGGAAGAAAGAAGCAAGCTACCCAACTTGTCTCCATCTTTGCATGAGAGTCAAACGATAAACAAGTTAACAATTCACCAACTAACATCTCCCCAGGGCTTTCACTTTGACAAATGGTGTGTGCATGACTCTTTATCACATCTGATTCTCTCACAGCCCTGCTATCAGGATTCCTACCTCTCAGAGCAGGAAGTTAAAAGACAAAGTTCACAGGATCTGGCCCAGGGAACCAGGCAGTAAAGGGTGTGACCAGGCTTCAAAGGCAGGCCTCCCACCTCCAGTTTCCCGGATCTTTATGTTACACTTGCAAAGTCACAGCCAAATACCCTCAACCCCATGCTTTCCCTGCCAGGGTACCAAATTCTAGATAAATGGACTCAATGCTCCATGCCACTCAAAGAAAGACAGTGACAAGTGACTCATTACGTTGGTGAGGGACAGGGAAAATTGTAGCATCTCTTAGAGCTATAAATTCATTCCCAAGCAGCCTCCTCTGCTCGCCAAGCTCCAGAACACCCATCATCCCTGGCGTTGGCCGGGCTTACCAGCTGCCATGGTAGGAAGCATGCTAGACTTTTCTTCATCCATCACAAAAGACCAGTCTTCATAAAAAGTGCTGCAAATTGAAAGAGAAAGGGAGAAGGCTCTAAATAGTGGTTCTCTGCGTCCCTTAGCCAGACAATCCATTCTATGGCTTCCTGGAAAATCTGTGCCTGGTCATCCGGGAGTGGATATAGGAGGTGTCTGCTGGGCTGAAGCTTTTGGTTATAAACAAAGGATTGACTGCACATGGCTTACAACTTCCTCATTGGTCCCCCGAGATCTTTAGAGTCCCCTGAGCTTGAGTACTGAAATAGGCATGAGATGTAAATGTGGTGGTTATGAAGCAGGAAGTCAGAGACAGACAGAGGGGTGACTTCCACTCAAGCAAAGTCTCCAAGAGGCAAACAGGAAATGCAAGCTGGCCCACAGGGACCCCCTGACTGGGCTAACACAAGAAGACAGCATTTCAGAAAGAAATTTTAGAGCTCCCGAGCTCTATCGACCAGGGCATAGGTATGTAATACCTGTTTGTGCTGAAGACTCAAAAGCCCAAGTTATCCTGGGCGGGGCTGAGAGCTGAAAAGGCCCCACAAATCTAAATGGAGAGAGAGGCTGGGGGGTCAGAGAGGCCTACAGGGCCTGATCAAGGTCATGCGGCAATAAATAGTAGAGCAGGAGTGAAAAGCAGGTCTCCCAGTCCAGTTCCCCAGCTCTTTATCCTGCCCCCTGCTAAGCAATAACAAGCAAATCTCCTCAACCTCTTGACTTCCCATCTAGATCGGAGACCTCTAAATTAATGAAGTCGAAGTATAGTTCCACTAAAGTGCAGCCAGTGATGAGTGACCTGTAGTTCAGCAAGAGACTGACATATTTGCTGCTGAAGTGACTGAATACACCTAACAGAAAGATTCTGAGAAGAAATGCATCGCTTTCAAATACCTACCCAGCAACATGTCAGTGGAAGCACAAACTACATATTCGAGCTGGCCTGGCAACTGTATCTCTGATTCTCAAAATTGTGATTCTCCAAAAATCTGAGCCAGTTTCCATGTATGTAAGTATATTTGGTTTTCCCACATTGAGTTAAATAAGTGGCTAGCAATCCAGATATGTTCAACTGTGATTCTTAACAGCAGAATTCACTTTCACTGCTCACTGTTAAATTCAACATTAATGTTGAGTGTACAACACTGAACTACTTGCAAACGACCTGCTAGAAAGAGCTGATGAAAATTCATTTTAAGGAACATGAGTATGTTCTCCATAACTAAACCTGTCAATGTTCGCGAGGTTCACACAGGCATTCACGGCCTGCCGACTCAGACCCTAAACAGCACACAGGTGCAGCCAGCACCAGTCATCCAGGTCCCCATCACTCCCATTTCAGACACACTGACTCTGAGCATACAACCAGACAAAGCATCACAGACATCAGTGGAAGAACTTCAGGGGTAGTTATAAGAGACTCAGCACACAATCCCAGAATGCCTAAGAGGAGACTCGAGCCAGGGAACACACAGCAAGATATGAAACCAGAGGACTGTATCACGTTGCTAATGAAATCCCAGATTATTGAATTAAATGAGATTTCACTGTTGAGGATCTGGGCACTGCTGATGTGAAAGTTATTCAACGGACCAGGGCAGGATCGATCACTGTCCCTTTGTGTCAACAAGTGACATGAAACTGCATATATGGTCACCATTCTCAGGAAAAAAAAAAAAAAAAAAAAACAGCCAAAGAGAGAAAAAAAGAGAGACAATAAACATCACGAGTATAGGAAAAATGACAGGACTGTTGGTGTTCCTGAAGGGAATGTGGCTGACGGCACTACTGTTGGCGCATAGTCAATGCTCTCTCCCACCACTGTGGCATGAGCATTCCTCCCCATGCTGCTGCGTTTGCCTGTGGCCATGTGACTTGCTGGCCAGTGAAATGTGAATGGAAATTAAGGATCACTTTGGGCAGACGCTTTAAGAGTCTGTGCTTAGTTCAACTACATCTCCATACAGATGGAGCCTCCAACAGCCTGGGTCCCTGGGATGAGAACCCCTGCTCACCCATGACAGACATGAAACGGAAGAAATAAACATGGCTGTCTCAACCCACCCAGGTTTTCATGATGTTTGTTATAGCAGCATAACCTGGCTTATACTACCTACTACCTGATAGAGTAAACTTTATAATAAAGAAAAAAGAAAACATAATAATAAACTGAGGGCTATTTCTTAATAGGAAATGACTTCTCTCCCCATCTTAAAACTTCCATATTCTTTCAGTCAGTTTGAGAGTGATTAACCTCGAAAACACACACACACACACACACACACACACACACACACACACACACACATAAGGAGTTGTAAAGAACCCAGCACACAAGGAAAGACAAAACACAAAACTGGGCACAAAACACCCAACATCTAAAAAACAGAAATTCTGAATCTGAAAGAAGCTCAAATCAAAATCCCACAAGGCGGAGAGCAGGCTGTGTCCTAAGACAATAGCTTTCTCGACACCCTCAGACTTATTTATTGAGTACTTGCTGTATTCACATGCCATGCTGGGCCCTGCACAGGCCTTCTCTCACTTATTCTCCAAACCAAAGTCCCCACAGCACCCCTGATCAAACTGGGGCTGTGAGAGTGAAACCCAGTTTTCCCGGATGGAGGAACGGGGATGCAAACCCAGGCATCTGACTCCGGATTCTGTGCCTTCAAGCGCAGGCCTACACCGCTTCCCGGAACCCCACGCGGCTGGTACCTGAGCCTGCTGCGGTCAGCCAGGAGCATGTGCAGGTAGCGCTCCAGCGAGTGCTCGTTGAGGGCGCAGCGCAGCCAGGCCCGGCCGCGGCCCACGTCGGAGGCGATATGGCGCAGGGAGCAGAAGCGCTGCAGCTCGTGCCTGTTGAGGACCTCCTTCACGTAGAACCAGAACACCGGCTCTGTGGAGACAGCGGGACAGGTGCGTGGCACTCGGTATTTAGAGGAACGTTCCCTGAGCGTCTCTGAAGATGGTTAAGTTACTTCCTTAGCACAGAAAAGGAAGATACTGCAAAGGATACTGAAAATATTGATTCCACCATCTAGACAGCCATTGTGAACGTTTTCATGTACTCCCTCCAGACTTTTTTCCTGTGCCTTGCTTTTTCATACAAAATTGACATCTGTGATCAGCTGGATTATAATCCCCAAAGATAACCATGTCTTAATCCCCAGAATCCAAGAATTTTAGCTTATCTGGCAAAGAGGACTTTGCAGGTGTGATTCAAGTAAGTCTCTTGAGAAGAAGAGATTATTCTTATCAGTCTCTGTGGGCCTGACATAATCCCCAGCATCTTTACAAGAGGGAGGTGGAGGGAGTCTGGACATAGACAGGAGAAGGATGTGACCAGGGGAGCAGAGATTGGGACAATGCAGTCACAGCCAAGGAATGCCAAAAGCCACCAGAAGCTGGAAGAGGCAAGGAACAGATTCTACCCTGGAGCCTCCAGAAGGAACAAGCCCTGCCATCATCTTGACTTTAGCCTAGTGGGCTGACTTTGGACTTCTGTCTTCCATACTGTGAGAACAGTAATTTATTTTAAGCCACCAAGTTTGTTATAATTTGTTATAGGAGTCATGAGAAACTAATATACTATCATATTGTGTTTTGTGTATATATAGATATGCATACATATACATAAAAATACACACACACACACACACACACACACACACACACACACAGATATGTAGAATTTTGTACCCTGGTTTCTTTCTTTTCTTTTCTAGATCATGAACAGTTTCCTGTGACATTTAAATACCTTTGGAAACATAATTTTTGATGGCTTCCCAATTAAACAAAATTTAACTATACTGCAGAGAACATGACATTTTGCTAATTTTCCCGCATACCAATTTGAACATCCTTGTACATAACTAATTGTCCTCATTTCTAGTTCCCTAAGAGAGATTTCCAAAGGTCTGAGATTATGAACAGATTTAAGGTTTTAAGAGAAAGCTAAGAACGTTTGTTTTTATCTATAAAATAGTCATTTTACCTCCTCACATCCTGCCTTTTTACCACACCCACACGCAGTTTTTCATCACTGTAATTCTAGTACCCATCTAATTCTGTGATCCATTTACTGTACTTAACAGTGGTTCATCCACACTTTTTCACTCCACCCATTATAGTAACAGTTACAATAGCAAAAACCAATACTACTTATTGAGCATTAATACAAACCAGCCATTGCACTAAACATTTAATACTGACCTCAGTCCTCATAACCACCAAGGCTACTTCCACGTCAAACACAAGGTCCGAGGCCTGCACCGGTGGAACTCACCCAGTGACAAGCATTCGGTAAGCAACACAGCAGAACAAGACCTCAGAGCTGTCTAACTGCATCCCACAACATCACACTGCCTGTGAAGTGAGGGGGCATCTACCTTCTTCAAATGGTCATGTTCACAACTGCTTAATAGCCACGGGAGAAAATGCTGCGTCTGCTGCCAGATGGGGGTTCTAATCCAGGAGCTAAACAGGCTCAGAGACCCCTCTGAGAATGAGACCGGTGATGCTCCCCTGCAGAAGGATGCACACGCACACACATCTCCGTAACTGGAAGCCAGGCTAATAAGCTCACTAATATTGCAGCTCAGCTGGCCCTGACTGCATTCTAACCAGAAGCCATGATGAGTGAGGCTATATGGGCCACCACAGACCAGAGGGCTTGTCCCTAACGAGATTCCAGTCTAGTGGGCAGGAGAGCAGGTGAAGAGATCGTTCAGTGGAATGACCCCAGGCAAGTCACTGGACTGTGCTAAGCTTTGGATTCTTCTCCAGTGACATGAGCCCCAACACACAGAACTGCCGGGGTTACCGGGGTAACTGGAGGAACGGGAAGTAACGTGCTGAGCACGATGCCCAGCTCCTGATGACCAACCATGGTTTACGGAGGAATTGCCCTCTCTTACGGGAGCATTTGTGTTGTTTCCTCTTTTCCTTTTTCTGTTACCAGCATCTAACTGTATGTGAACACATGAGTGTGAGCGGGTGTACGTATTTGTGGATCCTGCCAACTTCTGGGATCGTTTACAGTAAACGCCCAGGAACAACAAAAAACCACCAACTGGGCAGTTCGCTCATCTTCTGTCCCAGTACATAAATGTCAGACCAATCCTCTTCCCCATCAGATCAGCCCAAACCCCACAAGATCAGACTTTCTTTCCCCTCAAAGCCTCTCTCAGAAACTAGGACCGGCGTTACTCGGTGAGTGCAGAACCTATTTTGAAGCATAAGCAGACAAACATCTGTATATCCATCACAGTTTAAATCAAGTGACTCTCACCTGCAGCCTGTCTTTCTTGAAAAAACTGCAATCACCTCCCTCTGCCCTTGAATGCACATGAAACACTTTAAGGTGTGTTTTCGCTTTCAATTTTGCAAATTGCTTACTGCTACAGAATCCTAAAGCATGCCAGAGAGATGCTGTAGGTGATAAGAATTATCCCAGCAGGGCTCCGCTTCCACTGCTAGAATTAATGTGATCTATTTAAAGTGCAGCTCACCTGCCACTTAATGCTTGCAGCGTCCATAATTTAATTTGGGAATATACACTGATCTCTTACTGCTTTGAAATAAGGGGCTAATTCCAAAACTGAGTGAGGGCTTCTGGTTCCCCCAGTTCCTAAAAGCCATCTGCCAACCAGAACAGGAGCCAGGAAGGGGTGCAAGGAGAGTGACCTGGGGCCACTTGTTAACAGAGGATGACTAACGGCACAAGGCCTTTGGCAAAGTTTCTAATGGGCTTCAACTTTACCTGATGCCAAGAATTCAAGAATTCATACTTCGGAGGCCAAAGATGACCAAAACCTTGGCTCAAATTCTAATGCAGATGATGTGACCTTAGGCAACTTATCCTGTCCTTCATCTTCCTCACCTGTAAAATGCGGTTTGCTATGAGGGACAAAATGAGAAAATAGAGCATACATGGCAAGTACTTAGTGACAAAGCACCGAGGCAGCTAACAGCATCCCCTCCCCTTTTCTTCTGAAAGCAGCACCCCTCTTTCTCAGGGGAACCATGTCCCATCTGAACCTTCCCTCCCACAGGGGTGGGCAGGTCGCCGGGCTGGGCAATCACCTGGCCACAGCAGGGCGTGTGCCTCGCCTCACTGGCCTCACCCTCATCCTGACCCTGTTTGACAGTTTATGAGACATGGATTTTTTTCTGTAGGAATCTTCATTTTTTTAATATTGCATGAAAATATTATTTATTTTGATTGCTGAGTTTTTTGATGCTTCCATAAATTTTGTGGCTGAAATGAATGCCTCACTGACCTCGCCCCAGTCCCAGCCTAGGCCACAGGGTCCAGCCCACAACTTCTACCTGAACAACCAGAAGAGAGAGGTCTTGTCTCCTTCTAGAACTGAAGTCCACAAACAATGACCTGAGGGCCAAATTTAGTCTACCACCTGTTTTTGTCAATAAAGTTTTATTGAAACACAGGCCCACCTATTTGTTTATATATTGTCTGTGGCTATTTTCCTGCTACTAAACGAGTTGGCAAACCTTAGGAGCTGAGACAGAGACCTATGGCCTAAAATGCTTACTATCTGATCCCTTAAGGAAGAAGTTTGCCAACCACTATTCTAGAAGTAGGAGCTCTAAAACTCATGTTATCCTGGAGCTACCTGGGACCACTACCATGCAGAACGAGCCCACCTAGGGAAGACACCAACTCAGAGAGAAGTGGGCTGAGAGAGAAAGAGACAGATGTGAGGGTGCTGACCCCTAATCCCGCTCAACCCCTAGGTTTCTTAGTTACTTAAGTCAGTAAGTGCCCTTTTTTGCTTAGGTCTAAGTGGCTTGCTGTCACTTGCAAACAGGGGAAGCCTGATGCAGTGAGATAGGGTATGTTCTTCAATCAGTTGACAATCATTTATAGAGACTGACAACATGCCACGCACAGAGCGATGCTCGCATGCACTGAAGTGGCAAATGCATCATGCAAAATAAACAACAAAAAGCATTACTCAACAAGAAACAAACAAACAAAAAAAAAAAACTAACAAAGTTCTAGGCTCCTTGTAAACAAAGAAAGGATTGTCTTCCTCAAATACTTAATCTGGAGGCCGACAGCTGGTTCAGAGCCTCTGTTATAGGCTGAATCTCCAATCTCTTGACCTTCACCTACCTCACAGTCTCAGAAGACTGTCTCCACTCTAGGAAAAATGCCCACAATTGCAGCTGGAAGAAAGAGGACAAGATAAAGCCAGCTCTATCACCTTTTGTTCAGACAAAGATAAGAAATCACTGAAAACCACAAGGAAGTGGAGAATAGGAGGTCAAGGCTGGCTTCATCACTCACCATCCTTTACCCAGAGAAGGATATCCCACAGCCCCAAGCAAAATCAGGTTCTATTAAGCTAAAGAAAAAAGTAGATTTTAGGTAGGAAAGAACAGAGTCCACCATTTCAGGAACAAAAAGCAAACCACGGACTTCTGTATTCCAGCCAGAGACCCGAGTGCATAGGAGCTCCCCAATCCCAGTCATGTCCCCAAGTGGATGAGCCTGACTACAAGACACAGTGGATACACAAAGCAGGGTTTTCAACAAGAGCCGTAGCTTTGTCACTTGGCCATCTCCCAACCAGCCACACGACTGCCTCCTGGAACCAGAATGCAGAGACTGTGGTTTAAACACGAACATAATAAAGACTTGTACAAAGTATGTAAACTTGATCATTTTGTTTGCTTTTTTTCAATTGTAAAATATGCACGATAATATTTACCATTTTAACCATTTTTAAGTGTATTATTCAGTGGCACTAAGTACATTCACGAATGTTCTGCAACCATCACTATTAATTTCCAGAACCTTTCATCATCTCAAACAGAAACTGTAGCCGTTAAAAAATAACTTCCCCATTTTTCCCTCTCCCTGGTAACCTCTATTCTACTGTCTCTAGGAATTGGCTGTTCCAGAAACTTTATGTAAGTGGAATAATACAATATTTGTCTTTTTGTGTCTGGTTAGCATCTTTTCTAGGTTCATCCATGCTATGGCATGTATCAAAACTTCATTTCTTTTTATGGCTGAATACCATTCCATTATATGGATATATCATATTTTATTTATCCATTCGTTATGGACATTTGGCCGTTGCGACCTTTGGCTATTGTGAGGAATGCTTCAGATGGACATGGATATACAAGTATCCGTCTGAGTCCTGCTTTCAATTCTTTTAGGTGTCTATCTACAAGTAGAATTGTTGGATCATATGGCTAAATCTGTTTAACTTTCTGGGGAACCATCAAACTATTTTCCAAAGTGGATGCATCATTTTACAATGATACTTTTATTATTTTTGGTAGAGATGTAATTGTCTTTATATCTCTTCCATTGAAATTAACTGTTAATAAATTCCCTTTCAGTTAGTTTTCAAACTCACAGTTAGAAGAAACTTAAACCTGCCAATTAAAAGTAACTTAGCCACTTTTTTTAATTGTGGTAAAATTCACTTAACATATAATTCACCATCTTAACCATTATAAAGTATACAATTCAAAACTTGATATCTTTTGAAAGAATGGATAGACATAATAATCTGAGATACTGGGTTGCTTTGGGAGACTTCAGTAGATTTAAATTTTAAAATTAAGCATTCGTACTAGAGAGCAAATGCCACTTATCTTGGTGGGGATGGATGGAGATCACTAAAATAAAGCCAGAAAAGGAGAATAAGTTGCCACTGACTGACCTTCCAGGACCTGGTCTCCACTACCTCTCTGCTTCGCCTTGTCCACTCTCCCTGTCACTCGTCCTGCTACAGCCTCACTGGCCTCCGGACTGTTCCTCCAACAGGCCAAGCCTCAAGGCCTTACCCAGCCATGAAAACAGAAGCCACACCAGGCAGTCCACTGAAGGAGTTTAACACAGGGCACCTTTTACAAAGACTTTGGAAGAGCTAAAAAACCAAACAGGAGATAGTGAGGCAACCCCAGGGATCACTGATGCCAGAAACCCAGAGGGACAAAAGGAGGAGGCTGTGTTACCAGCGCTGCTGGGCAGTAGCTGGACTGTGGCACCTGGGAGGCGGGTGGGAGAAAAGGAAGGCCTACACAGTAGGCCATGTGGGGCCTTCATGGACCATGGAGGATGCACAGCCACTGCTGGAGACGCCACCTAAAGCTTAGGTGAGAGGAAGAAATACTCTAGCTTCCTCTTCCTCCTACCTTCTAAACTCAGCACCCACTGGCCAAACCAAGTGGCAAGACAATGGCATGGGGGCCTGAAAAATAGAGTTCGCAGGGGAAGAGCAGAGAATAAATTTGAGAGCAAGAGGCAACTGACTGGTAGACACTTTTGAACTTGTTGAACCACCTGGAATTCCTTCTCCCAATCAAAAGTATGGGTTATTCCCTCATGTCCTTAGGTCTCTAGTCAAATATTCCCAGAAAGAGGCTGTCTGACTACTCTATACAGATAAGTAAAACCACCGCTGTGGCAGGCTGCTAGCGGGTCATCAAAATCTATCCTCGCTTCGTCCCAGACCCCCAGACAGCCTGTATTCCCAGCCTGCTCTGCAGTGACCAAGTGACACAGTTTCCACTACTTGCAGTGCCTTTCACTGGCCTGATTCACCCATTTCTGTCACCTGTCTGGCCCCTGCAAGCATCTGAGGTCTGAGTCCCAAGCTCTAAGGCCTCAGCCTAGCACATTTGGTCTTCACCCACATTATACAAGAGTCTACAGTACCTCCTTTATTAAAAAGTGGGAACCTTTTCTAGCACCAAAGAAACAAGGACTGCTAGAACAAGTATCTTGTTTCCTTCTACAGGCTTGCCCCATCCTCTGCTGAAAAGTCATTTTCACACTGTCAGGAATGAAGCAAAGGACCCACAGAACCAATAAGCTGGATAATTATGGGCTAAGAACTGACAACTCTGAGGCCAAATCTGAGTCTTAACTTATGAGACATAGGAACCAAACACCTTTGAAACAGCCAAAGGTCACCTTCAGCCAAGAGGCACCAACCAGCAATACCAGATCTTAATATGCTTGGACAGTTTTGTGCCCCTTAGCAAATGACCACTGGCCCAAGCCCTCGGCCACCCTAGCTATCAAGGACTCTCCCCAAGACCCGTAATCTAGCAACTCACAGGTTAACACTGAGCCCATGGGGCCAGCACTGTGGCTTCTGGCTCCCTCCCTGCAGCCAGATGTTAAACATTTTTATCACCACCTCTAGAGAGAACTCAGTACTTTCTTAGCACCTTCCGAAGACATCCTTCCAAGGTCTCTTTCACCAGAAGGAGCTGATTTGCAAGTTCATGAATAAAACAGAGAAACACAAAGAGGGAACTGAAAGCATTATAGGGATGGGGGGGTGAGGGAGTGACTTCCCCTCACATCAAAAGGATGGGCCCAGGGTTCCTTTGGCACATGCACTTCCTCCAAAACTAATTTTCTACAGAAATGAAATCGTTGCCCAAGGTGACCCAATAAAGCAAAATATAAATTCTGCTTTGAATTAAATGCAATCAACCGTTTTCAAAAATCCCCTCTGAGGGTCAAGGAAGTTGATTTCTCTAATTTTACAGCTATGGGTAAACTGACTATGAAGATATACAGACAGCAGAGGATGGGGTCCGGCTGCCCAAGAGAATGAGCAGCATGTCCTAAAGTCTGGGCCCTTGAGTCATGATACTGAACGTAGTTTTTCAGTGCCTGGCACCTTGCAATACAAGGTGCCACGAGGATGAGTGAGGAGGGACCTGGTCCTTGACCATCGAGAGAAACAAAGAAAAGAGTGATGAAGGAAGGACTCAGGACTACAGGAGGGGCGCCTAAGGGAGCGAGGCTGTCCATCTGAACTGGGTGGGAAGCATGAAGCTTCAAGAGAGAATAGATCAAACCCATCTAAATGGCTATGATCAAAAACACACAACACATCGAATGGTGGTGAGAAACTGGAACTCTTGTGCATTGCTGGTGAGAATGGAAAATGGAGCAGACAGAATGGAAAAACAATATGGTGGTTCTTCAAAAAATTAAACATACAATCCAGCAATTCCACTTCTGGGTCTCCACGCCCAAAATAATTGAAAGAAGGGACTTGAACAGCTGTTTGTACACCCATGCTCACAGCACTGCTATTCACAATAGGCAGAAGTAGAAGCAACCGGGGATTCACTGACAGATGAGTGGATAGACTAAGTGTGGCGTATACACAAAACGGAATATTAGTCAGCCTTAAAAAGGAAGAAAATTCTGACACATGTTATAAGTGCATGAACCTTGAGGACATTATGCTAAATTTAAAAGGCTCGACACAAAAGAACAAATATGGTATGACTCTACTTACATAAAGTACCTAAAACAGTCCAATTCGGAGAGTGCAGAACGGTGGTTGCCAGGGGCTGGCGGAGGAAGAAATGGGGAGTCATCGTTATACAGGGACGGAGCTTCAGCATGGGAAGAGGAGAAGGTGCTGGAGGATCAGGGCGATGATGCCCGTACGTCGGGAATGTGCGTAATGCCTCTAGGCTGTACACTTAAAAGTCATTAAATCTGTCGTTTTTATGTTATGTCTAATTTATCACAACTTTAAAAAGAGAGAGAATGAAAATCGAAGTTTGAGCAGTGACCATTTCGGTGCGGGTTGAGGAGGAAGGAAAGCAGCGGGTCCTCCCGGCCGTGAGGACTTCAGACTCAGAAGCCAGGGCGCTGTTCAAAACTTAGGATTTAACCATCTCAGTGAGACAGAGGCGCTGAGCAGTGAAAAAACAGCAGTCCTAAAGACCGCCTCCCCAGAGCGCCCAGTATTAACGCTGTGGCTGCTGAACTGTGGGAGGTCCCGGGGGAGGGGGTTCCCCAGGCAGGGGCTGTGGTAGGAGGGGAGCGTGTGGGGGTCAGGTCATGGTTTCTTTATCAGCTGGACAGAAGTGTTGCAATGTCTTACCTGCTGGCCGCATGTGAGCCCTGGGTGGGTGGTAGGGTTTAGAGGAAGAGCAGAGACAAAGCTGGTAGGGAACAGACCCCAGAGGCCATGTCAGGGAATGTGTCCTCTGTCCCAACTCTAACAAAGAACCATGAGAGAGCTTTGGGCGGAAGGGTTAGAGAGCAAGTTGGTCTAAGACCATAACATGCAGAGTGGCTTAGAGCTCATCAAGACTGAAGGCAGAAAGACAGACCCGGGGGAGGGAAGAGGACTCACTAAAGATGGAGGACATGGGAGTGGATGAGGACGGAATAGGGTGCTTCGTGAAAAACTAGTTTAAGGGCAGAGGAGGAGGAGGAGGCTGGGAGGATGCCCCAGAGCTGTCCAGAGGACTCAAGTGAAGGGCAGAGCCCTTCACAGGCACAAGCATGCAGAAATGATGAGAATTCGGTCTTGGAGACTCTGGCGAGCCTGTGGTTCATCCAAAGAGACACTGAAAAAGACCTGCTGGAGATACGGCTTAGCGTAATCAACACAGAGACAGCAATTTCACCAAGGAATTCAGAGAGCATGTATAGAAATGAGAGACAACAGAATCTGGGAATGAAGAGTATTTTTTGAGTACATAGATATGATATATCAAGATGGATCGGCAAAGAAGTAGAAAGTATGCCGAGAGGTTTTGGCATGGCAGAAGAGGGGAAGACAGTGTTTCAAGGTCAGAGGGTCATTGGTGCCAAAGTTTGCTGGACAGACAAGGAAGATTAAACTTAAATTCTACAGCAAGTCTGTCTCTGGTATGTTCTGAATCATGCCTGTCATCTTGTAATAGACTGCCAACACATAATCTGATGATAACATATTATCGATTAAAAGAACAGTAAACTCCAATGTTATTCCATAAATACCACCACTATAAACTAAATGTGTCCCCCCAAAACTTATATGTTGAAATCCTAACCCCCAAAGCTGATGGTATCAGAACCATGAGGGTGGTCCCTCACAAACAGCACTAGCTTCCTTAGGAAACAGGCTGCAGAGGGATCGCTTGCTCCTGCCACCACACTGCATTCTCTGTTGGCTGCTTGGGCTTTCAATGGCTGCAAAACCCACCAACTCTAAGCCAAGCCTATGCAGAGCTCTCCATCACTTTTAATTAATTTTTAATTGATTTAAAAATTAATTTTTGCTCTCCCCTCAAAACTTAATCACGTCCTTTGTAACACTTTGGAGTGATCCTGGTATAAGGTACTGAATCATGAACTACAGTGCCATGTGCATTAAATCATGTCCTTCCTTTCAACTGAAATCTATATATTGAACATACTTTTATGGAAGAAGCTATATATTTTCAGACACTATGCTAGGAGCTGGAAAGTCAAGAGGAAGTAAAACAGACATGGTATCCTGCAGCCCCAAAGCTTACCATCTAATGGAGTATAATATGGTCAAAAAACAGCTAAATATGGTGTGATAAGATAAAGTGGAATCTCCTGTCCTTGTTCTCTAGGACAGGTGTTGGCAAATTTTTTCTGTAAAGTGCCAAAGCATAACTATTTTTGACTTTACCGACCAGATGGTCCTAGTCAAAACTCTGCCTAAAAGCAGCCATAGATAGTAAGTAGGTGAACGTGTATGGCTGTGTTCCAATAAAACTTTATTTACCAAAATAGGTGGCAGACATAGTTTGCTGACCTCTGCTCTGAGTGATCGTAAGTTGTTTAATACTTGATGCCTAATTTACTCATGAATTCAAATTAGGGGGAACATGATATTTTAGAGAGCCCTCTTTCTAGAAACAGTGTGCTATTATGGATAAAAGTAGAAGCTTCAGAATCACAATCATGTAGACCTGAGAATGAATCCTAGCTCTGCCATTTATTAGCTCTAGAACGTTATGGAAATTATTTCATTTATCTGAGTCTTATTTTCTTCATCAGTAAAATGGGGACACCATCATTCACTATGCAGAGTCATTTCAGGAATAAAAGGGAATGAATGTGAAGAGTCTGACAAAGTCTCTAGGTCACAGGAGCTGCCCGATATGAGCCCCTAGCAAACACTAAGAAAGCTAGTCCAGTCAACCAAGTAATCAGAAAGAGCAGAAAACATCCAGGTGTCATTTTCAAGTCAATGTGCTAATCACGTCTCTCCTCCCATTCCTGGAGCATGCGCCTGGGACTTTATTTTTAAGCTGTCTTACTTTTCTCTGTTTTTTTGGGATGCACATAAAAGGAGACCAAACTCAAAGTGGCTCAGAACATTAGGGAACTTGTTATTTCACATAACATTATGTCCCGAGGTAGAGACATTCTAGAGTCGGTTAATTCAGTAGCTCAGTGACATTATCAAGGATCCAGATACTTCCCATCTCTCTGAGCTGCCATCCTTGGTGCACTGGCTTTTGTCCTCAAACTTGTCCCGCTTCATGGTTGCAAGTTCACTGTCAACAGCTCCAAATATCACAGTCTAAACAATGACACAAGGACATACGACAAGCCTTCTCCTGTGTCTCTGTTTAACTAGCAAGGAGCAGTCTCGGAAACCCTTCCACACACTTCTCCTCCCTTCGCTTTGGTCAGAATTGCGTCTCATGTCTGTTCCTCAACCAACTACTGATAGGCTGACAATTATTACAGCTGGCCTGACCTGATCCAATTCACTCCCCTTGCAGGGGGCTAGCTACAGGCCTGAGTTTCTTGGCCACCAAACATCTGAACAAAATCAGTTCTATGAACAAAAACAGAACATCCAGAACTGCTGGGTGGTGAATAAGCAATGTCTGCTATAATTACTCACGCTAACCTGCACAACCGGAAGAGAAAGTTCAAACAAACTGAAGGACCAGACTCTGAAAATGTGGGCTTCTTCCCACCATCACCAAATCAATCATTTGTGTAGATGAATCCAGTCACTTGTCAAAGTCAGAGGAAATGTCCCCGCCAGACACAGCAGACTCTCATTTCTGGGGTTTGACTCCTAAGGAGACACATAGGGTAGCCTCACTCCAAGCCTCTCTGGGTCCTTTATAACCCAACTATCTGGACGATCTGTTCAAAGGCATCTCAGTTTGGAATGGATGCTGCTTTCCTGGCCCACACCAACAATACCCAGCAAAGCGAAGATGAGTCGGGGGCACAATGCCTTAACATCATGTCTGCCTGGGCAGCATTTCCTAAGTCTAGTAGGTCCTACGTTTGGAGCCTTATTTTGCCCTTGCGGCTTTTTCCATCTGTAGAGCCTCTCTGATGGAAAGGTTAGCTGAGCTTTCAGAATTCCCACTGGGTCTAAAACGAAAAAAATGAGAGTTCAGGGCCTGCCAAGGAGGAAAAGCACCGGGAAACGCCTCAAGGATTCTGCCGTGTCCTGGACTGAATAGTGTCCCCTAAAAATGCATGTCCACCTGTAACGCCAGAATGTGACTTTATTTGGGAAAAGGCTCTGCGCAGATGTAATTAGTTAAAATGAGAACCCACTGGAGTGGGTTGGGAACTAAATCCAGTGTAACTGGTGTCCCTTTAAGGAGAGGAGATAGGGAGACAAAGACACAGGAAGGAAGGCCACGTGAAGACAAAAGCCAAGCGTGGAGCGATACAGCTACAAGCCAAGGAACGCCAAGGATTGCTGACGCCCAGAACTGCTGACAGCCACCAGAAGCTGGGAACGCATTCTCCCTCAGAGCTTCCAGAAGGAACCAACCCTGCTGACTCCCGGATTTTAGGCTCCTGGCCTCTAGGACTGTGAGAGAATAAATTTCTCTCTGTTGTTTTAAGCCACGCAGGGTACAGGAATTTATTATAGCCGCCTAGGAAACTGACATATGCTGGAAACCCCCAAAAAACTACAGCCTAGAAATAAAGCAGAAGCAGAAACGCACCAGCCCTCACAGATGCTGAAGCCCAAGTGTGAAGTGGCTCGATCCGGGACTGGATCCAATTGATCTTCATCTGCTCTGATGGCCTGAGAAGGAACAGCGAATCCCCTCCTGAAGAAAGATAACATCGGCCTGAGCCTCCAATTACCTCTACAATTCCTCACACACGACATCTGGCACTCAGGCTTGAGCAAAGACAGGGATGTATTCAAAATCAAGAAGAGAACAAAAAAAAATAAGGGACTTCTGGCTACAGCCACATGAGAAGGTTAACAAATCCTCTCCCCAAAAGAAAACTATAAAACTGGACAAAACTGACAAAAACAACTGCTTTAGCATGCTAGAAACTGACTTCAAAGGCTTACAACGTGGGAAGTGTTTATGCTTGAAAACTACTGAATTTTAGATAAGAGCGGAGGGAACAGTAACGAAAATGCACCCCACACTCTACGGCAAGCGTCAGGGAGAGGTGGGGGCTGTGGCGCACGAGGACACTTCTGTCCCATCTACACAGGCAGGGGCCCTGCGTTCCAGTCAAAGCAACGGTAAATGTGGGCCCAGTGTCACAGACCCTCAGGTTTAAGAGCTAGAAAGCCACATTTCAACATAACATCTCACGAGTTTTAAACGTTGGCAACTTTAAAAAGGGATTTTCACGTGCACTGTACAAGGCGCCTGTTTCTGCACTCGGTTCTGCCCACGCCCTGAGCCGCGATGACCAAACGCAGCCATGCATGCGTCTGGCAGACTCACGGTACTGTCTGTGATTCTCAACAGTGTCATTCCGTTCAGCCGTTATTTTGAAGTTCAGCTTTTCCCTCTGCTAAAGGTGATGTTCCTCGTCTAAGAGCTAAGGCAACAGCCTTACGGATTAACTCCCCCTTTAGTGTCCCTGTCACTTTCCATTCGGTGAACTGAGCGAGAGTGGTCTACAGAGGAGCACTACCGGGCACCAGGCCTGATGCCAGACGGGGGGAGTGGCAGGGAAGAGCCAGGAATCTGACATTGGTCTGACCTGGGTTGGAATCCTCAGCTCCGCCCTCTACCAGCTGTGTGAACTTGGGTAACTTATTTAACTTATTTGAGTCTCACTGTCATCATGTGAAAAACAAAGACACCATCATCTCCCCAGGAAAGTTACTGCCATGCTGTCATCAAGCGCCAGCTCCAGCAGCTCCGTACCAACGCCCGGGCTTCGCAGGCACTTTCTCGTGGTGTCCCCACCGCTCCCCACCCCGCACAAGGCAGGGTCTGTTATTAACCTTATTTTACACATGAGGAAACAGAAGCTCAGAGAGGGGTTCCCAGAGAGTCACGTGTGACTAGTCACTGAGCAAGGATTTCATCCCTGTCGCCTGACTCCAGAGTCTGATACAAACCGCTAAGCTACAACAAGGGCCTGACCCGGCAGCCGGCAGGGACAAAGGAGCAGAGGGACAGGCATTCCACCCCGTCCTTCTCTTCAGATTTCATTTTCCTCATTCTGCTTGAAAGGGTCATTCCAAAGGCGTTAACGACAGCCCCAAGAAGCCACTGCTCTGCCCTCTCCCAACTTTCAGCAGTTAAAAGCCCACTTGCTCCCCTCTCTCGTGAGGTTTTTAATCACACATTCAATTGCAAGAAAGAGCTTTTAATCAGCCTGGACCAGTGAATGGTTAATTAACACTGCCAACAGCGATGGCAGAAGCCCTTGGCAGCCACTCAAGGGCTAGGCCAGCTTGGTCTTTCCCCTGCTTCTAATTGTCTGGGAGGTGGCCCGGCATGTCGTCCTCAGCAGGAAACAAAGCCATCAGTCTCTCGGGGATGCAGATGCAGAAATCATGCTAAGGTAAAGGAAAGTGGCAAGAACGTGAATGCTGGAGGTGCCTTGTAAACATATTGGTGCCTCTCTGATTATCAGGGCCATGTAACAAAAAGATCAAAATTCTAGTCTGGATGGGAAGAGGAAGAGCCATCTTCGTGGCCAAAAGGTCAAAGCTTTAGTGGGGATGAGATGGAGAAAAGGGTTAAAAGGTAAAAGTGCTGGGGAAAGCAGGACAAGAGGTTAAACATTTATTAGGTGCTCTGACTTAAAGCAGGTCCTTACATGAGATTCTCACCGAATCCTCCCGCAAGCCCCCAGGTAGATGAGATGATCCACCTTTACGTCAAAACAACCAAGGCTCCTAGCCTTCCCCGGGGCAGCCCAGACTTATTCTCACAGTCTGATTCCAAAGCCAGGGTCCCCCTGTCACGGCCGGCAGCTGCCCTCGCCTGGATGGAAGCAGACCCAGAGCCTCCCCAGTTCATTAACATAGTACCCTGACAGATGGGTAAGATGGAAACAAGAAAAAAATACAAGGGAAATGGTGGGAAAAGCTACGTCCTCAAACAGCTCCCCAGTCAGCGTGGAGCCCTCTGCCATCTGCACGCAGAGCCTGGGGAAGCAACTTGGACGTGAGACAACAGAGGCTGCCATTTGAGGTGGCCACGCAGTTGGCAGTGCCGTTTACAAGGCCTGAGGCCCGCGATGCTGGCTCTTCTCTGAACCAGCTCCCTACATCCCTGACTTTTAAAGAACGGACCCAAGAGCACAAGAGAAAAACCTGCAGTGATAGGAATCTCTCTCGCAGCTGTCCCTTGACCCCAAGAGGAAGCACCTTCATTTCTGAAAATGGTCAACTGGTCAGATGAACAAGAGTCCAAGGTTCATTGGAGGGCAGAGAGGAAAAGGAAGGGAGATACACCAGCACGAGGGAGAGGGAAAGGCGAAGGGTTCAGCTGGCAGCGAATTTCCACAGACACCTCCACCAAACACGGTGACGGCTGGTTTTCATCTGTGAAAGGAGGGGAGTGAGCCCAAAATGACACATCTTACTCAGCAGTGGCACATCAGAGTAACTGGAAAGATTCGCAAATTCAGGGTGACAACCATAGCAGGGTCTGAAAGAACCTTCTCTTTAAAATGTGGGGGGAGGAAAAGGATGTAGGATTTTTTTTTATATGATACAAGAGACTTTACGGCTCAAGTCCAAAGCAAACCACTGTCAACAGTGTCCTCATCTGTCCAGAGGGGAAAGTAAAGGTCCCTACTACTCCCTACTACTCACAGGGCTATTGCAAGAACTGAACAAGTTAATTTAGACAGATGACTAACAAAGTGTCAGCCCTGCACTAAATACTAATAAGTGTTAATAGGTATTATTATTAGCATTATCCCTGTCATTCAGAGACACGGCAATATGGCGCATGGGAAATGCTAAGGCAACTTTAAAATGGATGGTAGCAGAAACAAGCTCAGAGACCTGCATGCCTTCTGTTATTGAAGACGAATTTAATTATGAAATATCATGCTATCCCCATGCATAAAATTAAAACAGATTATTAATTTCCCAGCAACTGCCACACATTGGCGAAGCACCTTGGCTGCAGGCCCCCGAGGCCCTCAGAGACCACAACGCGTGGCTCTGAGAATTCTGCGCAAAGGATGACTTCATTTCAATGAAGATGCCAGACGACACGATTATCAACAAGTCAGACATCCACGTGCATGGACTTCTGCACCACCAGGCCCCACCCCGCCCCCCACTAGTCCCGTGCAGTCACTGCCTTGCTAGCTATTACAAAATAATAAAACTAAAAAGAGAGAGCAAGAAAAAAGACAGCATTCTCCAAGCACACCGGGCCGGGCAGTACCTGTTTCGGTTTTGCTGGAGAAGCCCGCTGCCTGTTTGATCGCGGCCGCCGTTAACGCTAGTCCTCGGCTTCTCTTCAAGCCATGCTGCAGGACGGCCTCGAACTGGGCACACAGACAGGTCACCCTGCGAGAGAACCAAGGATTCGTCAGTCCAGTGAAGGGAGGGCACAACCAGGGTGGCCCCGGCATCTCCAGGGAGCAGGTGCGTCACCAGGTGTGAACGCAGGCACTGGATCTACAGGTAACTGATACGTAGTTGGCTTGGGCCGCTCCACACGCCTCCCGGGCAAGTTCACGTCACGTCACTCAGGGAAGTCCCACACAGTCTGGCCATATTCATAAACTGGTGAAAGCATAACAATTCACAAGGAACAAGGGAAAATGGAATTGGTACCAGCCAATTTCAGAGCAAATCAATTCATTGTGGGGAAGGGTTGCTGTTAATTGTATCTGATTCACAAAATCAACTCAAATTCATATCACATATAGTTTAAGGAACAAGATTATCTTATAAGAGATTGAATTCACCAGCCTGCCAAATTGAAAACATTGTATAATTTCATGGCCTGTTACATACACTAAAGAAATAATATAAATTCTGATTCTTGTTCTTTATTCTGTTGTAGAAGATTACATTGGAAAGTCAGATTGAGTTGATGGAATTTTCACTTGAGTTACAATTACTGTGCATTTAATCAAATTCATTTCCAAGTAATCAAAGAAATGTGAGATTCGAAAACACATTCACCAAGAGATGAGATCACAGCAACTACACTTGATTCTTAACTGTTTCCCTGGGGCTCCTACGCCCCCCACACAATGGGGTCTGTGCACATCAGAGACCTTTCCATTCATTTATGCAACAAATGTTAACTTCTCCCACGTGCCAGGCACTATTCTAGGCTCTGAGGATATGAAGATCTCCGTCTCACCACATTTGCACAGTTCCAGCGGGGGAGATCCACACACAAATAAGCTAACCAAACCACAAACCATTTTAGTTGATGAAAACTTTGAAAAAAATAAAACAGGTCAAGATAGAAAGTAGAGGCAAGGCATGGACAGGCTTAGATTCTGCGACCTGAATGGAGGTAACTTTAGAGTTAAGATCTGGATATGATGACAAGAGGCAGCAAGTGGGACAGAGCAAACCAGTGCAAAGATCCTGAGGCCACCATCATCCAGTGCAACCTTGCCTAACTACAGGTGTTTCTTGTTCTAACCACCCCCACACTTGTAGTAATAATATTCCAAGGGTTTATCGTTCTGTAGGTGGTAAAATATTTTCATACCCATGACTCATTAGCTCATCCCATCAACATTATGATAAAGGTAAGGGAGGTATTATTATCTCAATTTAAAGAAAATGAGGTTTAAAGACATTTAAGAGACAGCACACAATAAGTACATAATTAGCAGCAACATCTGTACTCCAGGATCACGTACCCCCACAACGATCCGAGTGTCTGCTCCGCCCCATACCACCAGGACAAATGTGCTTCGTTCTAAGACAGAAGTTCTCTCCTTCACTCATCTACCTACACCAGAAAACCCTAACACAGCATCAACAAATACCAGCACCTGCACGTTTACTCTCAATGCTGTGCTCGTGACAGACATCACTTATCCATCCCAGCAGTCTAGGCTACCACTGCTGATGAGCAAAGCTGGCCCTCCACAGAAAGCAGGTTCACTTGGCATCCCAAACCCAATACTAGTCCTCAGGTACTCCATGGCTCCCAACTCCTACCTTGTCTTTCTGGCTCCCCTGCACCTGGTGCATAGCATGTGCTCCATAAATGTTTCTTCAGTGGGCCATTATATGGGTGATTAACCTTAAACCATGGGTTCCAGAATACTCCCCCACACTGAAATAATCCTTTTTGTCAGGCGGATGTCACTCCTAAATATTACATGTGCATAGGCTAGTTTCTCGGCATATCCATACAGGCACACGTTGGAGGGCTTTTGAAAGCTGGGACACCAAAACTGTCTCAATTCCACAGGAACCAAAACAAAGGCATAGCGAAATGGAGCCTGACCAGGGTCCTGTCTCTAGGGGATGGGGGAAACTCCTAGGCTATGTTTATAGCTCTCCAAACCACGGACTATATCTGTAAACAAATCATCTACAAATACAATGATTAACTCAGCAATCCCTGTCCATCTGCTCGGCTCCAACGCACCAGTCAGTAACTGCCCTGACAACTCTGGGTAACACTGGGGAATGGAATGCAGGTGAACAGCACAAGCCCAACCCCCGAGGTTTGGGTCACATCAGCAGTATCACCTTCCGGATGCACATGGGTCATAATCATCCTAACACAGCAGAAAACCCAGATGGGTTCTTGTCCTGTAATTAGTTCATTAAGCTGCCTGCCTTACTTAATACCCTACCTATGCCCCCTTTACACCTCCTCATTTGAACTGAGCTTATACCTACTGTTCATTCAAGACTTCATTCAAGGGTTTCCTCCTCCAGGAAGCCTTCCTGAATGCTTCCTCATTCTGAGCTTCTTTCTACTATAGCACTTGGCCATACTCTGTTACTGATCTGCTTTCCACAGCTGTCTCTCTTGCTAATTTGAGCTCCCTGACAGCAAGGATCATGTCTCATTCATCTTGGTTGCCCCAGCACGTACAATGCCTGGCTACTGTAGTAAACATGACCACAATGATGCTTTCCCTTGGGAAACTCAGAATATAGACTTGATGTCTATTTAGGTGAGGGATGCATCTCAGGAGATCTTATATAATTTGTAATCCAAATCCTGGTCAGTAAAGACTAGTGAATCAAGGAGAATACACATGTCCAACCTCATGAATCTACAGCCCTTAAGCTTGTGGTGAGCACACAGTAGGCCAATTTTATGACCATGTCACCCTTAGGTTTTCCATTTCTGCCATCTTTACTCAGTTATGTGATAATTTCCACAAAATGAAAGGGGCACCTCCTTTAGTTCAGCTCTTTATTTTTTCATCTCAGGCTCTCCTGTTTCCCAGAATGCTCTCTGCTAAAGCCTCTCTGGCATCAGGTGGTGGGTTGGCTGTTAGCCCATCTAACTTCTATAATACATTAATGAACTGGGGCATGTTTTCTAATTAAGTGGGGGCAATTAATTAAATGTTTTAATGTTTTCAATAAGCACCAAACAAGGAAATTACTTCAAGATTTTATGCACAGAGCTGTTTATCAGAGGAATGGATAAACAAAATATGGTGCACATTGATACGATGGAATACTATTGGCAATAAAAAGGAATAAAATACTGATATACACTACAGTATAGATAAGCCTTGAAAATATTATGTTAAGGGGAAGAAGTCAGACCCATAGAGCCACACATTGTATGATTCCACAATATTGAGAAAAGGTAAATATATAGAAACTGAAAATCAATTAGTGATTGCCTAAGGCTGGGAGTGAAATCAAGGATAAACTGTCAACGGGCACAAGGGAACTTTTCAGAATAATAAAAATGTTCTAAAACTGGATTGTGGTGATGGTTACACAATTCCGTAAACTTACTATTTTAAAAAATCACTGTGTTGTACTCTTACAAGAGGTAGATTTTTATGGTATAAGTTACACTTCAATAATGCTGGTTTTTAATTCTCTCAAGATGCTCAGTGAAGGTCTGATAAAGGAGTGAAGGAGATAATGCATGAAAAACAAAATAACTTCCTCTTGCTAAATTTAAAACTGTCCGCCAACACCAGCACAGCCGGACACTGCACAAGCTAAACTAGTTTACTGCTAAAATTCTGCAAGCGCTGGATTTCCTGAGCTATGGCCTATATTTCAAGACTGCTTAACCTGCCACATTAGTCCACAATAAGATTTCTAAGAATCCTGTGTGGGTCTTTTTTTTTTTTTATGGCAAATGTTAGAATAACATACAGGATCAGCAATAAATGCTTTGTTCTTACAAATTGCATTAAATTAATCTTGTGACAGAAGGGTGTATTTTAAATTAATCCTTTTACTGTGTTACAGCTTTACTGGGGCCTTAAGGGAAAAACCAAGCACAAGCATGAAAATGGACTAGATTATCCTCATGTGGAAAGCTCCAATGTCACCTGGAATGGAGTCAACTGTACCCAGAAAAATCAGCCAATTAGAGTTAGTCACATCGCAGACCTAAGACAGTACAATTAATTACCAACTAGCCTTGCGAAAGAAAGTCCATCACATGATGAACATTTAAAATGGGCCATATTCTACATTTACCTTTTATAAATTAAGTTTTCAAAAAGGTTCACACCCTTTAACCCATTAATTTTACTGGCAGAAAACAATCCTTGTCTGTAATCTACAAGTCAAATAAAGATTTAAGATAAAAATATTCAAAACAACATTATTGATACCAGTGGAAAGTTAAAAAAACACCTAAATAGTTAACAGGGAACTGGTTAAACAAATGATAGCACAATATATACTCGAATGCTATTTAACCCTTAAAAATATTCACTAAGAGCTTATAATGATAAGCCAACATATATATAATACAATGTAAAATGAAATAAGAATAATATGAAACTGTATATTAAGTTTAATAATATGAAACTGTATATAGTTGCTCTCAACTATGCAAAAAAAAATTCTCAAGGGAATTATGTGAAAAAATTAAGAGCCTCGTGGTAAAAAAAAAATTAATGGTGATTATCTTTCTTACCACTACGCTTTTCTAAATTAGCTTTCTCTAAAATAAGCATTAAGAAAGTATCATGTCTCAAGAACCAGAAATATTGCTACCCAATGCTATAAATAATAAAAAAATATTACAAGTTATTGTGAGGAAAAATCATGCAACTATTTTAAATGTTTATAGAGAACTTGAAATAGCATTTTTTAAAGCTTAGGTTTATAATGGTAAGTGAAAAAAAGCAGAGCTATAAAAAATTATAAAAATGCTTCAAACCCACAAATAAAAATATTGCCCTCCAAAGGGAACTATAACATTAAAAGTTCATATTTTTAAGTAGACAAAATGGGGGACAGAAATTCCATTCATGATAGTAACATAAGTAAAATAAACCATGTTTTTAATAAGAAAGGTATGTCACATGTGGAAAAAAACATAATATTTTTTAAAAGGTATAATGGTCAAAATAAATAGAAATACAATTTTCCTAAATGGGAAGATTTACTAAAATAAAAATATCAATTTATCCAAAAGTATTATATAAATTTAATAAAATTTTATTAATTTAATATAATTCCAATAATAATCACAGGAAGGACTTGGCATAGTGTAGTTTTGAGCACAGGGATAAACAAACTGATGGAACAGTATGGAGAACCATCCAAAAATATCCAAATAAACATGGAAGTATTTTATTTATAATTATGGTAGATCTTCAACTCAAATGGGTAAGAGTGGGTTATTTAACCAGTGGCACTGACACAAGTGGCTATAGGACTAAATGAAAACAAGAATAAACTTCTATCTCAAACCACAAAAAGAACTAAACTCCAGATAAATCAAGATCAAAGAAAAATATAAGAGTAAAAAATTAAAATGTAAATACAATAGAAGAAAATGCAGTATTAGGATACACTAAAACCAAGATTTGTAATGTTAGTAGAATTACCTGCATAAAATTTTTAAATTTCTGCACAACAAAAGATATCATAAATATGGAAAAACAATAAATGACAGAAAATATTTACAGCACTCATAAATAAAAAAAAGGATTAATAGTTATAGTACATGAAGAGCTTTCTACAAATGGATAAGAAAACAGACAAGCAACTCAAAAAATACATACACACACACACACACACACACACACACACACATATATGTTAAAAAGGTGAACAAACAAACCATGAAAGGAGAAAAAAATAGTTGGCCAATGAACATATGAAAATATTCAAGCTCACTAGTGGCCAAGAAAGTGTCACAATACCAAAATACCAATTTAGGACTATCGATTTTAAAACCAACCATAGATCTAGCAAGAATATATGTAAATGAGTACTGTTGATAGGAATACAAATATGAATTGCTACATCTTTTCGCAAAGAGATCAGGAAATACAATTTTTTAAAACATCCGTACCCTTAAACCCAGCAATCCTACTTCTAGGACGTAGCCTATAAAAATAAAAGCACTACTAATTAGAAAATGAGTAAAAATTAAAAGATATTTCACCAAAATGTATACGCACATATAAGCACATGAAAATGTGTTCAACATCATTGCTAGCCATTAGGGAAATGCAAGTTAAAACCACAATGAGATATGCCTGCACACCTAGAAGAATGTCTAAAATAGAAAATCATGACAATACCAAATGCTGACAAGAATGCAGAGAAACTGGATTACTTATGCATGCTAGGAATATAAGTGGTACAGCCAGTCTGAAAAAGTTTGGCAGTTTCTTATAAAATTAAATATGCAATTATCATACAACTCAGTAATTGCAGTTTACTTACTTTAGAAAAACAAAAACTCTGCTCATATTGTACATGAATGTTTATAGCAGCATTATTTGCAAAAGTCAAAAACTAAAAACAACCCAGATGTCCTTCAATGTCCTTATGAATGAACAGACTGTGGTATATCCATACCATGGACTACTACTCAGCAATAAAAAGGAATACACACTATTGATACATGAAACAACCTGGATGAATCTCATGGGAGAGGGGGGTGCCAATCTCAAAAGGTTACACACTATATGATTCCATTTATATAACATTCTTGAAATGAAAAAATTAGGGAAGTGTTTGGTGGTTGCCAGGAGTTAGCAAGAGGGAGGGAGGCAACTGGAGGGAAGTAGGTGTGGGTATAAAAAGACAGCAGAAGGGATCCCTTCTGTGGTGATGAAACTATTCTGTGTCTTGACTGTGGTGGTGGGCACATGAACCTACACGGTGATAAAACTGCACAGAAGTAAATACACACACACACACACACACACACACACACACACACACACACACAGTATAAGTAAAACTAGGAAAATATAAAACACCATGCTAGAGTTTTAAAAGATGTTACTTTTGGGGGCTGGAGGTAAAGGGTAAATGAAATCTTTCTCTATTATTTCTTATACCTGCATGTGAACCTACAATTATCTCAAAATCAAGAGTTTAAATAAACAATTAAATATAAAAGCACTAATAGAAAAGGATATACATATATACACAAATATTTTATTGCAGAATTGGTTATAATAGCAAAAATGAAAACAAAGTTAGAAACAACCTGAATGTCCATCAACAGAACAGTAAGTTATAGCACCTTCACACTATAAAACATTACATAAAAATTTTTAAAGAATGAGATGTCATACTTAACATTAAGAAGCACCTTTTTCCCCACATTTTTACGTCTCTGAAATCTAGATGTGCCTCATAATTGATGCAATTATAGAATTAAAACGGGCATTGGTTTTCCTTTCTTAATTACACAGAAAGATGCCACTGATGGTAACTGTGGCTTTATGTTATCCGTTGACCTACAACAATGTCCATAACATACAGCCAAGTTTTTTTTTTTTTTAAGTAAGTTACAGAGTAATTTAAATGGTGTGATTCCCATTTGAAGGAAGAAGAGGAGAAAGAGAAAAAGGAGTGGGCTTTATGAGAATGTCCTTTCAATTACTTGCATATCTGCCATCATGTAGGTGGATTTAAGCATCCTTGAAAATTCAGGCACACTCATATAGAGCAAGGATAATGAGGGCTGAGGGCACCTCATCCTCAGTGTGACAGCACAATGTGCAAGGGCCTCCCACACTCCCTGCTCTGCCAGGGGTCCTCATAGCTGGCAATCACATCAGCACAGTGTTCGCCGTTAGTGCTGCGTGCTCTGGCCCTGTGCATCCTCTCTCTGTGCTAAGTCAATGGCGTAAAAGTAAACTGCAGCCCAGAGATAAAGGGCCAAAAAGATATGTGAGAAAGAGGGCAACCATCTAGAAGAAACGAAAACTGGATCCATGACTTATCCCATAGACCACACAAAAACAAATTCCAGACGGCTTAAAGGATTAACTGTAAACAATAAAAATCCTATAAGAAAATTAAAAAGACCATATGTCCACTCTAATGTTACAAAGATCTTAAAAACACTGAAAATCCAGAAACTGGTAAGTAGGTAGGTATAATAATGTGGTACTATAATAGATACTATTAGCTATACTTACAAAGACAATGGGAAAATCAAATTGAAAAAATTTTACAATGCTGAAAACAGAGAAAAGGTTAATTAGTTACTATAATATATAAAGAGCTCTCACTAATTGACAAGGGGACCAATAATCCAATAAAATGAGCAAATAATATGAAGATGCTTTGCACAAAAAAAGTAAAGCCAAATAGTCAACAAACATTAAAAGAAAAAGATACTGAAATTCATTAGCAATCAAGGAAATGCAAATTAAGTGACAGTGAGCCACCACTTTTCACCCATCAGACCAAAACTACTGTTGGCAAGAAAGAAAAAAGTAGTCTCCTGCAATGCTGTCAGAAGTTTTTAGAAAGATACTTTATCACAACTACAAAAAATAAACACATATGGTCTTTGACCAAGCACCCCAACTCCTGGAAGTCTATACCAAGGAAATGAAATCCTCAGTATATAAGAAAAGATGCTCAAAGATATCTATTGTTTCATTGTCCATAGCAGTAAAAATTGGACACTAAATCAGTATTCATTTATAAGCAATTGGTTGTACATCTGCATCATGCAGTATCATTTACATTTTTATTACATTATATTTTTAAAAATAATTATTAGAACTATAACTTGGAAATGTTTTGACAGGGTAGCGCTAAAATATAATTCGGATGCAGACCATTATATGTACATAATTCAATTTTTGTAAAACAATGGCAATAAAATATGTGTATATACATGTGTATTTTATTTGTAAAAGATTAAGGAATGTAGGCGAAAAGAAAAAAAAGACATGAATAATTTTTTAACATTAACCTAAGTTACCCACCCAAGGGCGGAAGAAGAGGATCTGGTAGAGAGAAAAGAGGCCAAAAAAAAAAAGAACAGTTGACAAAAAAATGCAAGCTTGGCAATAGTGAAAATTCAAGATACTATAAGTGAAGGTTTGAGGATGGCAGGCAGGCATGTAAAAAGGAATCCATGGATGTTCTACCACCAGAGGAGCCAGAAATTTAAAAAATAACCAATTTTAAAATGGGTAAATTCACCATTTCTGGCCATTTTCAAAGTTACAAATAGAAACACAGTAAGTATCTGCTCTGGGATAGACAGACCTCCAGCTCTTGGTCTGGACTCAAACACTGCTTGGGACTTTCCTGGCAGATAAGGAAATTCGAAATCAAGAAAAGAAGACGGTAGCTCGGGAGGAATCGGCTGAAGGAGCTGGCGAATCCAAAGGGAAAAAGAGAACAGGGAGAAACAAGGGCCCTGGGTGCAGAAGGAGTGAATTAGTGGGAAATGAGGAAACAGAAAAGTGACACTGAGTCAGTGGCCAGTGAGAACTCCAGGTTTGGCCAGAGCCCATAGCCTGGGAGAAAGCAACTCCACACAAAAACCTTGCTTTAAAAACAATTTTTTTAATTTAAAAAAAAGAAAGAAAGAAAAAAAACATTAAAACAACATTTTTTTCTGCTTTCTGGACACACCTTAGAGCCAGAGCACTTATCTCTCACCCTCAGGCCCAGTCAGTCATTCAGTCTCATCATCAAGGCTCAGTCCTAAGGCTTCTCAGTCCTTCTGTCTCTTCTCTCACTGCTACCGCCTCCACTCGGCCCTCTCGTCCACTGCACAGAGACACCTCCTTGCACTCCAGACCCCATGTCCCCTCACCCGAGCCCCTAGCGTCCTGAACAGAAGCCTGCCTTCTGAAATGCACAGCTATGTTGTTAACTACCTCTGTTCCTTACTTGCCCAAACTACCCTTTGCTACGTGTACACAGTATATGACATAATTTTTAAGAGAAAACATAGATGAATATTTTTATGTTAACCATTTTAATGTGTCAAGAAAAAAATATACCCAGCCACCGATCTTTGATTTCACTGATGGTATTACTCATGAAAAGACAAGAGTGGACAAGGCCTTGAAATTATACCTCAGGACAATCTCTGGCCCAGAGGGTATACAGAAATAGCAAAAACTATTAAAATGGTATACAAATGGTTTAAGAAACAGTACCCTAATTAATAAAGTTCAAACACTTCCCCGTGACAGCAAGAGAAGAATCCAGTATTGACTTTCCAGCCCATCTCCCAACACACACGACACACTGTCCACAATCCCACCATTTTCTTGCACATTCTTGCACCTTCGCATTTGCTATTCCCACTGCCTGGAATTCCCATCCTGCCCGTTTGACCACTAGGGACCCTGTACACACCGCTCACGTCTGTACTGTGTAATTATTTGTGCAGGCCAACACAACTGTCCACAATCTACATGTCCATCTCCTGGGCTCAGTTTTGAATTCCTTGAAGACAGCAACCATCTCAACCAGTTTGCATCCCCAATGCTAACATAGTGATCTATAAACAAACATCTGCTGAATAAAGGAATTAATAAGCAATCATTCTAGCCTTTAGTTCCTAAATGAGCCAAAATACTGCTATATCTAGTCATAGAAAGAAAATGGACTGAGTTTATTAAGTTCTTACTGGGTGTGTCAAGCACACATTATGATATCTAATCATCACTACAACCCTAAGAAGTAGGTACCATGATCAACATCTGATTTTCCAGATGGTACGACAGAAGGCCTAACAAAGCTAAGTCAGTCCAAAACGACACAGCTGGTAATTGCTGACTTGTGGCATGAACATAAGTATGTCTCATACTTCATGCTCACGGCCTCTCTCCACTGTCAGGATGGTGATGGTGATGACAAAGACAGTGCTTACATAGTATTTCCTATGGGCCAAGCACAGCTCTCAACAGCTATCAATATAAACAACATAAATATTTATTAAAATTTAGACATGGAAATGTGCTCAGACTTGCTAAATGCCCCAGAGCTCCCCGATTGCTAAAAATACTCTTTTTCCAAAAAGAAATCAATTCACTTGATCAATATAGAAAAATAAAAGGAGATGCAATGTGGAACTATGTACTACAGAGCCTCAAAGTGGAAATAAAGTGCTCAAGATTCTAAAGAACAAATCTCCAGAGTTTTTGCCAAGATGAGAAGAATGAGAACATCCAGTCAATACCTCAAACTGATAGGAGGCTGGTAAGAAACTTGTGACAAACAGAAGATACAAATCACATGATAACTTCCAGAGACATTGGAAAGAGGGAAAAAAACGCCTGAAAAGCCATTTGGTTTCATAAGTGTCCAGAGGAATACGTGTGACAGTTTTTTACTGCGCTAAGAATAAAATTAGGGAACAGCAAAGGGCAGCTGCTTTTGTTTTTTTAGCTTCCTTAAAACTTCAAAAATGTTTCTAATTCCTCAACAAGTACTAAAAAATCACCAAAACAAATCACCCTTCCCTGGAATGCTTGGAAAGAAGAAATGCTCTCCTCTGATTTCTTCTGGCATAACCACCTGGAAGAATCACGAAAACTAACAATTTCTAAATGTTCTAAGACAAATACCCAAAGCGAACTCACTGCCACCCATACTAGCAAAGAGACCCAGTGTGCAGATGGTATTCACCAAGTGTCAAGGCACTTTACATAAAACTGTAATGACGATAACAGTAGTTAATAATTTCTGGAAACGTACTGGCCACCAGACTCCATTCTAAGGACCGCACAGGAACTAAGCCACAGCACTCCGTGGAGTGAATGCCATTACTAGTATCCCCACTTACAGGTGAGGATGCTGAGGCACAGGAATGTCATAAACTTGCCCACACTCCAACACGACTCAGACCTGGCAACGCCAGGATTCAAACTCTGAGCTCCAAGCCACACACTCAGTCTGCTGGGTGCTATTATAATTCCAAGGGAAAGCTTCCAGATTATGTTCTGTAAGTCCACATGGGAAGAAGATGCTTCTGTGGGACAATAACGTATCTAGTCTTTGAGGTAAACTTTCAGTGCCTGCTGAGTTCTTGGGCCATTATTTCCAGAAGGCAAAATATTGAAAAGGTTAAGTTACAGCCTCTCCACAGACCGGTCTGACTGACAGACTCTGAAATAATTTCACTGAAGCACAAGAATGGGTCTTTGTTCTTAGTGGGAAACAGCAGGAGAACACCACCAACAGAAAGGGATGAGAAGTACACGCATCAGAGAGCCCAGTGACGGCCACCACCTCCTCCCCCTGAGGTTCCTAAGGACAAGATTGGATGCCCCTCATCTCCCCCCGTGTAAATGCTGGTTTGCACTTCCCATGAGGACTGTTGCATCTTGCTGTGTTACCTCATCAGATCAAACAGACCTCTCTCCCACACGCACACACTCACACACATATTTTGCATTTTTGGTTTTAGCAGAAAAATACTGTGTATCACGTAGGCCCAAATACCAAACAACAGCTTCAGTCACTCACTTTTGCAAATTTCAGTCACTCACAACCACCTCAGCCACTTTTGTCACATCTGAAGATATATACTTGTCTTGAGTTTGACTCACTTTTTTCACTTAAATAAGCCTGTTTTAAAAGGACAAACTCTATCGCTATTACAAAGCCATGGAAAGCCAGCGTCATGGGCCCTAAACAGAGTAGCCCTAAAGTAAATAAAGTTAAAGTCTGAAATAAAGTTAAAGTCTGTCTCGGCCACGGCCAGGGGAAGGCTGAGCCTGGCGCCTGCGCTCTCTGTTTAAAGAGGAGAAGTTCAGAGACATGTTATTTAGAACTGTATGACACTGTTATTTTTGTAGGTCAAAGACGATCGAATATTGGAGGTTTCATTTAAATCAACTTAATATTCACACCACATCAAGTCTTGTCCCCAACTACACTGAGACTTGAGAAGAATCTGAAGGAGAAAAACTGAGCAGAGGAATTTAACGCCATGACGTTTAACACTTAAAATAATGTCAAGTGTTTGCAGTGATATTAATCTCTCAATCTGAGAAAGTCGATGCTGGAAAGACAAGAAGGGATGCGGTGGCAGAGAGTGAGGGCCACCCCAGAACACGGTCTCTGCACTCCAGTCCCGTCCCACTGCCGACCAACCACGCGACCCACGTAACCCACGCCTGCGCCCCGAGGACCGACAGTTAGAGATGACAAATCAGCGCTGCACAGATGGCAGCCTCCAAGCTTTTATGCTTGTAAAAGTAGAAAAATTATCCCCCCTGTTGTCAGGGTCATTGCAAAGATGAAATGAGATTGATGACATAGATGTGAACACGAGAGAGATCATCATCACACGGCAGCAACAGGGGACCACTGCGGGGTATTTTCACCACCCCGTCTTCATTCCGCCTTCATAACAGCACCCACACGTCAGGCTGAAGGTTTATCTCTTGCTCGCTGGATACTGTCTTGGTGGGATGGTGAACCCAAGCAGACACCTTCATACTACACAGTCCCCAGAAACTCCTTCAACCAAATCCTCTGCTGCTGGCCAGGAGGTGGCCAAGCGACCCGAGACTGAGCATTCAGGTGCTTCCTCCCTGGAATGTCAATCTTGAGCAAAATGAGAGATAATCAGAAAACAGCTGATGTTCGTGCTGATGCCAGAGAGCTTGACCGGGCTGGAGTCCAAAGCGGGACCCCGACCCGGAGCTCTGGTGACCAAGTTCTTGCCTTATGCTGCAAGAAAGAAATCAGAAACAAGACAAACAGCAAGAAGGAAAGAATGAAGTTCTTTAAAGCAAAAGTACACACTTAAGAGAGAAGTGAAGCCAAACTCCAAGAGCAGGTCACGCCACGCCGTCTGGATTACAGGTCTTTGTTTTTCTTGGGGGGCAGGGCCTGGAGATGTAGTACTTGCAATGCAGGTGATATTATCATGATATTATGAATAGCCTAAGCTGAACAAAGGATGAGGAAAAAACACTGGAGCCTTATCCCATTGGGGGAGGGTGTCCCAAGGCTATCCATCCTGCCTCCCCAGCTTGGCTTGTCTCTCATGCCACCTGGAGGGGAGAGGGTGACCCATGGCCACCTATCCTGTCTCCCGGCTTTGGCTCGTTTCTCACCTCAGAGTCTCACAACTATGAGTCAAAACAGGGAGAGTAAAGGCACAAGGGAGAAATTCCAGAGGCGCATCCTGGAGGGGAAGGGTAACACCCCTAGGCAAACTATCCTGCCTCATTTCCACCAGCAGAGCCTTAGCTGAATCACCATGTGCTAAGAGACCATTTCTTAGCTCCTATTTTCCAACTTATGAGCCTTCCAAAACTACCTTGACTGCTTCCTGTTTCCAGGCCTGGCCTGCATCAATTCCATGAGTTCACAATATCCTCACCCACAGTAGATTTCGGTTGCTTGTTCTCAAAGCGCCCTGGCAGATATACCGTGCACAACCCTTTCAAAGGTTCCTACTGATGCTTATCCAACCAGCTGGACTCTCTAGCTCAGGGGTCTCCAACCACTACCAACACACACACACACACACACACCCGGGCCGCACAGCAGAGGGTGAGTGGCGGGCCAGGGAGCGAAGCCTCACTGTATTTGCAGCCGCTCCCCAGAGCTAGCATCGCCACCTCAGCTCCACCTCAGACCATCAGGCATTAGATGCTCATAGGAGCACTGGTCCCTGGTGCCAAAAAGGTTGGGGACTGCTGCCCTAGCTGCAGTCACAAGCTAACACTTCACAGTCCTGCCTAAAACTTTTCCTAAGACAGTAAATTTAAAATGCATTCAAAGAGAACACTTGGCCTTTTAAGAAAAATCGCTTCCAGTTTTCCATTATCTCTTGTAGACACGGGTTCTTAGATTCCTGGAGGAGGAGGCTATGGGAAGAGAGTTCCATTTTCTAAACAGGACTGAGACCTATGCCCAGAGTCACACGGTTCTAAAGAAATCCTCCATCTTCAACTGCTCCTTTGGGAGCAAAAGAGAACAATAACAAGGCTCACGAGTTCACCTCTGCCCTTCCACTCTATCTGTGGTCTATGTGCATCAGCAGGCAGCATGGGTAGGTGTCAGGAGCTGAGCAACAAGTGTCCAAGCCAGACTTCACTCCCTGAGGGGCGAGGACCTCCTTGGATGAAATGAAACTAACACTCCTACATGTTTGACACTTTCACACATAGTCTACAACTCGATCCTCACAACTGGCTATGTAGACACCTAAGTGTGGGTTTTCCCCTCGTCACCAAGCAATTCTCCAACACCAGCCGGGTATCCTACAATTCAGCTCAATTCTGACACTATCTACCTGGAGACAGCATCAGGTCACACAGGTTAAGGTCTAGTCCTGCAAGACTACACCTGACTCTGACTTCAGGGGACAGTCACGAGTCCAGGTTGTCACCTGTGCTTCAAACTGACCAGATATATATCTTGGAGCTTCCCAAAGAACTCAAAAAAACATTTTACTTACTGGATTACCAGGTTTCTATAAAAAGAAGTAACAGATGTAAGTGATCCTTAGGGCAAGGTATGTGGGAAGAGGGTTCCACGCCCTGTGCAAGCAGACCAGTCTCCTGGCACCTCCAAGTGCTCGCCAACCTGAAGCTCTCTGAACCCGGTTCTTTTGGGTTGCTATGGAGACTTCATTACCTATGTGTTGTTGATTAAATCATTGGCCATTGGTGATTGAACTCAATTTTGAGCCTCTCCCCTCTACCCTGAGGTAGGTATTGGGGCTGAAAGTTCTAATCTCCTAATTGTGTGGTTGGTTCTCCCAGCAACCCGCCTCCAACCTTTGGTGATTTCAGGAAAGTCATTACAAAGACACAACAAAAGACACCTTTATGGCTATCATCACTTTAGAAATTCCACAGGGTTGAGGAGCTCAGTACCAGGGACAGGGACAAAGAACAAACACATATTTCTTATTTAAAGCACAGCATCAAAACAGATGTAATTCTTGGGCTGAGAAGTTAGGCAGGTCACACAGCTGGAAAGAGAAAGAGCCAGGATTCAAGGGCAGGCCTTAACAGCCCACGCACTCCCACACCGGCCTGCTCAGCGTATATCCACAGCCCCCTGGATGAACTGAAGCAATAAATCAGTCTAATGATATAATGCCACAAACACATTCTAAGAACCTAACACGTGACAGGTACAAAATGTTTGTGCAAAACACTGAGAAGCAAATAATGGAGAAGCTTCTTCCTTCTGTCCTTAAAGCTCACAAGCTTCACGGTGGCACAGATATTTAAACACTTGACTATGGTACAATGCAAGGCACGCACTCAAACCAGACAATGAATCTTGACTGGGCACCTTCTCGATGCTTCTGGGCACTGGGAATATATCAGTGAACAAGACAGCATAACATCCCTGCCCACACAGAGCTGATGTAATGGTGCAGGAGGCAAAATAAAATAAAATAAAATAAAAAATAAAAAAGCATAACTTATAGTCTATTAGTTGGTGATAAGTGTTATTCAGAAAAACTAAACAAAGACAAGACAGAGAGTATAGTCTGTACCATTTTAAGTCTGTACCAAGTTTCCAATAGTCCCTGCACCTTCATTAAAATGTAGCGCTACATGCTTTACTCACGGCTGGTAAAGTGTCACAGAAGAACAAGAGTGTGAAAGGACGGAGAAGGGAAGTGGCTCTGCCGGGTACGCTGGCGTAAGAGGGTGGAGGATGTGGACAGTCTCCAGGGTGAGGTGAGTGCTGAGCAAGTGACTTCCCTTCCCTTCCCTTGCAGTTACGAGCCTCCTGGCACTCCAGGCCTTCAGAGCATCAAGCAGCTCTGAATGACTTCACAGAACACTGCCATCAAATGCCTGCATGTCCCTTACCTTTGCCAAGAACTTCTGCATCTCCTGATGCTACAAGCTTTTGCAATTATGTCAGCCTTTCCTGGGTCATGAAGGTCAATGGCAATGTTTTTGGACATTTTTTAAATTATCAGAAAAGATAAAGATTTCCAATATTTCCAATATTCTTATCTTTGTTCACATTTTGGTCCGTTTTTAGCCAGAGTTGTTTAACACAGGATCACTCTGCATCCACACAAGTTTGTATCCTACTCTTGTTATTTTTGCTAATTATATAACTTTTAAATTCTACATATGTGTTTTCTACTTAAAGTAAATTCTACATAGACATCAATTTAATGGCTATATGACATTTCATCCCATGATGCGTTACACTTTATTAACCATTTCCCAACTGTTGAGCATTAGATGTCTGAGATTTCATCATTACAAATTACCCTAAAAATAACTTCATGCGGAAAGTATTTTGAGTAATTCCTTCAGAACAGAATCCAAGAAGGAGAATTAAGGGAAGGTATAAATACTTTAGAGTAGTCACTGCATAGGCGTCCAGAGATCTCCTCATTTAATCACTGCACCACCTGGCTGCAGAGGCAGAATATAGAGGCTGTTCCTCTGTTGCCACCTTTTTGCTCTTGGTGGTATATGGTTTTAGAAACAACGTATTTACCTGCTGTCAGAATCCGAGGCAATCTCCTTCCTCCCTCCAAAGCGGATCTGGCACTGCATGGAAAAAAAAAATTGCTGACATCAGCTGCTGGTATGGGACATTCAAACATCACAAAACTGACCACACAGGTCTCAGGGTCTCAAAGTTTAAAGGACCAGAAACTCCAGGTGCCCAGCCAGGGCCTCCCACTGCCCTGGGAGTCAGGCCAAGACCTAAGACAATAAATTCCCCAACCTTCCTGCCACCACTTAAAGGAAGCCCTTATCTCCCACTTGTACAGAAGTGAGCCTCGTGGGGAAACTATGCCAAGAGAAAAACGAACACACACAGCCTTCCCCACGTTATCTGGGAAGCTTCTCCCATGTGTCAGCAGAGGACTGTCTATAACACAGAGCTCTTAACAGACAATAATGAAAACTTCCACAGAGCTGCAATGATGAGTCCCTTTTGACAGGGCCCCAAATTTGTTGTGACTGGCTAAAAAATTATGACAGCAGAAATCACACTTCGAACAAGTCATTCGGTTGTGCTAAGCGACGATTTACCCATGGTGAGTACAAATGAAAGCAAACTATTCTTTTTTTTATTATTGTGGTAAAATATAGACAACAGAATTTGCCAGATATAACCATTTTTAGTTACACAATTCGAATCTCTAATGTGGGTGGCAGGCAAGCAAGATTCATGAACTTATCCAAAAGAGAAAAAATATATATGTATATACACACACATTTATAAAATTTTAAATGATACATTTGTCAAAAACTCATAGAACTGCACACTCAAAATTAGTGTATTTGATTGCATGAAGATTATACCTCAATAAAGTTGATTTTTAAACAGCATATATTAAACACTTTCGCCCCCCAAAAATAATAATACTAATAATAACAGCAGCGCCACGCATAAGCTCCAATTTATTTCTGTTTAATTGCTATATTTAAAGTGGTTCCACTAGCCTTATCCTCTTGTCATATTTTCCATTTTCTGGGGCAAAGAAGAAACGAATAAGGTGGGCTTCAAATTTAAAGTGGACCAGGCGCTGACCAGGCCTTTATCTACTTAAACAAACACAATTCCCTCAACAGGCCTGATTACAGAGCAGAGGGATGCTCAGAGAGGCTGGGTGAGTTGTCCCAGCACACAAAAATATGAAGAGATGAAGCTGGCATTCAACCCCAGCTACTCCTGGACCTGTGCCCTTTCCACCACAGTGGGATGCCCCAAGGCTTAGGCAGATTCTAAATTCTCGGACTCACGTCAACACGACACATACCTCTATTAAAGTATTTACCTCTCTATATTGTGATTACATGCATATGATTGTCAGTAGCCCCTTCCAAAAAAGTGAGCTACCTAGAATTCCCAGGGCGGGACCCTAGCTCTGCTACTTATTAACTATAACCTTTAGCAAGTTATTGGACCTTTCTGAGCTTCCGTTTCTTTAGTTTTAAAATGGAAATAATTATAAGAGCTATCTCACAGGGTTGTTAGAAATATAAAGCGCTAAGCAGAGAGCCCAGCATGTGATGCACATGCAATAAATGATGCACGTCTGGTACATGCAGGCAAACTGATGCCAGCTCATGCCGAAGCTCACGTCCTGCCCAGCCAAAAACCAGGGATCAAAAACGCATCGATCAATGAGCACAGAGCTCTGGAGGATCCATGCCACCCTAGGCATCCATTCCTCCTTATTGCTGTTCACAGGATCCTAACTCCAACCACCACCTCAGCACCCATACAAGTTGCCCTAAAATACAGCTACTTGGAAATGAGACCCTGAAACCCACATCAATGCCCTTCTCAAAGGGACATCACTGAGACGGTCCCCCATAGGGCTTTAGAAAGGCACAAGGCAGGAGCACCTCTGTCCCTCCCTCTGGTCACCTTCTCTGCTCTATCATTTCCTGGGGGAAACTAGTGCCCTCACTGTTCCCAGATACAAAGTGGGAGTCATTCTGTCTATACAGAAGGACAAAAATGACCACATTAATTATCTGACTCTATTACTCGATCGCAAGGTCAAGTGTGGGCTTTCCTCTTACCTGTTTCACTGCATCCAGCAGTCGCTCCAGCAGAAATTGTCTTTTCATGTCATTGTTCTGTGATCCTAAAATGCAACGAGGCCATTAGTTCTCTTTGACATTAGCCTTTTGTTAAGACTTTCTGACATGTAATACATGGCTGTCCCCAACTAGCATCAGCCTTCTCTTTAATGACATTAATAACAAAACCAGGTACCAATAATCTACATTATTACAATGAAGTGTTCCCATTTCTCTGTTACTACATCACAGAAAAGCAGCTAAACTACGGTCCCCAAATTTGAAGAACATGTCCACAGTAGTGTAACTCAGATCTCAACCTTGGCGCTATTGACATTTGGTGCAGATAATTCTCTGTGATGGGGCTGCCCTATGAATGCCAGCATGGATAGCAGCATCTCTGGCCTCTGTGCACTAGATACTGTTAGCACGCGCATGCACACGCATGCACACACACACGCATGCACACACACACACGTCCCAGCTGTGGCAACAAAGGTGTCTCCAGATACTGCCAAATCTCCACTAGAGGATAACACTGCCCCCAGCTGAGAACCAGTAGTCTACTTAAAATACTGGTTTCCTAGTATAGCAGGCACTGCTCGTTGGCTGACCTCACCATCATCGCCAATGTCCTTTTCCCACGGTACCTTCCTCAAGAGAAGCCAAAAAACCTAATTACACCTCTTCTAAGTCTCTCTTATAAGGCTGACCTTAAGAGGTGCAAGCAGAAGTGCACTGGGAGTGTTTTGGGAAAATTATGCCATCCTGATTTTTTTAAAAAAAAAACAGATGTCAATGGCTTCATTCCTTCTTCCATCCTTCATGCCTTAACTGGATATACACGGGGTGGAGCTAAGCAGCATCTTGCCACCATGAGGTGACAAGCCCGGAGGAAAGGCCGAAAGACGCACAAAGACACCAGCCTTGATGTCATTATGCCGCTGAACCAGTACTGAAAACCTCTCACCTCTAACACAACAAATAACCCCATTTGCTCAAATCACTGCACTCTGGGCTGCTACGTGCAGCCAATAGCATTCCCAACCGACGCGCGTGGCACACACCGAACTTCCACGTGGGAGGGTCTGGGTCGAGGACCCTTCAGAGCACCGGGCAGATCACCGTCAGAGCTCCACGTGATGCTCCACAAGAGGCCCCCCGACACCAAGCAGCAGAGATGTGGCTGCGTGTTACGACGCACCAGACACACAACACAGTCGTTTCAAAGGAGACGCAGATCCTGAGCGACGAGAGCAGATGTCCCACACGGCCGGCCCTGAACTGCCACCCAGCTGTTTCTCTCTTGGGCCACTCAACATGGGCTTTGCCGGGGAGCACTAGTGGGGCATCGCCAAAGGGATGGTCAGCGATTCACCCAAGTCATGCCAGGGCCCCCCCGGGCGACGACAACTGAGACCCTGCGTTGAACACTTGCTGGATGCCGGAGTACTCTGCCTGAGTTAAGTCCTATAATTCTCACAATGCCCTACAAGCCAGGTATTAGGAACCCCCTATTGCAGGTGGGGAGACTGAAGCTCAGAGAAGACAATTAACTGTGTGTTTTGACTCCCTCGTGATTTATTTAATTTCTACTATGTGCCAGGCAATGTCCTAAGCGCTGGGGACATAGAAATTAAGTGGTTAAAAAAAAAAAAAAAAAACAGGAGCCAACTTCTCATGGAATATTAGGAAGAAACAAATAGTTAGCTAAGGAAGCTGATAAATCAGATGATGTTAGAGAGTCACACTAGGAAGAGAAACCAAATAGGCTGATGAGACAGGGAGGAAGCAACAGGGCCACAAAAGCCAGGATGGTCGTGGAAAGCCCCTCTGCACAGGTGACACTGCACTGAGCCCTTTACAAAAAAAAAGAGCAGCCGTGGGAAGATGTGAGAGACGTGCATTTCACGCAGAGCGCGGCCAGGGCGGGGATCAGAAGGCAGGAACACGCTGGGCGTCTGGTCTTCCAGGATCAGAAGGAAGTTGCTGAGACTTCATCAAGAAGCAAAAAAAAGGGGAAGTAAAGATCAGACAGGCAGGCAGGGGCCCGCTGCAAGAGCCTCGAGAACCATGGTAACAGGAGTCTAGGTTTTGTTCTGACGTGAATACCGGTTGACGGGACTCTGGCCCCGACTCAGAAGCCCAACCCCGGACCACCACGCAGGACGCTTGCCGTGCTCCAGGCCCGGAGATTGGAGCAGTCCACACTCTGCGGACACCCAGCAAGACGACCGACTTCCCCAACGCTGCCGTGGCTATTTTTTCTGCAAGAGAGTTTGAGAAAGTATAGCCTACACAGGTTCCCACCAGACAAGAGGCCATGTCGAAGTGTCCCTCATCACGGAGACCCCAACCGCCCGAGGCCCTCGAATCTCTCTTGACACCTGGTCTAGCAGGACGTTTAGTTTCTGTTCTTCTCTCACCAAGCCCGGAACAGAGAAGTCAGGCTTTCTTTTCTCCTTTTTCCAAGTACTGTACCCACTGACTCTGCTTGTCCTTGGGCAATGCCAGCTGGACACTTGACAAGGTTTTCCCCCCTCACATGCCTTTGCAGTTTTTCCTGGTCATAAATGGAATTCAGGTAACAGAATTACCATAATGACCCCGCATAAAAAACTATTTCATATGCTACATTATCATTCTGTTGGGGGTGGGGGGGGAGGCAAGTAGAGGAGGCTTACGAAAAATGCAGAAACTTGAGCTGTGCTTTAAAAACTAAGAACCAGAATAGGTAAATCCAAGCAGACAGAACACACTGACCCCATTCCCCTTCTGGGTATATGCCCAAAAGAACTGAAAGATGGGTCTTGAAGAGATATTTGTACACCCCTGTTCGTAGCAGCATGATTCACAAGAGCTAAAATGTGGAAGCGACCGAGTGTCCCGTGACAAGTGAATGGAGAAGCAAAACGATGGAATATTACTCAGCCTCAAAAAGGACAGAAACTCTGCAATATGCTACGACATGGATGAAACTTGAGGACATTGTGCTAAGTGAAATAGGGCAGTCCCAAAAAGATAGGGCAATACTGTATGATTCCACTTATACGAGGTACTTAGAGTAGTTAAATTCACAGAGACAGAAAGTATAATAGCAGCTGCCAAGGGCTAGAAGGAGGAAGGAATGGGGAGTAATTGTTTCACGTGCATAGAGTTTGTTTTACAAGAGGAGAAAGGGGTGTGGGGGTTGATGATGGTGACAGCCGCACAATCATGTGAATATGTTTAATATCACTGAGCTGTATACTTAAAAACGGTTAAGATAATAAATTTTAGGTTATGTATATTTTACCACATTAAAAAAAATTCATGTGAAAAAAATATAGTAACAAACCAGGTAAAATGTACAAAGCAAAAATAAAAACCTCTACGATCTCAGTACTGACCATTTTTAGGGCAGTAATTCTCAAGCTTTTGTGTACCTAGGAATCCCCTGGGGCCTTGTTAAAAGGCAGGTTCTGACGCAGCAGGTCTGGGGTGGGCCCTGGGATTCTGCATGTCTCACAAACTCCCAGGTGATGCTGATGCTGCTGTTTCCTGACCCACATCTGAATGAACAGGTGTAGCACCTCCCCTTCATGGCATGCACAGTGACTCGAGGTCTCCTCTACAGTATCTTGTCACCACTGCTTTTTCTAGATGAGACAGCAGTGGCCTCCACTGCCTTGCCTTGCAATGCTTCTCTTCGTGGTGGGAAGAAAAGCCTGTTCTCTGAAGAGAAACAAGCTGAGACGTGCGGGGTCTCAGCCCACCACCCGCCTCGTGGCTGGTGAGACAGACCTGACGTCAGGAGGGGTACCTGTGGCCATCCTAGCGCTGTTTGGGGCTTAAGAGAAGGGGCCTTGTAGGGTGAAGGGGCACAGGCAGCCCTGGAAGCACTCAGTAATTGCAGGAGGTGACCAGGGGACCCATGGCCAGGGGGAGCAGTGGAAGGAGCACCAGCGGGAAGTCACAAGGCATCATGAGTCCTCAGCCCCGCCAGGCTGCTTGTTGGCCATGTGACAGGGGCAGTCATTTCCCTTCCCTGGGCACCAGTTTCTGCATGAGCTCATGCCCTCCTAGCTCGGCAGTCGCCAACGTGGGGCCTCGGTGGAGACAGGCAGGCAGAGTAATTAGTGCCACCCTTCTCGTTGTGACAAAGAGAACACAGCGCCCCTTCCAGAGCAAGAAGAATCTTCCAGTCTCAAACCTGTGCCCACCTGCTGAGCCTCAGCTGTGGGCTAAGCCACTGAGTGACCGGCAGGTCATCTGTGACAAAGAAGGAAGCGTGGTTCCATTCACCAGAGCACTGAGACTCAGAGAGAAAAAGACCTTCACCCAAGGCCTGTCCCACGGAAAGTGCTAGAAGAAGAATTCAGTTTCAAACCCACTGGCTCCTGGCTGGGCCATCTCTAAATTTCGCTCACTCTCAACCCCTAGAACAAACTTGCAGTTACAGCCCCACTGCCAGTTTGGGGACGATTCCTCTATGAAACCCCAGCCTTCCAGCGTCCTGCCTTCCCCAAGGCAGCCCTCAGGTGACACTACCAACCAGATAAGCCAGAGCAAGCTTCTTTGTGATTTCTTGTGAGAACACCATCAAAATGAAAATAGAATATATAAAGGCACCCTAAGAAATACCCCTAGGGGTCCACAAACCTGTCAGGGAAAGGCAGTGATCCCATAGGGCAGGGGTTCCCAACACCCAGGCCGCAGGCCGGTACCAGTCAATGCCTGCTAGGAACCAGGCTGCACAGCAGGAGGTGAGCAGTGGGCAAGTGAAGCTTCATCTGTATCTGCAGCTGCTCCCCAGCACCAGCATCACCGTCTCAGCTCCGCCTCAGATCATCAGGCATTAGATGCTCATAGGAGCACCGTCCCTGGTACAAAGGCTGGGGACCACTGTCATAGGGCTCTAAAGCAGAAATCACATGTATGTTTGAAAGTCACTCACCTGATTCAGATGCATCCCTGCCATCTTGAATGTTTAGAATCCTTAGGATCTTACATTGATTTTTCCGACAAACCTACAGCTTCAGCGACCTCCTGGAGTGACGGAGCAAAGGTTGGGAATGGGATAACCCAGGTTTGACACCTATATCACCAGCTATGTGACCATGGGCAAGTTACTTGACCTCTCTGCACCTCTCACCTCTGTTAAATGAGTTAATATTTATCATACACCTACAACGGTGCCAAGTATGCACCAAGCACTTTATACAGGTTAACTATCATTATTGGAGGTGGTGGTGGTTAAGATCACTGGCCCTAAGAATTACTTTCAACTGGCTACCATCTCTCCAAAGTGCAGGCAAAGCAATGCAATCCACGCCTCGGCATTCGCTGCCCTGGGAGGGGAAAACAATGCCCCAGGCACTCTCTGCGTGGTCCTTCTCTAATCCTTGCAACCACCCCAGAGGTCGTGGTTCTCATCCACAGAGGACTCAGGTCACTTGATCAAGGCTGCGCACACACTCTTCATGGGAGTTTCCCGCCCCTCCACACAGTGGCAGAGGTAAAAAGTCACACCAGGTACTTCTGGGGTCTAAGGCTAATCCTTGCAAGGCACTAAGCAGGTATAAGGGAAAGAAAAGAAAAAGAAGGCAATATTTTTTTGTGGGCCCACTGCATGCCAGGAATTCTGCCCAAGGTCACACTGCAAAGCAAGTGCAGCATCAGAGGCTGAGCCCCTGGTCTGCCTGACTGTTAGGCCACTGCTCCCCCGACATGCCACACTGTCATTCTGCTGGGGGCGGCCAGGGGAGGCTTACTAAGAAAGCAGAAGCCTGAGCTGTGCTTTAAAAGCTGGGAAGAATCGGAATAGGTAAATCCACACAGACAGAACACAACTGCTCAGTGGGTACGGGGTTTCATGACAATGTTTTGGAGCTAGATAGAGGTGCTGGGTCACGACACTGTGAATGCACTAAATGCCACTGAATTATTCGCTTTAATGTGGCTAATTATAATCGTTCATTTGTAATTTAACAATTATGAATTGTTTTAATTATATTAAGACTATAAATGGCTTTACGCTATGTGAAAATAATAAGAAAATAATTGTTATGGGAAGGGCCGCAACAGGTAGATATTGGCTAGAGCACATCCCACACTTAGGGGAGCTACAGGAGGACTCCCCTAAGGGCGAGACAGGATAGCCCCAGCTAGCACCCAGCCCCCTGCACTGCATCATGCAACAGAAAGCCGCCCCGGGCTCACTGCTCTCTCATATTTCTGATTACACCGCGGGGAGAGTCTGTCTGCCACGAGGAGGTCCTTACCAGGAAACACCAGGCACACTCAGAAACGGAGAGTTCAAGATTTACTTAGAAGAGGCTCTACAGAAGAGTGGGTATAGACAAGCGATTCGCAGCTGGGTTGATTTCACCCCTGCAAGGGACATTCAGCAAGATCTGGAGACATTTGTGGCACAACTAGGAGGATGCTTCTGGCATGCAGTGGGTGGAGACCAGGGATGCTGCTGAACATCCCACGAGGCACAAAATGCCCCCCACAACAGAGACTTATCTAGCCAAAAATGTCAAGATGCCGCAGTTAGGAAATTCTGCCCTAAAGCAGGTCTGGTTATCCCACTTCACAGATGATGAGACTGAGGCTCTGAGACGCTAAATAACTTAAATCTCTGCTGTACTCTGAATCTAATCTCTCACCTGCTCAAGGACATGCTCCGGCAACTGTCCCTCTTCCTCCCACACTGTCAACATTTTTTTTTTTTTTTTGCTCATCTATGCAATTCCTACAGCATATAAGGATGGCGTAACATCTGCTCCAACTTTTATGAAAACCATGCCTCGCTCCCACATGCCCTTCCAGCTGCAACCCCATTTCTCTGCCGCCCTGTCCAGAACACCTCTTCCCCCTAGAGCCACCCCTGCCACCATTGCTATTCCATGCCCTTGTGTTCCCAACTCCTTGCACTGAATTATCTACACAGTGGCCATAACATCTGGAAGCACCGATGAACACACAAGAGAGACTGACTGATATTAGAGAAGAAACACACAATACATTCGATGACATTATGTGATCCTTTCAACACACCCTGCAAAACTAAAATGAATACGGCATTTCCATCAAGCCTTGCATAAGCATTGTGGTATGTTGTCTCACATGATTTGTGTTTCTAGTTTTCACTGATTAAAACTGTACCTTTAACATACCCTAGAACAATGGTCGGCAAACTCTTTCCGTAAAGAGCCAGAAAGTGCATATTTTAGGTTTTGCAGGTCTTATGGTTGCCGTCACAACGACTCAACTCTGCTCTTGCATCTCGAAAGCAGCCACAGATAATACATTAATGAATGGGCAATGCTGTTTACAAAAACAGGCCTTGGGCTAGATCTACCCCACAGGCCACTTTGCGGACCAGTGCCCTAGAAGAATTAATCAGAGCGGGTGTTTAAACATTAAAAGAATAGTGTCTACCTTCCCAGACATCAGAGCCACCCTGCGGTAACACAGTTACATATTAGGTACCCCCAGCAGGCTGTAGACCAGGCCACATCCTAATCATGTTCCCATTCTCCCTCACCCTAGAACCAATACCTCACATCAGAGCCTTGCAGAAGACAGGTACATCATCACCTTTTGCCACTGGTAGAATTTACACTCAAGTCACATTTGCAGGCATCTGGAATGCTTGGCGCTTTCAACTCAATGGAGAGTTTAGAGCTGTTGTTTTTGTCTTTGTCGCTTCATTTCCACCATCCCAAAAATCCACCATCATTTCAAATACAGAGGTGAAAAGAAAGCAGAAGTGAAGGGGGGGAGCAGAAAAGGCTGTCCAATATTGGCCCGAGGCAAGTACGATGAGACCGAGGTCGGACCCCTCCAATCCTACAGTGCCAGGCGGAGAACGGATATGAGTGAGGTGGCACGGAAGGTAGAACAGAGGAGGAGGTAGAGACGGCAGAGACCCCAGCAGATGCCCCTTTTGAGATGGCAGCTGCTCCTCAGCTCCAGCTGGCAGCACCTCACAGCAACACCATTTCAGCACTGTTCCGTCTCCTAGTTTTTGAAGAGAAGCTGGATTTTCAGATTTTCATGTCAATTAGTTGGCACCTAATTATACTCCCCTTTAGAGAGCTTTTCAGCCAACTCTTCGTGAACCAACACAACACATCTGGGGGCCAGGTTTGCTGCCAATTTTCTGTTCTGAGATATACACTAACCGTTTCCATCCACCTGTAAGGTGGGTGCTGGCAGACCCATCGTGACAGATAAAGGAACTGAGCCTTGAAGACATTAATCGCTTGCTCAAGGAACAGCTCAGAGGTGACAGACCCAACATTTACCCCAAAGCCCACACCCTTCAAAATCTACAAGACCAGTAGCCTCTTGGGCAGCTCAACTTCAGACAGAAAAAAGGCTCCCTCTGCAAATGGGCCATCGAAGGAAAACCAACCTCTAGATGGCTGGCTCAGATGTCACCTTCTCTGAGAAACCTTCCACCTAGAGTCCTCCACGGGCACAACAAACTGCTCTCTGAACTGTGCTCTTGCGGGCTTCCAGTCGTGCCACAGCCCTGGTCTAATCTCCAAAGCAGAACGGGTTACGGGGAATAATAAGCCTGCTCGTTATGCCAACCCTGGCTGGTGAGCCTTCTTGGGGGTGGAAAGAGCCCTGACCACCCCCGCTCACATGAAGAACTCAACAATTGTTAAATCAAGACTCCAAGGGGAGTTCCACACTTCCCCAAGTGGCCGCTTTAAGTGGAAAAGATCAGACAGGGCAGGCCACAGCAGCAGCCTCGTACGCATCATGTGCCAAGTGACGCAGTAGCTTCGTGTGCTCAAGCACTAGCACATGAACAGATAAAATGTGCCATCATTCATCCCCCAACTCAGGGCTCTGGTTCCCACTATTGTGGGGTAAAGTGGCACAGCTGGGCCAGGACAAAAGGACAGACTGTCTGCCACTGCACAATGAAAAGAGGCAGACTCTGCTTTGAGACAGATGGCCTCAGGCCATCCGGGCGATGCCCAAGATCAGAGTAAAGAATAGTTTGATAAATGGCGAAGAATTTACTCTAGGGCAGGGGTCAACGAATGTGATCTGTAAAGAGCGAATGGTAAATATTCTAGGCTTCCCAAGCTATAAGGTCTCTGGCACAGCTAGCTATTCAATTCTGCCATCATAGTGTGGAAGCAGCCACAGACAACAGTAAAAGAATGGGTGTGGCTGTGTTCCAATAAAGCTTTATTTACAAAACAAGTGGCTGTTATTAAAACACACACACACACACACACACACACTCTCTCTCTCTCTCTCTCTCTCTCTCTCTCTCTCTCTCTAAAATGTCAGCATGCAAACACTTTAAAAAGAAACTGTATCTTCTTCCCATGGCTGGAGAAATGCAAAGTATACACTTACTAAATAACTACCCCGTGTTACCATTATGTAGCTACTAGCTTCACCAAGAAACATTTCAAATGAAATTCCCAGTGCTGGCAAAGCTCTGGGGAAACAGATGCACACCACCAGTAACAATGTATTGGTGCAGTAAGTTCTTGAAAAGCAATGTGGCAGGGTGTGCCAAAAGCTACAAAAGTATCAAAACACCTTCCTGACACCTTAAAAATTAAGCTAAGGAGGAGGAGGACTGGGAGGAGTGAGAAAAAAAAAAAAAAAGCAAGGATTTCAGCAGTCCCTCTATCCTCCAGGTACTAACACACTGTACCTTCATCACTTGCTTTCATATTCATTTTTTGATGAGGGAATTCAGAATCAGAGAATTTCTATAATGTGTCCAAGTTCTATCATAGGGAGTCAAACCTAGGCTTGCCTGAGTCCAGGTCCTTTTCCACTATAACGTAATAGCCTAAACATAGCGTCACAGGCACAAGAATTTTTCCTGTAGTGTTCTGAACAGGGGTCTGCAAACTGTAGCCCCAAACCTAATCCCACTGCCCTTTGTTCTAAATAAAGTTTTATTGGAACAAAGCCACATCCTTTCATTCATTCAATGCCTGTGCTGCTTTTATCCCACAAGGACAGGAATGAGTAGTTGGGACAGAGACCAGATAGATGGCCTGCAAAGCAGAAAATATTTACTATCTGGCCATTCGCAGAAAACGTTTGCCAATTCATCATAAATGGAATTTGCTTACTTTTCCTACAATGGGAGAAAGGTTAAGTAACTGTGGTACCTTCAATTTTGCAGAATTTTATGCAGCCTTTTCTAATAATTGTAAAGAGAAAAAACATGGATAAATGCTATAATACAAATGGAAACTCGAATTCAAATGTAAACTCAATGCAATTATGTAAAATGCATATGCTTTGAACAAAGACAAGTGGAATACCTAAAAATCTAAATATTCAATGTGCAAGGGAGGTATATTTATATGTACAGTCTATGTTTTCACAATAGTCTTTAATGTCATTTTGGGGTTTTATTTTTGTTTTTAAGATGGGGAAGGAAAGAGCGGATTCCAAGACCAGGAAAAATGAGATAGTTCTGTTCACAGCTATAGCCAGGAGCACAGGCCCAGAAGGGTGCTGCTACTAAGCGGATGAGCCAGTACTAAGCCAGGCTCCCGGGCAGCTCCCGGGGGCACTAGCAGAACTCACAGCCAGGGGAAGGATTCAGACTGCTACACCCCACACCCAAACCTACTCCCCCTGCAGCCTTTCCTACCTCCATAAAAGGCAGTTCTGACCCCTTCGTTCAGGAACAAAAACCAGGAGTCGCTCTTCCCTCCCTCAAATCTCTGTTCAGACATCACCTTCCCTGTAAGGTCTTCCCTGATTACCCTGTTCGAAATTACAACAGCCCTCCCCTTTCACTTCATCCTCCATCCAGACAACAAGGGGGCCAGATGCCACACTTGGGCCCTGGACTGGGCATAAGACCTAGACCTAGCCAAGCAGAGCCACAGTCACGGGGTCCAGGATGACTACATGGCAACCAGGCTGCTGTGGGTCAACCCCAGGACTTTTGTCAGAGCAACTGAAAAAGAGGCCTGCTCTTTACTCAGGTGTTGCTACATTGTAGGATGTCACCCAAGAGCTGCTGGTAGCCATCTTGCCTCCATGGAGGAGAGGGTGCCTGAGGATGAAGCCAACAGAGAGGAAAGTAGAGTTGCAGGATGGACAGAAAGATAGTCCTGATGACTCTCTAAGCACCTGAATCCAGCCAAGCCTGAAGCCAGCCCTATCCCTAGACTTTTCCATTATGAGGCACTTTACATACCTGGCTAACATGCCCATCACTCCAACAAAACTTTTCATAGGAGGTTCGTTCAATTGCCTTCAACAGTACAGCCCTATGCCAAAAGTGCAGCCTTTTACTAAGTGGTAGAAGATGCACCAAAGTGTCATCCAATAAATGTCTGCTGGATGTCGACCCCTGAATCTCTGGCCGGGCCTGGATGCCGCAGGAGCCCTGGCTCTTCCTGGCAGCACTACTGCAGCCACTATGAAAGAAAGTGATCAAGAACAATCACGACAAATTCTAAAGAAACAAAAACCACCTTGAACAAAACTGTTCACCGCATCATTACTTATCGTAGGAACCAAAGGCGGGGGCAAAAGTTTACACAAGGAGAGTCAATAGTTTAAAAATTACACTATATGCAAGGTGATGGATTAATGATAGATGATAAAGTCCATAAAAGGGATCAAATATGAAGACCATATGGCCATGTGTTGAAATTTTATTCTAAAATGTTAGGGTAAAGGCAAAATACAAATTTATATGACAATGGTAAAATTACTTCAGCCTATATCAGTGTTTTACAACCTTTTTATTATTATTATTATTATTATTATTATTATTATTATTATTATTATTACCTTCTCCCTTAGGATGCTTTTTTGACTTTTTTTCCTTGATCACCCCTCCATGAGTTTTTATGCCTCAGACATGCTATACATCTGTTGTGTCTGCCTGCATGTCTGTGACGTGCACATAACCGTAAAACTTTCACCCCCCTGGCGGTGTTATCACCGCATGGCTTACGTCCAGACAAGAGAGTGGCAGGATGGGAGGTACTTTATCTGGAATTATGTTCACATTGACAGAATTTAGCGAAGCCCACATAATCTTAGATTTTAGTTCCACACTCTAAGAGCTCTAAGAACTTGACTTCTTATCAGTCACCCCGGCAGAGCGATGCAACAGGAAGCAGGAGAGTCAGTGTCAGTGTGATTTAGTCCATTGACACTTGCTCGCACAGAAGATGGTCAAATATTTGCTGACGGTGGGACACTTACTTCTTATAATCCGCCGTAATAGATCAACCCAGTGCCTTCATTAGGGGGTAAAAAAGTGGATATCATCACTTTTTCCGCTTTGAATGAAAACCACAAATATGCCTTTTCCCATTCACTCATTTCAGCTGCTTCTGTATGCCAAACACAAGCCACTGCTGGAAATGACCCAGTCAACGCCAAAGAGAAATCCGTGACCTTCAACATCCCAGAAAATAAGAAAGAGCTGCCAAAATGAACATACACATTAGGCAGGAAGAGTAGTAAACCACCCACTAAGCCCCAAACCCTGGTGTCCTGGGCGCCCAGAGCTGATCTGTTCCACAGACTATGACCTCTCTGGCTTTCTAGTTTTCTCTACCATTGAAACGGGGAGTTCAGGGTATTTCTAACTTAAAGAGAATTCTTTAGAGAATAATCAGCGATGGAAATGAGCATCAAGGGCTTCAAAGATAGTCTCACAAAAGACAGTGCTTGAGAATCATGATGACTTTCTAGTCCTACAAGTTTACTTTCTCAGCAACAGCAAAAGCATTATCCGAAAATCAGAATTTCTTAGCTAGTAGAAGCTGGTAATCAAGTATTCCTACGTACTGGATTCTTTACAGAAAAACAAATAAACCGTGACAACTATCACCCTGAGACAACCACCCACGTGTGCTATGTGGAGACTTCCTTCCTCCTGACAATACTACTACATACATATACGAATCCAAAAACACTGTTTTATGTGCATGCTTTAATGTGCATCAATTACATTTTAGGTATAATTCTGTGCTCCGCTCTTTTTTAGATAATGTTAATGTTAAGATATAGCCACAGTGACGTGTATAAATCCATTTTATTCCTTTTAACGTTTTTGAGGTTTTCCAGCATGTGACCATACCACATATATTTATCCATTCCCTATTAATGGTCATCTTATTTGTTTCTGGCCTCATGATACCCATTTGTCTCGTGTATGCATTACCCAGAGCCATTCCACTTCCTGGTGCTGTGCACTTAATGTATTTGGCCTTCAACCCATCTGACCTCCAGCTCCACTCAAACATTACCAACTCAAAATATAGTGGATTCTAACTGCCAATTTATAGGATATACAAGAGACTGAGAAACACATCAAGCCACAGCAAAAGCATGCAATCAGCAAAATTTTGCAAAAAAACTTTACAGGATAAACTGATTCAACAAAAATTGCAGGAAGTAGGAGGTGCAGAGATGAAAGGGAAATTTTTATTAAAAAAAATAAAAGACTTTGTGCTTCAAAAGATACCATCATTCAGAAAAAAAATCAATCCACAGAATGAAAGAACATGTTTATCAATAACAAATCTGATAAGAGACTTGTATCCTGAAATTATAGCGTCCTTATAGTTCAACAATAAAAACAAGTTATTTAAAAAAAAATAGACAAAGAATCTGAACGGACCTTTCTCCATAGAAGACACACAAATGGCCAATAAGCAAATGAAAAAGTTCATTATCATTTGTCATTAGGGAAATGCAAATCAAAACCACAAAGAGACACCAACCACTTCACAGTCACTAGAATGGCTATTATCAAAAAGACAGTAAGCAAGGGTGTGGGGGAACCAGAACTTTTACACAGTGCTGGTGGGAAAGGAAAATGGTGCCGCCACATCGGAAAACAGTCTGACAGTTCTTCAAATGGATCCAGAAATTCTTCTTGTAGAGGTACCCTACCACCCCGCAATTCCACCCTTACATACCATAAACAAAAACGTATATTCACAAAACTTGCATGTGAATGTTCACTGCAACATTATTCACAATAGCCAAAAAGTGGAAACAAGTCAAATGTCCATCAACTGACAAATAAGTAAACAAAATGTGAATATCCATATAAATGGATATTATTCAGCCACAAAAAGGAATGAGGTACAGACATGCTACAACATGAACCGTGCAAGTATACTTAGTGAAAAGAGCCAGACACAAAACTCCACATATTGTAGGACTAATTTATATGAAATATCCAGAATAGGCAAATCCACAGAGAAAGTAGATTAGTGGCTGCCGGGGGCGGAAGGAAGGGGAATGAGGAATGACTGCTAACAGGAACAGGGTTTCTTTTGGAAGAATGAAAATGTTCTAAACGTGATTATGGTGCTATTTGCACAACTCTGTGAATATACCGAACACTAAAAAAAGTTTTAAACTGAAAAACGAGAAGCCTAAAAGACTTAAAGGACAAGCCAGTTTGCATTGTTTAAAACTTTTTTTAGGTCCTGAGTTGTAAAAATGTACTATAAAATAAAATTATAATGCAATCATAGAAATTTGAACATTGAATATCTGATGATGTTAATGAATTATTGCTAACCTTTTACAGGTATGAAAATGGAATTCTGTTTTTAAAAAGGAGACCCTGTATTTTAGAAATACATATTGAAATATTTACTATTGAAATGATATAGGGCCTGGGATTAGTTTCAAAACCAACTGGAGAGGTAGGAAGTAAATAGTTATATAGGTGAAGTGGTCATGAGTTGGGAATTGTTCATTAGACTATTCTCTTCATTTTCATGATGTTTAAATTTTTCTATTAATAAAAAGGTCAAACGAAAGAGAGGAAATACTTCCATGCCACATTATTTTATTGTGCGCCAATTATCAATCCCACAAGTGGGAAAACCCAATTTCAACTGTTTTCTCAAAAATGACTGAAAACCCTTTGGAATTCCCCTTCCAGTCTCAGCAACCACTTTATCTCAATTGCAATCCTTCCAAAAGAAGGCTTTCGTTCTTAATGCGTTTTCCTTTTAAAAAGCCATGTGTTGGTTTCCTTTTGTCATTTTTTGGCCTTAGACCTAATAATTTTTTTAATTAAATTTTAAAACTCATCTCTAATATTAAATCACTCCTTGATCATTGATCAATCTCACCTATTCCTGTGATGACAGCAAAGAAGAAAATGGTCCAGAACTGTGAGCCTGAGGCAGAGACTCCATCACATTAAAAGGAAGAGATTTTCAGGGAGTACTTAGTCCCAGCCTTTGTCTCAGATCTGGGCCACAAAACCACCCCACCTGAGCCCCACATGGGTCCTTGAGGAAATAACGACAGCTCTAAGTTGACTCCATCTCCTGCGAGAGGCACATGCCAATCACTTTACCTGAGCAATGTTATTTGGTCATTGCAACAATGCCTAGGAGACAGGTACTGTTTGTCCCATTTTGCTGGGACTTCCAGAATGGTCAAATAACTCCCACTGAATTACACAGCTTTAAGTGGCAGAGCCAGAATTTGAACCCAGGCCATCTGGCTCCAGGGCCTGTACTTACACCAGGCTATTATTACCTCCTAGGTGGAAACCAGCACATCACATCTTTGTTGTTCCAAGGACCAGAAACTTTAATTAGGCAAAAATCATTTGCTCTGGGCAGGGAAGCTAGACTATCCTCCAAGAAATCCTCCGCCCTGCCCCCCACCCCTCACCAGCTCTCTTACTAGGACCATCAATTTCACAAATCTTGCTCTTGAGTAGCAAAAACAAAAGCCACATAACTTGGGAAAAAATGATTCACAGAGATCACTTAAAAGTTAAAAATTAAGAGAGATGTTATCCCCCTTTGCCTTGCGCCTGCCACACACATGGCTTCCAGAAATGCCGGTTGAAAAGCTAGGGCCAAGGAAGCTGGACTCTTCAGAGAGAGGAAAACAGGCGGTGTGAGGGTAGGCGGGTCCTCCTAAGTGAATCCAGAGCCCGGTCTGGGCGGGCTGCGAGGCTTCCCTGAGTCACTCCATGTCCACATACAGCACCAAGAAATGACTTAGCACCAAAACACCAACAGATCTCTTCAGAGGAAAGGACTGAGAATCCGAATCCAACTCTAGGGACTAAACTTCGGAAACACCGAGGACGACTGTCCACACCCACCTCCCTTCACCCACGCCCCAGCTTCCCCGCCAAAACCAGCCCCCTCCCTTGTGGGAGGGCGAGGGGTGGACCAGGTGGGACAAGCGATGTCCCCAGATGGGGGCTCAGCACCGGACAAGGGAAGGCTTGCAGGACAGGACAAGGGAGATCTCAAAAGAGCCAAGAAAAGAAAACGAAGGGGCCGGAGTCTGAAAAAAAAAAAAAATCACCAAAAAATGTAAGAAGCAAAGACCAGAGCGGGAAACAAAGTAACTGGGAACAACTGGTGAAACAGCCAAGCACTGGGGGCCAGAGAAGAGGGAACGAGAGGGACAGGGAAAACAAAGAGGCTGGAGAACCGAGCCCTCTGGGGACGGGGAGCTATGGGGACACGGGTTTCAGGGGTCAGCATACGAAGAGTGTCTAGAGAGGACACTGTGTGGAGACTGGCGTGACCGAGACAAGGGCCCTGGGTGGCGGCAATGACTGGGAAGCAGGGGCACCCGGAACTGAAACTGGGACTCAGGGGGGTCTAAGAGTTAGTTGGGACGAAGACGTGGGAGAGCAGAGAACTGGCGGTCTGGTACATGACTGGTCAAGGGAGTCAGAGGACTGGAGGGGACCGGGGGACAAGTGCCGAAGAGCTGGCGTTAAGTGATGGACAGGAGTCAGGGGACTAGGAGTGCCTAGACTCGGGACGCCAGACAACTGCAGGTGATCAGGGGCCAAGAACTGAGGTGCATGGGGTCAGGAAGCTGAGAGTGATGGGACCGGGGTCTGTGAGCGGGGCTCGGGGAATCTCAGGGCCGGAGCGCGCAGCTGGAGCGGCAGGAGCCGGGGCGGCCGCGGCGGGGTGACAGCGGCGAGGTCCGCACTCACCGCTCATGGTGCCGCTGCCCGGTCCGGTGCCCGCGCCGTGCCGCCGCCACTGCCGCCACTGCCGCCACCGCCGCCGCGGAGCTCCAGACAGGCCGGGCGACAGCGCGCCCCGCCCCGCGCGTCCGCCCCGCCCCGGAAGTGGAGCGCCGCCGCCGAGGCCCCGCCCCCCGACCCGGAACGTAAACGCGGGCGGTCGGCACCGGGCGCAGGGGCTGGGGGCGACGCGGCGTGGAGGCGGCGGGGCGCTGGGGGCAGGTGGGAACCGTCACGCGAATGCGCTGTGGTCCCCGAGACCCCGGGGACAGCAGCGGCGACCGAACAGGACGCTTCCCACCCTCCTGGGCTCAACGCGGCTGCCGGAAGCCAGGCAGTGAACAAGGCTCCGAGAAACGAGACATCGTTCCAGGCAGCGCTGGGAGCTGAGAAGGAAAAATAAAAAGAATAATGGGACAAAGCGGGGGGACAGGGGAGATGGGCAGGCCGGGAGGACCTCTGTAAGGGAACGACTTTAGAGTTGAGACCTGGATAATAAGCAACCGGCCCGGGAAGATCCGCGGAAGTGTCCCAAAAGGGAACAAGAGCAAAGTCCCTGCGTGGAGCGGTTAGCTGGAGCGAGGGGGTGAGTGAGAAAAGAGTAGTGACAGATGGTTGGAGAGATGGATGGAGTCCCTTTCCTGGACAATTGCAAAATTCCCCCCACTGAATTGCAGTGGGGATGGGAAAGAAGGGGCAGCTGTTCAGGGGGCGTTTGCAGTTGTCCAGCAAAATGATAGTGCCTGAGGTTAGAGTGGTGGCACTTGAGAGGAAGGTGGGTGGATTGTGTGGGAATACGTGTTCCCAACAGTCTTATGAATCCAGTTTACTGCCCCCTTTTACAGATGGGAGTAAAAGGACCCAGAACAATTAAAGGAGCCTTTTCCCAACTTGTTTGCCTGAAACCCAGAGTTAAAAAAAAAAATAATGAATCTCATAATCACAACCCAGTACAGAGAGGTAGGTACATTTAAGTAGTTTAACAGAACAATTCCTTAGGTAATGTATTCTCTTCTACTTTCTTTTTTTTTTTTAATACTGAGACAATTGACGGAGTCACAAATAAATCTTGATACACAATAGAGAACACTTAGTTGAGGACCAAGCCCCACTGGGGAAAGGAGCCAGAATTCCAGCGGGATCCTGTGTGACCTGGGCCTTCCTACCACAGTGCCTGAATACGGAATCTCTGGGAATTTATCTTTTGGATTAGCAGAGGTCAAGAGCTCTTTGGGGAATGATGCTCTGCAGCATTATTTATAAAAATGCAAAAGTGGGAGGCTCCAAAGACCAACTACAGTAGACTAGCTAAGCAAATTGTGGTCCGCCTCACAAGGAATCCCTGCAGTAGTTGAAAATGCTAATTATAAAGATTATGGGAAAGTGAGAAAGGGCCACTGATAATACTTAAGTTAAAAAAAAAAAGCCCCATGCAAAATGGTCTGTACACCATGATTACAACTATGTCATAATCGGGCCACATGTAGGAAGAACGTAAAAATGAAAATACTTGTCGGATGGGTAGTAGACTTAACAGGGTGTCACTTCGTAAATTACATGTCTAATCACTATATTGTACACTTGAAACTAATATATGTGCACTGTAATTGGGAAAAGTTAATTTTTTAAAATGTGCATTTGGTTGGTGGGTTTGTTTTTTCCATTTTCAAAATTATATTTCACAGTTGTTAATTTGTTGTTCTAATTAAAGAGTCTGTGTGCCTGAATCCCCCACTCCCTGCCGCAGAAGGTCTAGTTTAGGTCTGCCTGCCCCTGTAACCTTTGGTAAGGCATCACATACCTGCCTCGTGGAGTCATCATGAGGATGATGTGTTTATACCTTCTCATAGCACTCTGTACTTTTTCTCCATGGCACTTGACGCAGGATAAGTTTTTGAGGGTGTAGTTTGTGCTTTAAGTTTTCTACCATCATCCGCCCCCTTTAAGTATTGTAATTCCTTCCTCCTGAGATTTTAACCATCTCCTGGAGGACAAAGAATCAAAAGCCTAATGCCAGCTCTTCTGGACTTATTGAAAAATCTAAACTTCTTGAGGAGATTGTACTAGAGGGTGAGGGGAGAAGGAAGAGGGCATGTGAGAAGCTAGGAGCAATATTCCCAGGCCATATAACAGGAGAGGAGAGTGTGCTTGCCCTTAGAGAGACTAGACTTCTAAGGGGCTGATAAAAATCATTTTAACAACTAACACAAAATACTTTTTATGAACCAGATACTTATATGGAAAAATAAATATGTGTGAGAGAGACTGACTGAGGCATAGAGTGGTTAAGTAACTTTCTCAAAGTCACCCAAGGTCTATAACTCCCTGGTAACAAAGCCAGAATTCATACCCAGAAGGTCTGACTCCAAGAGCCAGTGCCTTAACCACTGTAGTCCTCAAGGGCCTGGAATGGAGCCATGATGGGCCCCAAATGGGTAAAAAGTTCTCACCAAGATTCCCCATATCTCAGACCTGACACAAAAGCCACAAAGCCCCAAGACCTTGAGGTTCTAGACCAGTAGGCATCTTAATGATCAACCTCTGCAGATTACCAGAGGGCATCACCTATTGCATAGCCCTTCCATAAGGAGCTTTACACAATCCCAAGACCTTTGCACAACCCCTGGAAGGGAACCCTCCCCCTATAATGACTAAGATTGTAGCCCAAAGAGATGAGGAACTCAAATGGAACTGAGCTGAAGGGAAGAGAAAAAAATAGACCAAGATGTCTAGGTTTAAATCATGGCTCTGCCATTGACTGACTTCATTTTGCTCTGACTTCATTTCTGTCATGACTATAAAATGGAGATGATACGTTAATGATCCACCCACCTTGTAGTTTGTGGTATGTATTAAATGAGTTAGTACAGGTAGAGCACTTAGAACAATCCCTGGCACATTGGTAAGGCTATATAAGTGTTAGCTATCATTATAATTACCTATCTTTGGGTCTGAAAATGATACCTAGTACACTTTTATCATGGTTTGCATTTATGCATATATTTATATTATTATAATAATGCCTGAGGCCTCCATCAAGCTGGAAGCTCACAGGGTCAGAAACTTCCCATGCAGTGGCTGACTCAGCTTCTTCTATCTACAGAAGTACATAGGATAACCTTGTTTTCTTTTAACAATAGACAGAAAAACTCAATCTGTCCTGAAGTGTACATGTGCATATATAAGAGGGAAGTGATCCAGCCTTAGAAACGTGACTGTGGATCTACACGTTGCAGTATTTTTTTCAGTGAGTCAAAAATTTAATCATGAAACCAATGAAGTTTCCACAGTTCAGCTCCCAACACTAAGAGAAATATATGTCTAACAGATTTTCAAGAAATTAGAGAACAGAAAGCTATACCAGCAAGTGATAAGTACAGCCGTCCTAAAGAGATCTGATACATCATCCTTTCCTTCTGACAAAAGATTTTCCAAGTGGCTCTACACCACTCGAAATGGTTAATTATCTGGTAGAAACTGATTACTCCATCCTTGTGACACACCCAGCAGCAGGCAGGCCATTGCAGTAGCCATTTGTTTTTGTGGTGACGAGGATGGTCGCGCCTTCCTCCATGGCTGGGAGTGGAAAGAAATGGTCAGAATCAACCTTTAGTTTGCTCTTGACACAGTCTTCACAGGTACATTCTTCCACTGTGTACTCCAGGCTTCTGGAAAGAGCTTCCACACCAGTCCCGCTGCCTTTTCTATTTTCCAAGTCAGCATTAGCCTTGTTCTGGAGAGCTGATCCTGATTATGGAGAAACAGAAACGTTAACCTAACCTTGTCAGGGGTGTGGCCATGACAGTCTTAGCAGTACACCTGTGGACTTAAAATAGTACCAGACAGACCTTTTCCTACAAAACAAATGAGCGTGTCCTACCCTAGAAGGCACGAACTGACACACCACAAGCTCGTTTGGGCTTGACACGCTTTAGGGCATAGAAGGTTTTTCAGTGTTCACTTATGTTGGCCCATATTTAAATACCAAAAGATTTTACATACAAATTTAGATAACTGGCCCCTCCCTTTTTTTTTTTTTTTAATATAACAAAATCTGGCTAGCGACTTGGAGCCGACATTCCTACATGGAAACGATTAGCTGGAGTCGGTCGCACCTGTCTCCGTCAGGCAGGCCGTGGGCTCCCCTATTGCCGAAGCCTCCACCTGGCCCACTACATTCGTTACCCACCTGGCCCATGGGGGCATTGAGGTATCGGCCCTATTTTACACACATAAAATGACAAATTACCAAATGTTACAGTACACCAAAATCAGCCTGTGAATGACACATTAGAATTCAAAGTCAAGGTGCTTCTCTTTTCACATTTTGCAGCAGGTTAAATTTGTTAAATAAACTTCTTGTGATCACATAAGGGAGGAGTCTTCATGATATCCCCATTATATGCTGTGAAGATAAGTTTTACTACTTCCTCAGCCTTCCACAGTATAACTCCATCTCCCAGACCATCACAAAGTCATTCCTCACCTCTCTCTCTCAGACCCCAGGCAAAATAAATTAATTAACTAATTAATTAATTATACAGAACAACCATTTCCCTCTCCTTACTGCACAAGAAAACAATAAATTGGATGCTTTACAGATGGTGCACAAAAAAGAAATGCTTAAAGAAATATGGCAATGGCTGTGGAGTGTTTGGAAATCAGATCATGGGAAAGGTAGGTACTACAGAAATATCTTTATCTTAAGAAGCCTTTAAGACCTTGAGGGTGTTAAGAAACAATCACTTCTCTGGGAACATTCGATTATCTGGGACTGGTATAAAAATAATAATCTTTGAGATGATTGTTCAAATAATCCAGTAGCATCTGGTTATTCATTTCTGGCATTTTTTGGCAGTGAAATGTTCACCCAAGCAAATGACACATTTGTGTTAAAAATACAGCTGCAGATCTTGCCAAATATACTTTTCCTGATAGTAGCAGACCTGGCTAGTAGTTTCTGATATTATGACATTTTACCAATGTTCTAACTTTGGTGAAAGAGATGAGTGTTTCCCAAGGAGGCCTCAGTAATTCAGAAGAGTAATTACCAAGGGAAGAATGTGAGAGAAAGCTGACATTGTAGGACACCTGCAAAGAAGGTATAAACATCAGAAAGAAGACAGTTCCCTTATACCAAGAAGTTCATTTAACAATACTATCCTCCAACACACTCAAAAGGGCTCTAAGTGAATGAAATAGTCAATGCTATAACCACCCTTGGAAATAAATTTCAAAGATTGACCATCAAACCAACCTGTGCTTTTAATTTCATCCCTTAATGGTTCCGATCTCATCTTCCTTAGCAAGAACATCAGCACGAAAAGTGTCAAAGACGCCAGCAAGCTCAGGCCCAAACAGGTCCAGAGGATAGCATTTGTTCTGTTCACTGAATTAAAAAAAAAAGTCAGAGAGATAATGGACTGATAACATCCACATCAAGTAAAGATAATTGCCATCCACATGCTGAGATTCATCAGCATTGACTTTCAAATTTTAAATAACACTTAATTAGAAGAATTGATAAAATACTGGGTTGCTAGCAGTGCTGAATACAATTACATTCAGTTCTGAATAATCACTTTGTCCTGTTGGCGTTTAAACAATTGCCTTGTTCCCTTTATCTTTTTTTGATTCAGAAAATCTCACCATCTTCCCTGTACTGTTTATTCTTTAAATAAATAGTCAATAGAGAGAGACTACTTCACCAGAATGAATAATTGTTCAAGCAGTAGTACTTACTTGCATTACAATAACGCTGACATATTAGAGGAGGGGTATTAGAACATCGAAGGCGACACGGTGTGCAAGCATTCAGCAACATGTCAAAATAATCATCTTGGAGGCACTGCTGAGCCATCTGGAACTTGATCGTGGAAAAAAAAAATCACAGAAAGCACAGCATAGAAAGACAAGTATAATTTCGTCAAGAATTCCTCAGCAAGGAAGCTACAACATGGAGGGAAAAAAAGAAGCTCGCAGAGATGACTTGGTTCTTTTGGGGGTTGCCTCCTTGCACTGTAGCTAAAGATTTGAATATCTGCTCTAATTCCTGTTTTCAAAAGTTGAGGCTTGGGTGGTGTAAGAGACGGGTGTAACTATCAAGTACAAACCATACCTGAAACAGAAACTGCTTATTTATAGCAACAGTTTCTCGCCAGGTGACAGTTCCAAGATGTAGACAAGCCTACGGTATCAAGCAGAAGGTTCAATAACCACTTTTGGAGCATGTGTTTATGAACTGTACTGTGTGGTAGGCCCCAGGAAGCTACATAAGACAAGGTCTTCTCTTAAGAACTTATGATCTAACAGGGGTGATAAAAACTCACTCGAGTAACCCCAAAATGTAATTGTAACCCCAATATAATATATTGAGAGAGGGAAAGGGATATCAAGCATTCCTACCAGGTTTTGAACCTAGGAAGAATTCTGATAGAAATAGGGAAGTCTAGGGTAAAAGCTAAATTGGCCCAAGGGTTGGTGGGGATGATAGGCTTGAGGTATTATTAAATTATTATTAAAATAATCCATGTTCCATTGTTGAAAGTTTAGAAAGAAAATGCAGATGAGCAGATAGAAAAAAATATATATGTATAGCCCTAGCACCCAGAAATAATCACTGTTAACATTTTGGTGTATCACAGAGGTTACAGACAGGCCTGCTGATATGTTCTGTTTGACCCACCTCTGATATAGATCTTTCTAGAAGGATTTCTGTAGATGGATGGAAAGATTTATATAATGTATTTCCCTAAATCACTTGTGTTTGCTTGTAACCATACTGAGTGAGACACCCATATAGAGGCATCCAGAGATATCAGTGAGAAATACAGGACTCAGTTAAAAATGCAAAGAAATGACAAACTCCAAATTCAATACAGTGATTATCTTTCAAGAACAGGGAAGGTACAAAATGGTCATATTTTATTAAGCTGAATAGTGGGTATACTGGTATTTGCTGTGTTATTTGTTGTATCTTATTCTTTATAACTTTTCATATTTATAAATAGCACATAATACATATTAATAGAGTGATAATAAAAATAAAATGCAGGAATTTTTAAAAAGCACATTTTTTTTTAAATGAAGGACTTGAGCCTGGAACAGAGTTTAAATTTGGATATTGACCAAAACCTTACATTCCTCCAGGGTCCAGGCGGTGAGCTAAATGGTGGGAAAGCCTCGGTGGGACAACCAGGAGCTGAACAGACTGGCCCAGCAGGTTCCACTCCCTGAATCTCCTGTCAAATGGTGATTTTTAGAGGACAAGCAAAGGACACAGGAAAAGCATGAATAGAGAAAGAGAAGGACAAAGATTATCTCCTATAATAGCCAAGCAAAGAGTTTCAAGACAGGATGGGCAGTGAGGTCAAATTCTACAGAAGTCAAAGGTGATGCACTAAGGAAAGAGGACACTGGTGACCTTTAAGTGGGTCAAGGGGCAGAAGCCACATTGTAGGTATTTAGGGAGTGGAGAGAAAGAGGAGGCAGCCAATGTGGGCCATGCCTTGGGAGTCTGGTGGAAACTGGAAGAATAAAGTTTGGATAACTCTTAGATAAGAAAGCACTGTTGTTTCTAACAGATGCACTTGCTCAGATGCCTGAAATCACATGTACAAGGATGTTCACTGCAGCATAATTTGTATTTGCAAAAAGCCAATGTGGGCCTCACAGAGGACTACTACACAGCCATCAAAAAGAATAAGACAGATGTCTTCTGATCTGAACAATACATCACTGAGTGGAAAATGAAAGGTACTGAATAGTGTGTATAATCTGCTTCTCTGTGTTTCCAAATAAAATAGATAGGGTTTGTATAAAGAGACATAAACATAGGCTATATCTGGAAAGAGACACAGGAAACTGATAGTAATTATTGCCTCTAGCAAGAAATAGAAAGAGTACAGTGGGAAAAAGACTTACTCTTAATTTTTGGTACTGTTTGAATAATTATTCTTTAACAGTAATTATTTTTTAAGTAAGAATCATTTTTAAAAGGTGGTATCTTAGTCCATTCAGAATGCTATAACAAAATACCATAGACTGGGTGTCTTATAAATAACAGCAATTTATTTTTCACAGTTCTAGAAGTTGGGGAGCCCAAGTTCAAGGTATCAGCAAGTTTGGCATGTGGTGAGAGCCCACTTCCTCCATCACAGACAGCTGTCTTTTCATTATAATCCCACATAACAGACGAGGTGAGAGATGCCTCTAAAGCCTCTTTCAGAAGAGCATGAATCCCACTTGTGAGACCTCATGACCTAATCACGTCCCAAAGGCCCCCACCTCCCTATCCCACCATATTGCGGGGTAGTTTTCAACATATGAATTGAGGGGCTGAGGGGACACAAACCTTCAGCCTACAGCAAGTGGGGAGCTTGGAAGAGGAGAGAAAGTGGAATGAAAGAAAGATTTCCTAGAGATGAAGAGTATAGGCTAAGGAAAAAAGAATAAACATGTCAGAGAGATCACTGAAGAGCAGAAGCTGGGACAGTGTGAGGCCTGAAAACTGAAAGCACCAGCTGAAGCCTGTCCCCAGGGACCCTCACTGGGCCTTACGAGCACTGAAGCCCCAGAGGTTACTCTTCACCTGTAGGCTCCCCACAACCTGTAGGAGCCAGGTATGGCTCCATCCTCAGAGGTCGTAGCAGCCCCTTCTTGGCCTGTCACCAAGCCTTCAGCTATGCAGAGCAGGCTCCCAGGGGCCAGGGCCAAGGGGCTTCACTCTCTCTCCCCGCAAGTATATTCTCTCTCCAATCATCTCAAGCTTGAACACAGTGCAGGCCTTGGAGCTGTGCCCTGCTAGAGGTCAGCCCAGAGAGGGTTTCGACGAAGCCTGCTGTGGCCTCCCGGGCAGCCCTGGTTCCCCCTCTTCCCCAGGCCTGTCATTCACCATGTTCAGCTCCATCTTTGATTCCATGGGGAAACCCAGGATCCTTCCAATAAAGTCCCTTTTTGGTTTAAATTAGTCAGAGTCAGTTTTGGTTGGTCTCTAGCAATCAAAAAATAAAAATAAAATCCTTAACCATCTTAAACAATTCTGAACTGATTCTTCCACTCATGCTTGAAATGTTGACAACCAACACCGATAGTTTTTCCTTTGCTCTTTGAGATGGGGGTGATGAGTTAATTGTGACATCTTGGGGTCAGCTGATCCTCCTCCATAACAGGTTGATGGGGAAACACAGACTAGAAGGAGACAGAGGTAAATGTGCCAAAGAGGTAATAGGATGCTAAAGAGGATTAAAATCCTCTTTCCACAAGAAACAACATAAAAAGTTAAAAGGAATTTACTGGTTTTGCAGCTAAAAATTCCAATGGTAGAATCAGCTTGAGTGGCTTGAGTTATGTCCAACAATCCCCTGGTTTCTCTCTCTCATTTGGCTCAGTAATGCCATCTTCTAGGTCCTGGCTCCATTCTCAGGCTCTCCCCTCATGGTCACAAGAGAGCTGCAGCACTTCCAGACCTCACATACACTATCCCAAGAAATATCATCTGCTCCCATGTTTGTTTTGTTTTGTTTTGTTTTTTGGACAATTCATTTTCTTTAAATATTTCTTTGTAGAAAGGGACACCTAGTCAATTTTATTTTTTTTACACCTATCATGCGTAATTCATGAGGAATGGGTTCCCATAGCACAGGATCCTTTCCACTGGTTCTCACAACGTGGGCTCCTCTGGGTGGAGCAGGCTGGTGCCAGGCACCTTTCTCTTTGGCTTTCTTCTTTTTTTGATCACTTTCCTTCTCACATTTCAGGACATTGTCATGAGTCTTTGAGTGCTTCATATGCTCAATACATACGTTCATTCTCTTGGCAAGAATCTCTCCTTTCACTTGTTTGTTTACAAGGCCAACCGCATGCTGGGTAACACTGTAGACTCTTCCAATTTTTCCATGGTAACACTGATGAGGCATTCCTTTTCGAACAGTGCCCATTCCCTTGACGTTTACAATATCATCTTTCTTGTAGATTCGCAGGCATGTGGCCAAAGGCCTTTCTAGAAGGCCTAGAAAACATACAGCCGGTACCTCTCCTCTTTCCCTCTTGGTGTTGGTCATTTTGGAGAATTAGTGCAAGATGGCAGTACCAGCCAAAAGGAAGGCCACCCCCATGGTTTTCAATATGTTAACATCCAAACCTACGTATCTAACTCTAACTCGCTCCTGAAATCCAGCCCCTCTACCAACTGCCTACTTGATATCTCCCCTGCAAATACTAAGAGGTATCACAAACTTCATTAAAGTGCATTTGGATTCTCCAAAAGGGAGGGAGAGTATACTGCCTTTCTCAAATCTACTTGGTCCTAGAATGCCTTTTTTTTCAAGAACCACCTGTGAACATTTAGGAATATATGTTTCATGGAAAACAATTTGGAAAAATTTAGGCTAGATTATTCCATGATTCCCTCTAGTTCTCAAAGACTCTGATTTGGGGACTTAGCAGAACCACAATAAAGCAAAAGTAGCATAGTTTTAAAATAAGGATATTTAAACATCTTATGATAGAATTTGTTGATATAATAGCATCACCAAAAGAATAATGGGTCCAGTCTCACTCTCTACAGAACAGAGAGCACAGTCATCCCCGAGTCACCCTCCAGCTTCAGCACTCACTCACAGGTCCAAAGAAGCAAAGAAACACTGCTTCAAGTGTCCAAAGACATTAGCATGTTCTGCAAGGAAAATTCCATCCAACGAAAAGATTCTTTTTCCAAAACTGCTAAACCATAAGCTAGTTTTCACAGTGGAACACTTTACCTTGAGTAAATAACTCCAAACCAAGAGGGTACAATTTCTTCTAAGAACTTTAGTAGATTTTTTTTTTTTACACAAAAAAGGAAATCTAAGCCTGTCAGAGTGAAAGTTTTCCAGAGACATAGAATCAGCAGAATGTATACACAGGAAGAGATTTATTATAAAACATTGATTCACACAATATGGAAGCTGAGAAGTCCTAAGATCTGAAGTCGGTAAGCTGGAGACCCAGCAGAGTCAGTGATGACGGTACAGTTTCACTCTGAGTCAGAAGTCCTGAGAACCAGGGGAGCCGTTGGTGTCAATTCTAGTCCACAAGCCAGCAGGCTTGAGACCCAAGAAGAACCAATGTTTCACTTTGAGTCCAAAGGCAGGAAAATGTCCCAACTCAATAGTCAGGCAGGAGTTCCCTCTTACTCAAAAGAGGGTCAGCCTTTTAATTCTACTCAGGTCTTGAACTTATTCAATGAGGCTCACCCACACTGGGAAGGGCAATCTGCTTTTCGCAGTCTACTCATTCAAATACTAATCTCAATCTATTCATTCAAATACTAATCTCATCCAAAAACAGCCTCACAGACACACCCAGAATAATATTTGGCAGGCCAGCAGGCTGAAAATTCAGGAAAGAACTGATATTACAAATATCTGGACACCCGCGGCCCAGCCACGTTGACACATAAAATTAACATCACAAGGCCCTTGACTACACATCTCAGCTTTGCCTTCTCTCAGCTTCCTTGAACAACCCCTGAGCTACAGTGTACTCTGTCTACTTGATTACTCTGGGAGCAGTGTCTCCCATAATCTCCATGTCTGTGTGCTTCCAGGAGAAAGTCAGCCAACAGAGGAACATGAGTGAGACCTGGAGAACATGTGGGAAGCGGCAGCCACCATTCTGCAAAGGACATCATTGTTGCACACTGTGAGAGATGGTCACTAAGATGCCTAATGGGTTCAAGTGTATTCTCAGTCTCCTTTGCTACACTTTCAGCTCTTCTTCCCAACTGCTAGTCCTGCTGATCGACAGAGGCTCCAACCCCACCACCAGATGCTTGGCTCCTGAGTCACAGAGACAGGGCCTACAGAAAAGACCTGGACCACTTTACAAGATCCCCTCCACAACCCCATGTCAGCATCCGGATGTTCCTGCTTTCTCAGATCAGCTGGTCAGTGACTCTTCTGGTCCTCGCCTCCCCAGCTCCTCCTAAAATTTAGGAAGGTCTGATTCCTCTAAAGTGTCCCTTTTGCTGGTGACAGCCCTCTGATCAACCCTGACTGATACACATCTTTAATCTTATTGTTTTGAACTCAGCTTAACTATTCACGTAGAACTGTCCACATCCTGCCCGAAGAGTGACCCAGCATTATGATTAAGGTACAAGTTTTGAACAAGAAAAATATGAAGCCCAGATTCACCACAATAGTTCCTGTGTGGCCTGGGGCAAGTAGCTTAACTTTCCCAAGCCTCAAAATTTCCTTATCTGTAGCAGTGTCCTTGATAGCAGTGCTGACTTCCTGGAATTGTTGCAAAGATTAATTTATAGAGCACATAAATTTATGTGCGAATAAACTATGAGCACAGTTCCAGGCCCAGAGTAAGTGCTCAGCAAACTTTAGTGATTTTCTTATTATTAACAAGAAGCTCCTTAAATAAGATAATAATAAGAAGAAATCCTGCCTTTGGATTTTCTTATTATTCACAAGAGTCAGTCAACCTCTGAGAAGGTTGTTTGCCGAAGACTGGCTAAGGCAATATAACCAGAGGGAGATCCCACAAATAGGGTCATTGCAAAACCAAAGCCAGGAAAACAGCACTGTGTATTAAATGCTAGAATTGCGAGGGAAGACGAAGCACATGCAAAGCTACAGGGCAGTATTTGAGTTTTTGAGAAGTGAATTAAGGCAAAGGGTTGGTTGTAAGGTAATGAGTAGCAGGCAAGTGCCAGAGTTCCCTTTTTGAAGGATGACTGATGTGTAGCATGGAGCAGGCACAGTGGCCTATAGGAAAACTATAAGTCCAGACCAAAACCCTTACCTTTTCTCAAAATTAAGAAATATCATCCAGAAATTCACATATTGTTGTAGTACTGCATCTATAGCTAGATGCTTTCAGCATCATTTACTTTGATGGTTAAAAATTGTATTTATTATGACACATTACTTTGGTAATTATTATATATACTCCAGTTTATTTAAATAAATATAAGCTTGCATGCTTTTTCTCTCCATATGCTCTTATATGTGTTGCATAAAAGCTCATTTCTTGCATAGTTTTGGATAATTTCCTTTTAACTACTTCAAGCCAGATATAAGCAATCAGGTGTATGTAGCAAATTTTAACAAGGAATGTGGCCTCTCCATATGTGGATATAGACACCTATAATATTGAATATTATGCAGCTGATCAATATGTTTTTAAAGAATAAGTACAAGATAGAAAAATAGAAAAGAAAAAATAAGTTCTTACTTAAGTAAAAGATTCTGTATATATACAAGATTGAAAGGAAATTCTCATAAATGCCCTCCAGCCAAAGACCACCAAGAACACACTGTAGTTGAGCACTGATCTAATGCAAAACCATGGGGGACCGTGAGGTGTCTCCAGAGCCGTGGGCACACGACCAGTAAGCGCTGGGCCATGTTCACCTACACAGGTCACATGTCTTGTACTGGTTGAATGCTCTGCTGTTACTATCTTGAAATTCTTAGTGATTTTTTTAAAACGAGGGCCCTGGACCTCATAAGTTATAGAACCAGTCATAGGTGACTCAATTAGAAAAGGTAAGTGAATTCTTCGATACATGGATGATGAATAGATGGATATTTTCAGGGACTGGCTCATGCAATTGTGGGGGCTGGTGAGTGAGAAATCAGAGAACAGGCCAGCAAGCTGAAAATTCAGGAAAGAGTTGATATTGCAATCTTTAGTCCAAAATCCACAGGGCAAGCCAGGCAGTCTGGAAATGCAAGCAAAATTTCTATGTTACAGTCTTGAGGCCTAATTCCTACTTCTCTGAGAAGTCTCAATCTTTGCTAGTAAAGTCTTCAACTGATTGGATGAGGCCCACCCACACCATGGAGAGTAATCTGCTTTATTCAGAGTCTGCTGATTTAAATGTTAGTCACGTCTAAAAAATACCTTCCTAGCAACATCTAGACTGTGTGACTCTGGTGGTCACTGGAGCTCCTACCAATACTACAAGGCAGGATTAGACTTTCCATGCTCCCCTTAGAAGTTACAGGTGGATGTAAAACTTGCTTTAGATGAAGGAAATGTGAGCAGAAGGGGTGTGGCTCACTTGAAGGCAGGAGCTTTCAGAGCTAGTGCTTAGTTCACCACACTGGGTTCCTCTCTGTCATGTGAATGGCAATGCCCCGTGCGATGTCAGCTCTGCGGGCCTGAGTTCCAGTGGGAGGATGACAAAGCATGGAGCTCACTGACCCAGGAGGGACACTGTTACATCCTTAATGTTTGTGTTCCCCAAAATTCCTACGTTGAATCCCTAGCCCCCAGTGTGACGGTATTTGGAGATGGGTCCTTTGGGAGGTGACTAGGTTTCAGTGAGGTCATGAGGGTGAGGCCCTCATGCTGGGCTTAGTGCCCACATAAGAAGAAAATCGGAGAGCTTGCTGTCATCCATGGGAGGAGACGGTGACAAAGCAGCCAGCTACAAGCCAGGAAGAACGCTTTCACCAGACACCAAATCTGTGGGCACCTTGATCTTCGACTTCCCAGCCTCCAGAACTGTGAGAAATACATTTGTGTTGTTTAAGACGCCCCGCCTGTGATAGTTTGTTATAGCAGCCTGAGGTAAGCTGGACACATTGTGTGAATGAGATGATGGCATCTACTCTGACCGATAGAGTCCAAACCATGGTATTAACCGCCGAGCAACACTGCCTCTTCGCCGCCACTAAACACTTCTTTATGAGAACTCAATATTACTACGCAAGCCCTTTCTAGTGAAAGAAACCTCAGAAGAACACAAAACTAACCAGAACACAAAGGAATAGCAAACACTAAGCCAGAAACACTGGCCCTGTAGTGTACTCATAAACTGCGGATGGTTTCATTGCTCCTTCAACTTGAAGCAGGGCCGGGGGGGGGGGGGGGGGGGGGGGGGGGGGGGGGGGGGGGGGGGAAGTTGGCCTTGGGCTAAGTTGAGCCGGAGGAGATGAAACAGCTCAGAGCCAGGATCTGATGAAGCACAGAGCTCAGAAGCCCCGCTGAGCGAGTCCTGCACACGCAGATTCCAATGCAAAGATATTGGCGCTCGCTTCTCTCCCCCTTTCTCAGATCTCTGTGCGCCCCTCAGAAGCCGTGATCGCTTGTGGACATGAAAAGGCTAATTTGATTTGGGGCCATGTCTGGAGGCCCTCTGCCGGTTTTCCATGAGGATCGCCTTTGAAGATCATCAGTTCCTCTGAACTCCGGCTTCCTCTGCGCACCATCAGAAGCGCCACATTCTGGCGTCCCTTTAGACTTTTCCAAAGTGGCTTCGCCCTTGGGTGTCCTGACAGTTTGCAATGGTACGGCCTACCGAGTCAGGGAAGTTTGATTTCTTGTTTTTCAATTCACCGACTTCTCCCTGTGACACATTTGGTCCCCGCTCTAAACACCAACAACCACAAGACACAGAGCGTGCTGACAGTGCTCTTTGCAGCATTAGATGATCAATATTCCCATTTCATAAGTATTGATCACATGCCCGCTCCCTTCTGGGGGCCATGCCAGGCTCCAAGGTACAGCTGTGAGTTCATTTTAGACGTGGTTACTGCCCTAATGGAGTTTACAGTCTAGTGGTGGAAACAGAAAAAAAATAAAATAAAATAAAAGGTAAAATAAAAGCAAAGAGAAATGAAAAAGAAAGAAGTAAATCAAAGTAATAAAGAACAGACGATTGAGAAAGTGCTATCACGGGAAAAGCATGGTGCTAAGACACAGACTGAAAAGAGGTGAGGTCTTGAGAGGGAAGGGGACGGGGGAAGAAACTCCATCACTGGCTGGAGGTCCTCCCAGAAGCAGTCACCAAGATGGAATTAGACTGCCACAGGAGTGGGGGAGACAACACTTGTGAAGAATGAAGGCAGGAAGGCAGAGAAAGGGGGAGAAACTCTAAACCGCAATGCAGGCCTCAAACCGCCGGGGGTGGAGGTGGGGAGGGTTAGGGGGAGGAAAACTGGGCAGCAAGAGTCTTGCAAGTCCACGAAGGGTTTGGCCAGCCCAGTGGGCAGCTCTTGAGCCAAAGTCGCCCGTCGCAAGGACCCTGTGCCTCGCAGGAGTGGGCCTGGTGCTCTAGGACCGGTGCTGTGCTCAGGCCCGGCCGGGAGCAGCCACAGGAAGCTTCGTCTCAGTGTGAATGCAGTGGCCAGCGGCAGCAGCTGGCGTGGTCAGTCAGGTATGCCCCTGCACGCCTCAGGGGTCATCGTCCCGGCCACCGCAGTCTCCGTACATGTCTGGGGAGTGGCCCTCCATGATGTCCATGGGGGAACTTCAAAGAGAAAACTTAGCCATTCACACCAAGGCCTCTGTCACGGCAGTTGGTCTTGAGGCTGCAGCCGGCCACTCGCCCTTTCCTCCTCCGCTGCTCACCCCACGCCTCCCCCATCAGCCATCGCCGTGGCCTATCTTGATGGCCTACTTGACCCAAACCTTCATTCCTGAGAGGTCTGAACTCTTGCCAAATCATACCTTTCTCAGGCCAGGGTTACTGCACAAGTCATTCACAGTTTTAGTGGGACAAGGGAGAACCAGGAGGCCCCCAAGTAGATCACCTGGGTTTCATACACATTCCTCCCACTATGTCAAAGCATCCCTGTGTCTTCCCGCTGATCGGCGCCTACTAGTATGGCGAGTTCCCTTTTCTCCTGCTGCTCTAGGCTCAGGTGTCCCAAGTGTCCTGGTACGGCTTGTAGTTCAATGACACCCTTGCTGTGCACTCCCAAGAGTGTACCCGCTGTGGGGACCACTTTGCAGAGCCCAGACTGTCAGAGACGGAAGCAGACAATCCCCAGCGGATTACGGCAAGGGATGGTAAGTGAGAGGCCTCCTGCTTCTGTCCCTCAGTTCCTGGCCCCGTGTACTCTTCCGACTGGGGACACAGCATCACAGAGTGGCCTCTGTGACTTAACGTGTGCGCCGCATCCTGAAAGATGACCGCCCGTCTTTCAGAGCGCCAGGTAGAAACTGGAATTTTGACAACGCAACATTCTGTGTGAACAGCGGCTCCTGGACGGTGCAGAATATAATGTGACCAGCAGTTCTGAGCCCAGTCCTGTGCCTCCCTCACTGCGAAGCAGGTCCCCCGGCCAAACGTGGACTCCCCCGGCCATGGATCAGGCATTCCGTTCGCCTCCAGAAAGTAAGTGGCGCTGACCCACACGCCACAGCACAACGCCTTTCAGTAAGGTCGAAGGAACGAGGTGCTTCAGGACTTCTGCTCGGAGGAATCCTGTGAAGGAGGTGTTGTGGGGTGAACTGCATCCCCTGAAAAGATGGGTGGAGGTCCTAACCTCTGGCACCTGTGAATGCCGCCTACTTAGAAATAGGGTCTTAGACGCAATCGAGGTAAGATGAGGTCATGCCAGATTAGGGTGGGCCCTACCCATTGGTTGGTGTCCTAACAAGAAGAGGGGAATTTGCACACAGACAGACACAAGGGAAAACGCCATGTGAAAACAGAGGCAGAGACTGGAATGATACGTCTACAAACGAAGGAATGCCAAGGACGGCCTGGAGCTGGAAGAGGCAAGGACAGATTCTTCCTCAGAGCCTTCAGAGGGAACATGGCCCTGCCCACACCTTGATTGAAGACTTCTTGCCTCCAGGAGAATACATTCCTATTGTTTTAAGTTTGCAGTACTTTGTTATGGCAGCCCTGGGAAACAAACACGAAAGGTGAGATTTTGTCTGAGGCCCACTAGATCAGTAGAAGGCAGCCGTGCCAGCCACCCGGCAAAGGGAAGGGCAAGGGTGATGCCCCTTAGGCCAGAAGGGGAGCAGGCAGGCTGGAGGACCTGAAAGAGGACCTGTGTGGCTGGCGCATGTCAGAGGTGAGAATGGAGAGGAGAGCAGGGCACAGGTCAGGTGGGGCTCTGTAGGGTTAGAGGTGAGTGTTTTAGGCCGAGTGCATTGGACAGTCACTGGTGCATTTTAAATGAAGAAGTGTTATGATCCAATTTAGGATAGAACCGATTTCACTTAACCCTGTTGCGACACGGAGCATAGATTTGGTGCTGAACTGTGGGATTTGGGTGTTTTTTTCATGACACTGCATTAGCCTAAATTCCCTGGAAAACAGAACCTGAGGAGGCAAGGATAAACATGTTAATGTTTTATTTGGGACATGCAAACAGGGCAGCAAGGGCGAGACGAGAGGGGAGTGAAGCAAAGGAGGATGTGAAAGAATGTGAATAATACATGTTACAAGCTGAACTGTGTCCCCCAAATTCCTATGCTCAAGTCCTAACACACTCCACCTCCCAGCACCTCGGAATGGGACTCAGAATGTACCTCAGAATCTTTGTAGATGGGTCTTTAAAGGGGTGACGAACATGGAATGAGGGCATTGGGGTGGGACCCGAATCTGACCTGAATGATGTCTGCATAAGAAGGAGCGAGGCCAGGGACTCAGGGGCTTGGAGGAAAGGTCCGGTGAGGAGGACAGTGAGAAGGCGGCCGTCCGCGAGCCAAGGAGAGGCCCAGCGGAGACCAAACCTGTGGCACCTTTGGGCTTGGGCTTCCGGCCTCCACAACTGTGAGAACCTAATACACTTCTGTTAAGCCCCCATTTGTAGCATTTCACTATCGCAGCCCTGGCAGACTCAATTTCTCTCGTGAAACCACTCAAGCATCTCAGAGCAAGAGCATCTTTCATTTTGCTTTCTTCACGATGGAGCTTTCAGTACAAAACACAGTGAGGAAACGGCCCTTGGGAAGGAACTCAAAACCCCAGCAGTGGTTATGTCCTGTGATACAACATGCATTGCCACGTCATCATAACCGTCTTCTAAAAAGTTTCCTGTCTGCCCCAGAACTGATGCCTCTGACTACATGTGAGGGGTGAACTCCTGCCCTGACTCCAGGTGACAGTCCGTCTCTCTGGGACCCCGAATGCAAAGCTGCACGTCACGCTGCTTCTTTTGCCTCGCCTTGGAAGACATTTTTTTTTCCTGACCTTTGCCCTCGTGTCATTGCAAGAGAAACTACAGGGTGCGTTCCTGCATGGAGTCATCATATCGTGGGGTCAGACTGCCTGACTTGGAGTCCAGGCACAGCGCCTGGTGCTGGTCATGTGGCCTTGTCAAATTTCTTTAACTTGGGGGAGCTTCAGCTACTTACTCTGTAAAAGAGAAACAATAATGCTATCACCTATCACTTGACTGGTGGTGAAGATTCAATGAGATACTAATACTTAAGACATTGGTGATGGGGGAAGTCCTCCGTCTCGAGAGAAAGATTATTCAATCAGTGACATTGCTGGGAACTGCCTTGCATCACCACTGCAGCTCAGCACCTGGCACCCGGTTAAGATTCAATAGACGGTGTTCTCCATAAAAGTGTTGTATAAGCGATTCGATCCTTAAACTAGGAACATGTATATACTAGGAGAATTTTAAAAGATACAGATTGGAAATCACATACCAACCTATACATTTCTACATATACGTGTGTGTTTGCAAATGCACAGGAAATATATGGAAGAAGACACAGGGAAATAATAACACTGCTGCCTCTTGACCTTGGGACAAGAGGAAAGAGGGTCCCAAGTTGGGGGTGGGGGTGAGTAGCGGGTCAAGGAACATTAACATTTCATCCTTATTATTTTAGCTGTATACATCACGAAGGTATACTCGTGTAAAGAACATTTTAGAAGATTTTACTTTTTAATAAAATCAGAGTGGCGAGAGCTCTCCTCTCCCACCAGGCCTGGGCCAGGTCATTACTCTCATCCCATGGGTTGGAACGTCCCCCAAAGTCTTGTCATATAGTCTCTGCCTCCCCTGAGTGACTCTAGGAACTTAAGGATGCACAAATAGTGTTGGGATAGGTCCAGAAACAGACATATGACAAGGCAGGAAGGTCCTGAAAAACACACGCACACACATACACATACACACACTCTCTCTCTCTCACACACACACACTGACACACACACGAGGGAAAAACAGACAGCCAGAGTGTGTTGCTTTGGGAAGGTAGCTAGCTGCCTGAAGCATCAGTCTCACCCTCCAGGCTATTGTTCTTTGGCCAAAAGCCTGTTTCCCCTACTTAACTGTCAGAATTTCTAATTTTACTAAATAATAAATAACAGCGCACTCATTTCACTGGGAGCTCCCCAAGGCTAGCTGTACCATCAAGGCGTGTTCATACTTCCATTTTCAATTATTCACGCCCTTCCTTGCTGGCAGTATTTTTTAAACTTACCAAATCAAACCAAAGCAGCTTTAGAAACGCAGCTGACCACATCGCAGTTGGGTTTAATTCTACAGAAAACCTGACTTTTCGAAAGGAAGGGTTTTTTTTTAAGTTCTCACCAATTTAGCCTTTCAAATCGTTAAGAATTTCTAATCTTATTAAATAGCTTATTAAATAGCGACAGCACGAAATCCATAGGAAGGTAGTTAAAATATTTAAATTCATTTCACCTCTGGGCTTTTCAAGCAGCTAATAGATATTCCCTTTATCCAGCTCTTGATTCCCCAAATCTCATGCTATAATAAAATTATGAATATATGAATAATTTGCACATATTAAATTTTGGAATTGCTCTGAAATGCGTTACCGTGCATTTTAAACTTTATTTATTTTGTATTTTTTGAAATTTCTTGATTAAATTTCAGAAATGGAAAGCATCAATTCTGAGCTATGATTAAAATGAATTCCTTTATTTCTATATTTAAGATTATGTCTATGGTGCAAATGCTAAAAACTTTAAGTTTTCCACTTAGTAGTGAATTTTCACGGTGCGTATAATGATATGCAAACTCATGCTTTTAAAATAGATGTCTTTTCAACAGGCCAAACTTGTTGAATCTCAACAGGCCGAAATGTTAGGCAAAAACTGCTTTGGGCAAGCCAGCTTCGAACATGTGATTTTTCAAACACTTTTCCTCATCCGAACCAAGAACTCATTTTATATAGCCTCCAGTCTCTAGCCTCAATCCAAAACAAATGCCAGCCTTAATGGTGAAAGCTAGCATTCACAGGGCTCCCATGATGTGCTGGGCGTGGTGCTAAGTGCTTTGTGTTGATTCTTGGTTAACCTTTACTTCAACCTGGTAAGGGAGGTCAATTATTAACCCCAATTCACAGATGGAGAGACTGAGGCTGAGGCTGAGAGTTCACAGAGCAGGTCCAAGGTCCGACAGCCAGTACAGGGCAATAGGGAAAAAAATAAAGGGTTTAAAGTAAAAAAAGTGAGATCTGATTTATGTTAAAAGAGTTAAGCAGCAAGGAGACCAGAAGAAAGGCTCTTGCAATAATTCAGAGGGAGATGATGAACAGAAAGTGGGCATGATACAGAGCGATGAACACAAGACAAGCTCAAGTTGATAAGATGCTATGGCTAATTATGTGGAATAAGTGATGCATCCACAGATATTTATTTAGTGAGTACTATGTGTTAGGCACACACCTGGGCAGTAGAGATACCAAAGAAAATGAAGAAATAAAAGTCTGGTCAAGTGGAATAAAAAATCATAAACAAATAAGCAAACAAAATAATTACCAACTGTATCAGTTTCCTAGGTAACAAATGACCAAAATTCAATGCCTTCAAACAACAGAAATTTATTTTCTCACAGTTCTAGAGTCCAGAAGTCTGAAATTAAGGTTGGTTCCATCTTGAGGCCCTAGGGGAGAATCTCCCAACTCCTGGAGGATGCCAGCAGCCCCAGCAAGCCCCGACAATCCTTGGCTTATGGATGCATCACTCCAGTCTCTGCTTCCGTCTTCATAGGGAATACTCCCTTCAGTCCACCTATGTGCTAATTGCCCTCTTCCTACAAGGACACCAGCCAATGGATTAGCCCCCACCCTAACACAGTGTAGGGGTTCAGAATGTGTCACTCCAAGATGTGCTGCTGTGGCATGCAGATTACTCAGAGTTAAAGGCAACTCTGTGGGCTCAAGAGAAGCATCTGCCCCTCCCCTTAAACCACCTAGAAGAATTTGAACTAGGGGCTTTTCCCATAATAAGAGATTACCAGAGATGACCTTTATGACCTACCTGTAGGGCAGGACAAAATTCTCATTACTGAACATCTGCTCTCCTTATCGTCCTGCAATGACCTTCCTCCTCTGAAGACCCAGGCCCCTTACCTCAACCCTAGCTAAGAGTGCCATATCTACCTCAGTTTAACTTTGTCTCCACACCTCTCATGCGTATGTGGTCTCTGTCTCTCTGATGTAAGTGGGGTTCCCTGGATACATACATAATTTTTTATGTACTCTTGTTAATCTGTCCCATGTAGATTTAATTATTAGACCCTAAAGAACCTTGAGGGTAGAGAAAAGTTTCTTCTTCTCCACACCAGTATGACCTCATTTTAACTTGGTTGTATCTACAAAAACCTATTTACAAATAAGACCACACTCACAGGGACCAGTGAATTAGACATACCTTTTTAGAGGACATAATTCAACCCAGTGATAAGTTATAAAAAGGAAATGAAATAGATGCTATCACTTAAAAGAAGGGCAGACCTGCTTAGATGGTCAGGGAGGGCTTCTCTGAGGAACTAGTTCTTCAGCATCATCACAAAAGGTAGAGAGAAGACCAGGCTCATAGTAGTCTTGGCAGAGAAAGCAAATGCCCTGGGGCCACAAAGAGCTTGCAAACAGGTGAGAACTAAAAGAAAGCCAGTGTGCCTGCACCAAAGTCCGGCCAAGAGAGCTGGGCAGGCAAGGACCAGCTCGCGGGCACCAAGGGAAGGAATTTGCATATTTTCCCACATGCAGTGGGAAAACAGCCACTGAAGAATTTTAAGCAGAATAGTAACAAGATCTGATCTGCTTTTGTAAAAAGCTCATTCTGCGTGTGGTGGGAGAACGGAATGCAGTGGGGGAAGAGGGGAAGATGCAGACAGTTAAAGAGGGGACTGCTGTACCCCCCACCCCAAAAAAGAGAGGCCAGGGTGGTAGGAGCATCAACGGATGTAAGATGTGTGTGGAAGATCTACTGAAAGTTTGAAAGGACGTAGAGAGTAAGAGAAGTCAGTGATGAGCGCTTTGCTGTGGGGAGTGAGGGAGAGTGACGATGAGCCTCAATGTTTCATTATAGAGCCACTGGATGAAAGTTGATGTCACAAAGTCACTAAAGGAACTGAGATCAGTGCGGGGAGAGGGTCTCAACGCAAAATGATGGCTGAGCCCTGACACCTGTCAGAGCTTGCATTTGGAAATCTCCCCATCAGCTACCTTTATTTAATGCGTCAGAGAGGAAAAATAATTTTGCCTCCATTCTGGGTTCCTGGCTGAGACACCCCTGTAATAACACACAGAGTAACAGGAGAAAAACAAATTTCATTATGTATATGCATATGGGCGCCTCCACAATGATACAGAATCCAAGACATGACCAGAGTAGAAAGCTTTTACATGAAGAAACAATACATTTGTGAAGAATTGACAAAGCAGGAGGATTTGGGCTAGACATAGTAAACAATGAAAAATAAGCAAGGTTTGTTCATACCACCTTCCAGGCCCTAAACTCTCTGTAAAAAGGATGCCTTCTACCCCACTGGTACAGGGAGGGCACCTTTCACCTGCTTTCAGGGGAATAAAGGAGGGGCAAAAAGTTCTTCTTGCACCAACTGTTTCTCGAGAACCTTTAATTCAAAGTAATCAATAGGCCAAAGTGGCATATGTGGAGGTGACATAGTCTCAACTCCACAATGAGAACAATGAAATCCTGTCTCTGGTCATTATCTAACATTTAATCCTCAGGAAGGCAAACTGCTTTCTACCAATTTTTGGCCTTCTGTAGTTCCCTGGTGGCTAAACTCTGACAATGCAGGCAGAGTAGACAACAGCCCCAGCATCCCTGCTTGGGTAAAGTACTTGAATGCATGAATGCACCGGCTGATGAGAGAACGTCCCTAAGGCCCCAACGTTGCCCATCACGGAGCTAGAAAGACTCCCAGTCATTGCTCACACTTTCCCCCCAGCAGGCTCCATCATCTGGACGCCACCTCTGCCTAGAAAAGTGTCATTGGCCAATACTCATGCCACCTCCTACCTGATCTTACTTCTCTGGGATTCTCCAGGCTAGCCCGCAGAGGTGGGTTTTATTGAGTGGCCTTTCTGCTATGACCTCTATCTGATTTACTGAATCTAAACAACAACAACAACAACAAAACAAAACATCAGAACCTGGGTTTTGGGGTCAAAATTTCAGCTTGAGGACCTGGATTTAAAACCCCAGTTTCATGCCTTGCTCGTTGTATAATTTGCAGTGATTTCCTTAATCTCTCCAAGAGCCTCCTATTCCTCTGGGGTAGAATAAGAATGATGAAATGCCTATCTGAAGGGTCCTGGAGGCTTCAGTGAGCCGGTCTGGGGAAGGCGCCATGGTGGCTGGCGCAGGGTCAGCGTTCCCAGCTCCGATGTTATTGGTGCAGGGAGAGAGAGCCACTTTTCCAGGCAGACAGCTGCAGCGATCCCTAGGCTGAGGATCAGCCACCCTGGATGTTGCTGCACCCCTGTGGGTCCTCTGCTTCTCAAATCCTGAGAACCATTGGCCCTCTTGGCAATAATTGGAGCTCCATGAATGAGGAGGCAGGGCTGGCTGTGAAGCCATCCTGGGGGCATGGCTGGCAGGAACTCCTCAGTGTCTGCTATGCCTGGTGCGAAGCCAAGCAGGGATGGAGCCTGTCAGAAACCAGAGTTTTCAGAAGATGGCCTGCGGTACTCTGGGAAGAGGTTCCTGGCCAGGCCTTATGCAACACCGATACCCTCAGCCATTATCCTCCTGGGGACTGTCCTTGAGGTCCATCCAGATGGCTACTGAGAGCAGTTCCCCAGGAAGCAGACCTTTTTGAGACGCAATGTGGCTTAAAGGAGAGAGCCCACAAAGCCAGGCTTCAACTCTGATTCTCAGCAGTGACTCAGCAGTGAAACAGACCGTGCCCCCACCAGCCAGATCTCCGGGCTCCTCGAAATGAGATCGCAGTGGGGACGTGCCTGTCAACCTAGGTGTTGTTCAAGGAAGCAACATCCACATGGGAGAGGGCAGACTCCCACGTGACTCACTCACGTACTGATGGCAACTTCCTGCCAGCCTTAGGGATGAATAAAAAACAAGTGAAAACTGATGGTCAAAACAAAGCTCTTGGGTCTGTAGAGATTCTGCCATGGACGGAAAAGGCTTGGGGCTGGCTGAGTCATCTATGCGGGTGACGTTTTTTTCCATTCTCTAAAACAAGAGTGGGGCTCCAGAAAAGGGACACAAGGAATCCGATTAAATGTTTGCACCCACCCATCAGCATCCTTGGGTAAAACTTCCTGTCGCCACCATCTGGAAGAACTGGGAGAGTTGGTCAACTTCTCATCTAGAGATAGTATCTCTAAATCCTTAAATCTTTAGAGCAGAAATGATTTGCTTCAAAATAATACAGAAGAGATGGAAGTGGGTGGAGATATAGATTATACTAGACCGTCTCTGTGGATACGTGATTGGTATGTGGAAAATTTTTCAACCAATAAAAATTAGTTGTTTTAAAATCATAAAAAGTTTTTTAAACTATATCTAATATCCAATATATATCCGAAGGCTTTTTAAAGTTAATATTCTTTAACCAAGCATTCCACTTTTAGAAATTTAGCATAAAGTAATACAATGCAAATTAGTTTTTTAAAAAAGCTGTTGTTTACAAAAGCAAAAAAAAATCTATGAATAAGGAAGCAGTTAAAAATTATGATAGACCCATACAGTAGCATACTACGCAGTTGTTTTTTAAAAAAGGTTAAAATAAATAATAAACTAAAAATAATTTGTATTTCAAATTACCAAGGGATAATTTCCCTAACATATAAAAAGCTACTTCAGATTAACAACTCACCCCCCCAAAAAAAGGCAAATATGAAAAAGAAATGTGTATATGTGTATTTGTAGATAAGCAAAAATCACAATCTGATAACAAATTCTATCAGGAATGAAAATTAGTACAGCCTCTGTAGAAAGAATTTAGCAATATCGATAAATATTGCTATATCTACGTCTTTAATAATATCTATTGCAAAATTGACCTAGCAATGCAACCTCTAGTAATTTATTTAATATGTATAAAATAAAGGGTGAACAAGGGTATTCACTGCTGCATTATTTGTGACAGCAAAAGACTAGAGACAACCTAAATGTCCATCAATAGCACACTGGTTAAGTACACTGGGATGGAATGAAGTCAGCAGAAGCATGAACAGAAACCAGAAGCGACCATGAGAACATGAGCTTCCTAACCCATTCCCAGTTCTAACCAGACCTTGAGACTGATTCCACAGGGAATGGACTTGGGGTCCAAGCCAATCTTTTCTAGATTCCAAGGGACAGAGAAGTCCCAGATAGCATTGGAGTACATGCAAACACAGAGGTCAATTTTTGTGTTGTGTTCTAACATGGAAAATGGCCATAATACACTATTAAGTGTGTGTGTGTGTGTGTGTGGCAGAGGGAATCACAGAATAGTATTAGGGGTGATTTCATTTCCATCTAAAATTTATTTACATATATATGTGTATACATATACATATACATATACCTGTACATATATATAGAAGAGAATAGACCAAGCCATTAAAGCAATTATTAGATGCCTACTATGTGCTAGGTGCTGAGAACATAAAGATAAATAAGAAATTAGAATGTTAATACCATGAAGGAAGAGAACTTTGTTGTTTTATTTTCTATTATTGCCCCAGTGTCTGCCACAGAATATGTATTCAATCAATATGAATAGAATGGAATGAGGAAAAGAAGGAAGGAAAGAAGGAAGGAAGGAAGGAAGGAAGGAAGGAAGGAAGGAAGGAAGGAAGGAAGGAAGGAAGGAAGGAAGGAAGAAGGGAGGGAGGGAGGAAGGAAGAAGAAATAGAGTCCATCACCCAAGTTGCTCACAATTGCTCACAGCCTAGTATGGACACAGGTGTGTGAGCAGATGACTTTCTGAAAAGGGACACTGTGAAGAACTCTGGGAGAAAAGGGCTTGGCATAAACTCTGTCTCATGCTATGTCATCACCACCTCCCCCCACACCTTCAGCAGAAGAGAAGTCAGTTGCAAAGTCATGGATAAACCTCGTTTTTTCAAGCTGGTAATGAGCGCCTCTGAAATGGGTCTTCAAGAGCCAAAAACTCTTTAAAAAACAACACATTTTGGCTTCAGACAACTCAAAGGTGACACCCAATGTCACTATGGGGAACTACACAAAAATCCTGACTAGTGGTCCCAGAGGAGAGAGCGATGCCTGACCCCGAGCTGTCGCTGCTGTCCAGCGAACTCCGTGAGGTTCTCAGAGAGGCCATCCTACACAGGGAGAGCATGCCAGAACTTTCTGAAAAGCTCCTCAACTCAAAAGCCAGCCCAGAGCGAGATGAATGCATTCTTCTTGGGGCTGCTATAGCTTTTCTCTGCCCGAATGAGCTGTTGACGATTTCATTTCTGGCTCCTGCTTTGATTCCTTTCTGAGAGCATTTGCATAATTACGATTGCCTTTGAAGAGCAGAAACCTCAAGAAGAGACACTGATTCAGGCTAAAAACTTGCCCAAGATTAACATTTGCTGAGGGCCCTGTGCCCTCCAGATCTGGGTAGGAGTCTCTCCTCTGACTCTGAGTGGCCATGTAGCCTTAGATGTACTCCTTCACTTCCCTGAGCTTCGGTTTTCTCACTTGTAAAATGGAAATGATGACACCCATTTTGCAAGGTTGCCAGGTAGATTAAATGAAATCAGCAATGTGCACATAATAAAATAGAGAAAGCTTCCTAAGTGTTGCTGTCGTTACTATTACAGGTAACATTTACTGAGTCCTTATAAAACTTTGCTAAGCCTTTGATGTGTACTACCTTTTTTAATCCTCTCAACAACTCTATGAAATAGCTAATATTTCTATCCACATTGTGTAGGTGGGAAAAACAGGTCCAGAAAGAAAGATCAAGGTCATGTACTAAAGTGGCCAAGCTGGGATTCAAATCCAGGCCATTGACTTCATGAAGAGCATCTACTGTCAATCATGATATTACAATGGTTCCAGGGTGTAATTGTCAAGGAAACTACTCAAGATTAAATGTACCCGATTACAAAATGGGCAAAGAATCTGAATAGACAATTCTTCAAGGAAGATAAACAAATGGCTAATAAGTATATGAAAGGTGCTCAGCGTCATTAGCCATCAGGGAACTACATACACATCAAAACAACAATGAGATGCCACTTCAGATCCACTAGGATTGCCATAAAAACAAACAAATAAATACCTCCCCCCCAAAAAAAAGGACAATAACAAGCATTTGAGAAGACGTAGAGAAACTGGAACCCTCATACATTGCTGGTGGGAATGGTAAGTGGTACAGCTGCTTTGGAAGACAAACTGCCAGTTGCTCAAAACATTAAACATAGAGTTACTAGATGACCCAGCAATGCCACTCCTAGGTGTATACCTAAGAGAATAAAAACATTTGCCCACACAAGAACTTGAACATAGACGTTCATAGCAGTACTACTCTCTATACTCACATTACTCTCTGTTCATAGCCGAAAAGTAGCAATAACTTAAATGTCTATCAAAAGATGAGTGGATAAACAAAATGTGGCACATCCATATGATGGAATATGATTCAGCCATAAAAAGAAATGAATGACTAATACATGCCACAACTTGTATGGGCCATGAAAACATTATGCCCAGTAGAAGAAGGCAGTGACAAATGACCACATAGTGTATGATTCTGCTTACATGAAATGTTCAGAACAGGCAAATCCATAAAGACAGTATGTAGATGAGCAGTTGCTGGGGGCTGGGGAGCAGGTGTTGGGAGGAAATGGGAAGTGACTGTTAATGAGTACAGTTTCTTTTGGAGATGAAGAAAATCTTCTAAATTGATTGCGACGATGATTGCCTAACTCTGAATACACTAAAAAAAAAAAACCTGAATTGTTCGCTTTAATTTTGTAAATTGTATGGCATGTGAATTATATCTCAGTAAAGCTGTTTTCAAAGAAAAGATTCAATGTATGAGTAAATTTTAAGACCACTGTATTTGCCACATAACTTACACACATCAAGTAATCCTTACTGAGACACGCGTCACAGTTTTTAGTCAGAAAAGCATTATTTCATGGACCAGGTCCTAGGACAGAGATCAGTGGAAAGTCTAAGGACTCACCAATGAATGACCCAATTCATTCCAGCCACGTGCCAGACGGAGTCAGTTGCCTGAAGGCTGGGGGGCTGAGCAGAGCCCATTTGGACACGAAGGGGTAGGTCTCCCTTGTAGACCCTTCAGTTAAGTTGCTCCCAGCCTGTCTTTATTGCTGCTGGCAGTGGTGTTTTATTACCTTGACGAGAAATCTGCAAGGTTTATTATGCTTTTGTGAAACAACTTTCAATTTCAATCCAGCTCTTACTGTGAGATGTTCTTTGGACCATCCTGACCTGTTTCTAACTGATGCAATTTCTCCAGGGCTCTGAGCAGTTGGAGGCAGGGAATCTACTTTCACCCTTACCCCCTCACCCCTCTTTACCGTCAGTTTACCTGCCAGACCCTTAGCCAAGCTTAACACAAAGAACTTTCTCCCCAGAGTCCAAATAAAAATTACCAAAGCATCAGTGTCTCAGGCTGTTTGGGCTGCTATCACAAAACGCCACTTAAAAACAACAGGTATTTATCACTCACAGTTCTGGAAACTGGAAGTGCAAGATCAGGGTGCCAGCCTGCTCAGGTGAGGGCCCTCTCCTGGGTCACAGACTTCTCGTGTCCTCACTGGGAGGAAGGAGAAGAGAGCTCTCTGGAACCCCTTCTATGAGGCACTAATCTCATTCATGAGGGCCACACTCTCTTCACGTAAGCCCCTTCCAAACGCCCCGCCTCCTAAAACTGCCACATTTGATGGTTAGGAGGTCAACATATGAATGGGGGAGGGGCACACACATTCAGACCATAACAATCAGTAAAAGCAGAAAGCTCAGGCCTCTGCTGATCTAGTAAAGAGACCCCACCTGGCCATTTCCAAAGCCTCCCACACCCTACGAGAAGTCAGGATACCGTGTCACACACCTTCAGGGAACAGCATTCACACCGTAGATCCTGGGAAGGGACCCCCAACTCCCAAATCGGGCGGGCATGGCCCACAAGGATGTAAGCTGCAGCTCTGAGGAGAAGAGATGCCCAAGGCAAAGAAGAGGACTCCTGCGCTCTTCATCTTCTCAATACAGCCATTCGCCACATCATGACATTTCAGATGGACCACAAATACAGTGGCTGGTGCCTTAAGATTATAATGGAGCCGGGAAAAATTTCTATCGCCTAGTGACGTTGGAGCTGATGCAAGTGCCATAGTCGTCGTAATGCCGTAAAGTCACAGCAGTCATGATGCTGTAGGATGAAGGCTGCAGAAATTGACGAGGCTGCGGTTGAGGTGACAAACAGCTTTTACCTTGGCTGTGGGTGAGGATGACACTGAGGAGCTCCTAGAGGCGGTTCCTGAGGACCTGACTGATGAGGAGTTGTTGGAACTAGAACAGGAACGCACAGCTGAAGAAGAGAAAAGAAAACTTCAGGAGATAAAGGAAAAGAACTCCCAAGGAAATTCACAGTGCAGGGGTCAGCAAAAGCTTTTGCAGACGCAGCAAGCTCCTTGAAGAGTTTGAAAACATGGACGCCGACACCGAAAGGTTTTCATGAATAGAGAAAAATGCTCATGGTGCGTTATCTGCTTACGAGCAAAACTATGATGGAAAAAAAGAAACAAAGCAAACCGCCATGGACATATTTCTGAAAAGAGTGACATGTCCCCAAGGAGAGCCTCGGGCGGGTCCTTCAAGAGGTGTTCCAGAAAAAGGCATTGCTATCACAGGAGGCGACAGTTCCAGGAACGTTATGCCCCTGAAGGCCTTCCAGTGGGACGAGAGGCGGAGGCAAGAGACACTGATACCAACGATCCTGACGTAAGCCCACACTGTGTGTGTTGGTGTCCTTGTTTTTAACAAAAAAGTTAAAAAAGTAAAATTAAAAAAAAAAAGTTAAATAGAAGAAAGCCGACACAATATGGTGATAAAGAAAGAAAATATTTCTGTGCAGCTTTACAATGTGTTCATGTTTTATGCTAAATGTGATTACAAGAGTCGAAAAGTGTTTAAAAATCGAGAAGTTTGTAAAGTAAAAAAGTTACAGTGGGCCAAAGTTGATTTGTTATTGAATATAAAATACTTTTAAAATATAGGGTAGCCTAAGTGTACAGTGTTTATAAAGCAGTGGACAGTAGTGGGCAGTAATGCCCTCGGCCACTCACTGACTCACCCAGAAAAACTTCTAGTTCTTCCAATCCAGCTTTCAATCCAGCTCTGACCATGAAGCAAAACTCTGATTATGGTTAAGAGCCCTATGTAGGTGTACCATGTTTTAGCTTTTATACCTTATTATTACTGTACCTTTTCTATGTTTAGATACACAAATACTATTGTGTTACAGCTGTCTATAGTATTCAGTACAATAACATGCTGTATAGGCTTGTAGTGTAGGAGCAACAGGCTATACTATACAGCCAAGCTGTGTAGTAGGCTGTACCTTCTAGGTAAACCAAAACCAGCCACAGTTCCTGCTCATGTGATGCCACGATGCTGACAGCCACGTGAGGAAGCATTTTAATCAGATCGTCTCTGTGAAAGATGATGCACTGCAAGTGTGCTAAGTAAGAGTTACTACGTACTGAGAAATTATTAGTATAATATCACATTATGGTTATGTTTTCTCAGAAAACATTCTTTTAGAGATATGTACTGAAATACGATTGACATAATAGGATGTCTAGGTTTTGCTTCAAAGTTATCCTGGGGGAAGAGGTGAAGTAAAGATAAAGCAAGCTTGGCCTTTAGTTGATCATTTTGAAGCCAAGTGATACAGAGAAGAGAATGAGCTAATAATGGGAAATTTAAGAAGAGGACACTAAACTGAACCACAACACAGAATATTATTTTAGCCCAAACTAAGAAATTTATAGTAATTCTTTTGTAAGAAATAATAAGAAATTAATATCAGAATAAGTCCCATTGTATAGAACAGGGATCCTTAACCCCCAGACCACGGACTGGTATCAGTCCATGGCCTGTTAGGAACCGGGCCACACAGCAGGAGGTGAGCAGTGGGCAAGTGAGCAAAGCTTCATCCGTATTTGCTGCCGCTCCCCAGCGCTGGCATCACTGCCTCAGCTCCACCTCAGATCATCATGCATTAGATTCTCATAGGAGCACTAGTCCCTGGTGCCAAAAAGGTTGGGGACCACTGATATAGAATACATAATTCACTGAGTCCTTTTCTATTTAAGTTATTAAAGATATAGTGTTTTCACTCCAGAGTATGGGTTCAGTCATTCTCCACTTATCCTTTTCTCATCTTAATAAAGTCCAAATAGTCCAAATATTGGATAGATATTGGATAGACAGCACCTAATAGTTGGACACATAAAATAAGGTGGAGAAAATTATATGACTTTAACAACAAAATTAAAATTTCTTCTAGGGTGAGAATTGTCTTTGCTGGGAAAGGTAACTAGATATGTGCTTGGCTTCGGAAGTGAGGCTTCTCTTCTCTCTCAGGCCTTAGAATCATACGGCACCGAGGGCTTCAAAGGAAAAGGAAGCTACTCAGGAAAAGAGAAAGAGAAGAAGCTGGGCTCCCAGGGGGAGTCCTGGAGGGAGAGGATGAGGGACAGAGGTAGGAGGGGATGAGGAGATGGAAAGCTAGTGAAATGGTAGAAACCTATGCACTCCCTAACATTCCCCCTAAGGTTTGCACTTGACTGGCTATTGTGGAAAGTGAAGAAGTTGGATCCACGTTGGGTTTGACATGGTGTTGTAAAAAAAGACAGCACGTACACAAACCAGAACCCAAAAGGCATGGGAGGTCAGGAAAACGTAAGCATCCTGGGAAGAAGCAGAAATCAAGGGGAGGACTTTGCATTGCCATAGGCCCTGGAATGTCAGATAGAAGGTGCTTCTAAGGCAATTTCATACTTCACCTTGCTCCATTGTGCCAGGAAGGTCTCCACTTGGCATCTGAGTTACACACACATATCTGGATTAGATAAACCTTTATCCAATCATTACAATGGATAGCTTGGAAAAGAGATGAATTCCCAGGGCTAGGCATAAAAAAGGAATAGAGGGCCAAAATAAACTCAAGAGTCACCAAGACCTTCACCCCGACCCCCAAATTTCATGGGGATGGTTCTATAAGTGGATTCTACCAGAGAAAAAAATTGAGACAGGGAGAGAGAGGAAACTGCCCAGATAACATGAAGCTGGTATAATCCCGATTCCAAAACCAGAGAAAATCGATACCAGAAATCTATAGGCCCATTTCACGTGTGAATATAAACACCAAAATCCTACATATATTGAAATATCCTTGCCTCCCAGGGACAAATCTCACTTGGTTATGGTATATAATCCTTTCATTGTGCTGTTGGATTCAGTATGCTAGAATTTTAGTGAGGATTTTTGCCTCTATGTTCTTCAGAGATATTGGTCTGTAATTTTCTTTTCAGATAGAGTCTTTGGTTTGGGTGTCAAGGTGATGCTGGCTTCATAAAATGAAGACTGACACACGCTGGCTGTCACTAGTGTCCTCTCCTCCATGAGAATCTGGTTCCAGGCGGAACCCCGACTGCAGTATTTATAGCTCTCCTTTCCCCAGCTGTAGAGGGAACTCTGTCTGTGTACTTAGCTGACAGATGACTCACCATAGACCGAAAAGCTGACTGAGCTCTAGTGAACTCAGGAAGAACTGAAACTGAGGACCTGGACGGCTCTACCACCAGTGAAGCCCAGGCATCCACACCCTGGATGGAGACAGGCCCCAGCAAACTCCGGGTCCCACTCTTGAAATGCCTCTTCCTAGGGGTTCTACTCTTTTCAGAGGAACTCCGAACGGCCTCCCCACTCTTACTGCAAGATGACACCTGTCCCCTCGCGTTCAGGCTATACCTAGCCCTTGCAGAGAGAACTGGGTTCAAATCCCAGTTCTGACAGTGACTAGCTGTGTGACCTCCAGCAAGTTACCGAACCTCTTTCTAAGCTTCAGTTTACTCATCAGTAAAATAGAATCAGTAAAAGCACCTACCTCGTAGAGTTCTTATGAGGAACAAACAAGGTAATACATGCAAATGGCTTAGCACAGGGCCTCACATACCATGAACCTATTACATGTTAATGACGCCTTAGCAGTTATGGTTGTTGTTGTTGTTGCTATTATTATTGTTTTTGCCCCATCTAAGGATAAAGCACAATGGTGCCTAGTGGCAATAGCTTTCACAGAATCATTTAATCTCTTCAAGTCCTCAGTAAATACTTCAGTGGTCGTGTAGTCCCATCTCTCAGCTGATGTCTGATGCCAGCAGGTTATCTATAAACACTGTTCTCGTCCATCAGGGGGGCCGCTCTATCTTTTGGACTGTTGGAAAGTTGTATCTGATGCTGTTGCAGGGGACTTTTAGAGCTGTTTCCTGTGCTGAATGTTTTCCATTGGCCCATCCATGCCTACCGTCTCCCTTCTCCGCCCTGCTTTCTACCCCAGGAGGCTAACGAGTATGACTATGTCAACAGCAGTTGATCCTTGCCCTCTGGTTCATAGCTGAGTTAGGTCAGTGGGAGACACTGGCAGGAGAGTAAGTAGCACATTAGAAGGAAGAGGCTGGGTATTAATATCCTCAACTCCCTCTACTTCTTTTTCTACTCATCTCTCCAGTGGGTTGGGTGAAGCCCACGGGCATTGGGGAAGGCAATCCAATCACTCAGTCTACCCATTCAGATGTTAATCTCATCCAGAAGCACTTTCACAGATACACTCGGAATAATAAGGTTTGACCAAATATCTGGGCACCCTGTGTCCTCTGAGTTTAAACACATACAATTAACCTTCAAAGTGATCAAGCCTTCAAAGGCATCAGAGCCAAGGATACCTGTTGATTGGACACCATTTAGCCCAGGTTCCTCTGATTTTTGTGGCTGGGCCTCAAGTTCCCCCTCCCACTCAGTGACAGAACACACACACCACACACACACACACACACACACACACACACACACACACACACACAGCCTTACTCACAGCCCAGGAGTCACCCAGGCAGAACAATAGGAGTAACTGGACAGCCATTCTTCAATCCCCTCTACCCTGCCCCCAAGAATGGTTGCTTATTTGTCTGTCTGCTAAGCAGAGCTGCTGGGACCACTGCCAGTTCTCTAGGAAAACAAGCCAAGCAGAAGGGAACTGCTAAGAAATTACTCCACCAGTTTCTGCCCAAGAGTGCCAGGTCCCCATGGCTATACCTAGATGCTTCCCAGGGGGCAGAGCTGGGGGACAGCTGCCCTCCATTCAGGGGCTGATTCAGGGATGCTGATACAGACTGATGCTGGGGGCGAGAAGAGCAGGAGACCACAGGATCTGAACCACCTATTGTAAGTCAGACACTGAATCTTCCTTAATCCTCACAACTTCCCCCCTGCCGTGGTAGTTCATTTTTCAGGGCAGACACCCAGGCCCAGAGAAGTTAAGGGACTTGCCCCCATTTCACAGAAGAGGAAACTGAGGTACAGACAGGCTGGATGACTTAACCACGATCACAAAGCTGGTCAGTAGGGATACTTGAAAAGATGATGCCAGAAGAGAAAGAAAAACAGACAAGGCCACTCATGCAGGAGGGTGGAGGAAGAGAGCCACCTCCTCTCATGGTTCTGACTTGTCCTTGTTTTTTATTCCTGGTCACCAGGGATGCTTCCTTGGGATGCTTTCCCTGACTCCCTCCTCTCCTCCAACTCCATCCTGCAAACTGACAGCCCCGAATGAATTTTGTTTGAACACGAATTCATTATTAGCACTTAAAAAGTGGGAGACTGCACATTTTAAAAATCTAGAGTTCTAGCCTCTCTTTAACCATTGTGTGCTTTACTAGTCCTGAGCCAGCACTGTCCCGTGGCAAAAACAGGGTATGCAGAAGAGAGTGCATCTCTGAAAGAGACCTGAGCTCCACCATCTTCGTCCCTTTGCCTCATGATTTATTTGAACTCCGCTCCCTCTTGAACTCTTTTCCAGTCACACTGTCCCTGCCCTGGGGAGGCTAAAACCCAATGGCTGTTCCTCAGGCATACCCAGTTCCTTCCCACCGAAGGACGCTGTGCCGTCCTGTACTCAGACTGCGCTTCCTCCGAATCAGCTCAGAGCCCTCTCTCCTTGGTGTCTGTCAATGGTTTCCCCTACAGGGTACCTGACCCCAAATAGCAGCATGTACCTCCTCATTAGGGTTGCACTGCATTGCCCTAGAATGAATTATGTTGAAACCCTACTTCCCAGGGCATGGGACGTGACCTTATTAGAAATAGGGTCTTTGCAGAGGTAATCAGGTTAAGGAGGACATTAGGGTGGGCCCTAATCCAATATTGGTGTCCTCCTAAGAAGAGGGAAATTTGGACACAGTCACAAAGGGAGAAGGCCCTGTGGAAGGCAGAGGCAGAGATGGAGTGACACTTCTCCAAGCCAAGGAACGCTGAGAGAGCTGCCAGCTATCACCAGAAGTTAGCAGAGGCAAGGGAGGTTCTTCCCTCTGAGAGTGGCAGTTTCTGAGCCAGGTGTCTTAGTCATCCCTGGCAAGTAGGTGGAGTAAACGAGTACAAACATGACGACCTAGGGCCTCTGCTCCAGAAAGCATTGTGGGGGTGGGAATGGGGACCTGCCAAAGAACAGAGAGGATGAAAGGTGATGGCCCTGGACGATATTCAACAGGTATTTATTGAGTACCGACTCTGAATGCACCAGGGTATAAACTCAGTGCCAACTGTTCAACTATTCTACTTAACCCACATAAAGACTGTGAAATGAGTTATATAAGTGTCCACTCACTATGTTATACTCCTGAAACTAATATAATATAGTATGTCAACTGTGATTGAAAATTTTTTTTAAAAATCTTAAAAAAAAAAAAAGACTGTGAGCTGATAAGGTACGTCCCTTACAGGAATTGAGAGGCCTGAGTATATTCAAAATAAGTCACATTGTCCCTGCCCTGGGGAGGCTAAAACCCAAAAATAGCATTAACAGACCTGAAACAAATTTTGTCACTACGAATATAGTTCTTGTCATACAGCTTCCCTCTCAAATGTTCTGCTGCAGATTTCCACAGGAAGACGCACAAGGGCCATGACAACATGGATGTAATAATGGTGACAATAATAATAGCTAATGTTTACTGAGGAACTAGTCTTATATTCCTGGCACACGCTAAGCATTCGTACACTCATTTTCTTATTTAAAAGGAAGTGATTCTTCTTATTATTATATATGAACCTGATGCACAGAGAGATTCAATTACTTGTCCTGGTCAAATGGCTGGTCTACGTTGGAACAAAATCTCTCTGAGTCTAGGGCTTTTATTATGCACAATTTATTATGCTATCTTCCGAGAACTGGACCACCCATTCACAACAGGTGATACAGCCGAATAACATAAAATGTCATGTAGACACAAGAAAAGTGAGAGCTGGTGCACTGTGACAATGCCATTGTCATTTGAATATCATTGCTCGGATCGATACAAGTGTTACAAGTCTTTTGTGTCACCGCTACATCTCACATTTCAAGGCCGAAGGACTATCGGCTAGTGGGGACAAAGAGCGAACACACCTTCAGAAACAACCATTAAATAAGAAGGGTGCAAATATTTATCCAGGAGGCATCAGAAAATATCAGGCAAATTATCATCCTCTGATTTTATATTGAATTAAAAATTGGATTATGGAAACACGAAGTTTATTGTACATGAACAAAATTTTTAAACGAATGCTATTTGTCTGGTTTGCTAATTGGAAATCAGCCAGTCTCTGTGCCTAGCAATTATAAACGGACTCTAATCGCCTGGCTGAAAATGAAAGGCAAACCTGCTCTGCTGCTGTTATCAGCTTAGTAACATTAGTTGTGTTTAGTGACAGGCACAAGGATTAGCACCCACCAGCCGAGCTAATCTAAGAAGGCAATTGAAACCTGAAGAAACAGGGCATAATTAGAATTTATAAGGGATAAAGGCTTAAAATCTATTTCTGAACACTATATTAATGCGCTGTAGCTCTGTTTACATCATGGGCAGCAGTCTAGCCAGGACTCCTGCCTCAAAGGACCTTAGGCACTGTGGCTTCAAAGGCTCTAAAAATATCTCTAATATATAGTTAGTTAGTTAGTTAGTTAGTTAGAACTGGAAGTTCACATCCAGGAAACTATTTTACAGAATTAAGGAAGCCTTCAAAGATTTGGTTACAAGAATATTCACTATCATGCTGTTTAGAATAATAATAATAATAAAAATCCTATGATGAGAAACTGGTTTAATCAAGTGTAGAACATTTTATCATTTGAGTAGCACAGTGGAGTGCTACCCTGGCACAGAAAGAAGTTAGGGGACTCGAAGAGACATTTTTCCAAAGAACGTATGGAAATAGCCAACAAGCACTTAAAAAATTGCTCAACATCACTAATCATTAGAGAAATGCAAATCAGAACTGCAATGAGATACCACTTCACACCCATTAGGATGACAATTACAAAAGAAACACACACACACACACACACAAGTCTTGATGAGACTGTGAAATCGGAACCCTTATGTACTATTAGTGGGAATGTAAAATGGAGTAGCCACTGTGGAAAAGAATATAACGATTGCTCAAAAATTTAAACTATATGCATTACTGTATGATTTAGCAATTTCATTTTTTAGTATATACACAAAAAAATTGAAAGCAGGTACTCAAAAAGGATTTGTACACCCATGTTCATAGCAGTAGCCAAATGGTGGGAAACAACCCAAACATCCATTGATGGATGAATAAATAAGCAAAATGTCATAGATCCATACAATGGAATAGTATTCAGCCTGAAAAAGAAAGGACATTCTGACACATGCTACAATATCGATGGACCTGGAGGACATTATACTAAGTGAAATAATAAGCCAGGCACAAAAAGACAAATACTTCATGATTCCACTTATATGAGGTATCTAGAATAGACACATTCATAGAGACAAAATAGAATGGTGGTTGCCAGAGACAGGAAGTTATTGTTTAATGGATTCACAGTTTTAGTTTTGCAAGATGCATACTAGTTGAACAGTAATGTACCTAACAGTACTGAACCGTGCACTTATAACGAGTTAAGATGGTAAATTTTATGTAACATGTATTTTATCACAATTTTTTAAGTGCTTTCTAGTTTTGCTACAATGAAATGTATCTGTACAACTTTTAACATTTAAAAAACATAGATATATGAAATTAGCCAGATGAAAAAATCTCAAAAGATAGTTTGTAAATGCGTTAATAATAAAGACTTGAGAAATACCAGTGATTAGAGAATATCATCCACCTGAGAATAATTATCTATTCATCCAATATTAATGAGTGTTCACTGTGTGCTTGGCACAATTCAGACCCGAGGATACAGCATGAAAATGACAGTAACAGTGTCTGCTCTTAGAAATTAGGAAATAAAGCAGTGATAATTTCAGATAGTGAAAGTGCGATAAGAAATAAAAGAGATTAGATAGAAAGTTTCTTAGGGGTGAGACAAGGCCTCTTTAGATAGTCTGTTCAGGGAAGGCCTCTCTAAGGAGGTGATATTTGAGCTGAGGCTCAAATGATAAGAAGCAGCCAAAGCAAGAGGATTCTGGACACTGAGAAGAGTGTGAAACCAGGCTCATTCAAACAGTGGTTCTCAGCCCTGACTGCAGTTCAGAATCACTGGCTTTAAAATCACATCAGTGTCAGGTCCCACCTAGAACAAAAGAATAAGATTCTCTGGAAGGTGGGCCTGGAGATCAAGACATTTGTATTTTTTTCAAAAGCCTTTTCTAATATGCTAACAATGAACTTGTAGACACCAAACTTAAAAATAGGATACCATTTACAATACCTAAAAAAAAAAAAAAAAAAAAAAAAAAAAAAATAAAAAAAAAAAAAAAAAAAAAAAAAAAAAAAAGTAAATACTTAGGTGCAAATCTAACAAAGCATGTGCAGGACTTATATTCTGAAAACTAAAAAACACTGATGAGAGAAATCAAAGAAAATCTAAATAAATTGTGAGACATACCATGTTCATGGATTAAAAGAGTCAATATAATATATATGTCAATTCTATCAAAATCCAAGTAAGATTTTTTTTATTGGTATAGATAAGATCATTCTACATTATATATGAAATTAAAATAGGTAAAACAATTTTTTTAAAAAAGAATAAAGCTGGAGGAATTGTTCTACCCAATATCAGGACTTACTATACAGCTACAGTCATCAAGACTGTGTGGTATTGGTGAAGGGATAGAAACAGATCAATGGGACAGAACAGAGGACTCAGAAATAGACCCATACAAATATGTTCAACTGATTTTTTATAAAGCTGCAAAAGCAATTCAGTGGAAGAAGCATTGGTGCTAGAGACATTGGATATATAAAGACAACAGGAAAAAAGAACTTCTACCTAAAGAGTCACATGAGAAATCCTTGTGATGATGGAACTATCTTGACTGTGTAATGTCAGTGTATATTGTGATACTGTATGATGGTTTTGCCTGTATTCTTCAAAAACGTCAATGACATATTATGCTAAGTGAAATAAATCAGATAGAGAAAGACAAATGCCATATGATCCCACTTGTATGCGGAATCTAAGGAACAAAATAGATGAATAAACAAAACAGAAACAGACTCATAAATATAGAGAACAATCTAGTGATTGCCTGATGGGAGGGCATGTTGGGCTGCTGGGTGAAAAAGATGAAAGTATTGATAAGTACAAACAGGGAATATAGCCAATATATTGTAATAACTGTATGGTGGTAGATGGGTACTAGACTTATCAGTAGGATCACTTTGTAAATTATATAAATGTCTAATGTACTATAAATTATATGTAAATAAATTATACATAATTATACATAATTATATGTAAATTATATAAATGTCTAATGTCTATAAATGTCTAAGGTCTATAAATGTACTATGCTGTACACCTATAATATAATATAAAACCATGTTGAATATCAACTGTAATTAAAAATAAATTTAAAAAAAAATAATGACATTGAACATGTAGCAAGACTATCGAACTACTCTAGATTAAAAGAGATTAAAGAGACATGACAACCAAATGCAACATGATCCAGAATTTTCTTTGCTATAAAGGACATTGTGGAACAATTAGTGAAATTGAATGAGACCCAAATATTAGGTAGTTAATATTCTATCAATATTAATCTTCTGATTTTGATATGCCTTTGTTCTTAAGATATACAAATGTTGAAGTATTTGCTGGTAAAACATACTCTAAAACGATTCTGAAGAAAGTTATACAGCAATAGGTAGATAATAGTAAAGCAAATGTAGTAAAATGTTAACATTTGAGGAATCCGGGTAAAGAGTTTCCAGGAATCTCTTCATAACTTTACCATAAATCTAAAAGGTAAAAAAGAAAAAGAGAATATGTGTCTGGGGTCTATGCTAACTAAATCTGGCCTCCCTCACTTCATAGTTGTGATCTTGTAAAAGTTGTTTATTATTCCTGTGCCAAGTTTCCTCACCTGTGAGAATGAACAATAGTACTTATCTCATAGGGCCTTCATAAACCTTAAATGAGTATATCACGGTAAAATGATTAAAATAGTATCTGGCATATAATGAGTGTTCAAAAAATGTCGGCCATAGTTATCTCGGTCTAATGACATACATTCACGTATGGATGGATGCATGGATTCATGGGTACTTGCATGCATAGATACATGCATGCATGATGGATGGATGCATGCATGAATATAGGAATGCATGCATAAAATCAAGTAATCACAGTTTAAAGATTCTCACCAAACAATTCTTTTGCAGTAATGTGACTCCCATGTACACTTTCCTATATAGCAAAGAATTGTTCATCAAAGCCAATGCAGGATTCCAGCCCACTGGACCACGACATTCCTCTAGGTGCATAAATCAACTGACATTTTTCTTTCCACATCAGTCTCAAGATTTTCATAATTATAAATCAGTCCTGGAATCTGATAACCTCTGAATGAACTGACAAAAAGAAACAAAGCCAGTTCACCAGAGCCTGGACCACTTCAGGACGGAGTGAAGGCACAAGCTTTACTTCTAGGCTCCGTCTCTGTCAGTGGCCCCCTAGAGGTAACAAAAGGTATGTTATGACAAAGACAAATAGCTTCTGTGGCTCTAGCGCCACTGTGCCTTGCTGATCCAAAAATAAAGCTGAAATGAAATGCTGCAAGTAAATGCAAATGAGTGATTTAAATGTGTGGAGAGTAGGGAGAAGTCCACAATTTAAAGAGTTCTTGCAAAGACTGCTTTTCCTGAGGTCACACACACACACACAAATTAAACCCTGATTGACTAATTTTTTTTTTCAGTTGAGGTTTCTATTGTCTCAGCCCAATTAGCTGAAGGTCACATGGGACAAATCTGTAGACCCACAAAATCAGGACATTGACTTGCTGCGAGGGAGACCACACACCAGAGGAACCACAGGGTGTCTCACTGCACAAAGGAAAAAATAGCATTTTCATAGAATTCGAGTAGTTTGGGTGAAATTTAAATGAAGCAGGGTTTTGATAGGCTCACAGCAAAGCAGGGCTGTGAGTAAAGGGGGTCAAGATCAGGTCTGGACTGCAAAGTACACCCAGGGTCCCGTTGCCTTGGAAACTTACAGTTACAATCGATACGGGCTCTTGTGCTTAGAAACCTCTTATCTGATGTCCTGCCCTGGGTGGAAATGGAGAAGGCAGCTTCTCCGTGTCTAAGCAACTTGGGTTCCCCAGATAAGAGTGGGATGTTCTTACTGCTATAGTTTCAAATGACACAGTTTCTGTTTGTCAATGATTTTATAGAATACATTTTCTCACTGAGTAAAATGGCAGTACTTACTCAAAGAAGGGGGTGGTCACGACGCTTTGCAACGGCTTTATCTACCTGTTATTCCAGCCTAATGAAGAGCAAACAATTATTCCTTCCATCCAAGCTAACTTTTTCCTTCTTGTTATAGGTCCATACTTTTTTGTAAGAGGTAGGGTATTTCGTTATACTCCTACAGTTACTATAAGCGCTAACAAACTGATAGGCTCAGAAAAACCCCTGGAAAAATCAGAGTATGGCATAGGGCCAAATGAAGGTAGTTGTAATCATCAAATAGATGGATTTTCCAGCCTAGCTGTAGAGCTAAATAATAATAGTGTCACTTGACATTGTTGCTAAAGGAATGACTTGATTCATCAAAGTATTTATCAGATGATTACACTGTAATTGTTAACCACACGTCAAGATTTGCATATATTATTTATGTAGGGAGCAGTTTATCAACGGTGCCAATGATAACTACTCTGAGCTTTGTCATTTCCAAGGATTTTCATCTCCAGTAATGAACTCTGACTGGAAAGCAAATCAATAAAATCCACTCTGGGCAGAGACAAGGAAAGGCAAGCATGTGCACATCAAGTTGGAGGAATTTTTAAACTAGGATTCCTCCACCCACCACCTCTCCCCAACTGGCTTCCCTCCCCGACCTGGGAGAAGCTGTCTACAGAGAAATTTTCCTCTGGGATTCTCTCTCAAGACTTTTTCTTTTAGGGCAGTGGCAAAACAAAATAAAACAAAACAAAACAAAAAAACACACACACACACAAAAAACACAATGATATGGAAGCAGGCTTAAGATCTTCCTGCCTTATTTTTTGACTTTTTATATTTCTTATTGTGGTAAAATATACATAACACAATATTGTCCTTTGTAAGTGCCCAGTTACGGGGCACTAAGCTCATTCAGAGTGTTGTGCAGCCATCACCAGCATCCGCATCCACAAACTGAAACTCAGTCCCCGTTGAACAATTCGCCATCCCTCCCGCCACGCAGCCCCTGGCAACTGCCGTTCACATCCTGTCTCTATGGGATCTGACTACTCTAGGTGTCTCACAGAAGTGGAATCGTACAGTGTTTGTCCTCCTGTCACTGGCCTATTTCCTTGAGCATAATAACGTCTTCAAGGTTCATCTATGTTGCAGCACGTGTCAGAATTTCCTTCTCTTTTTCCAGGCTGAATAATATTCCACATTTTGTTTATCCACTTATGCATCAATAGACATTTGGGTTGTTTCTACCATTTGGCCATCGTGAATAATGCTGCTATGCAAATGAATGTGTAAATGTCTGTTTGAGTCCCTGATTTCCCCTTCTTTCCGTATAAACCCAGAAGCCGAATTGCTAAATCATATGGAAAGTCTATGTTTAATTTTTGAGGACTCACCATACCATCCTCCACAGCAAATGCACCATTTCACATTTCCACCAACAATGCACAAGTGTTCCAATTTCTCCACATGCTCACCAACTCTTATTATTTTCTGTTTTGTTTTGTTTTTTTCCTATTTGATAGTAACCACGGTGTGAGGCAGTTTCTTACTGCGGTTTTGATGTGCATTTCCCTAATGATTAATGATGCCGAGCATCTTTTCATGTGTTCATTGTCCCTTTGCACATCTTCTTGGGGGAAATGTTCTGTGCTCATTTTTAAACTCTTGTTGTTGAGTTATAAGAGCTTTTTATATATTATGTATATAATCCCTTATCATATATATGGCTAGCTAATATGTTTCTCCCATTCTGTGGGTTTTTAAAATTTTTTATAAATCACAGAAAAAAAAAACATATCATGAGGGAATGTTTTTTAAAAACCTCCACTGTGAAGTCATACTATATGTTTTTAACTTGGTAAATCTAATGATACATGCAAGAGTGAGAGAGAAACACCATTTAAATAATGCAGGAGCTTCTGCCCTCTGTTCTCTTCAAAGAGCACAGATTGCAGAGGGTGAAGCCAGGAGAAGTCACACCTGCCGGTCCCCGAGACTGCCTCGGTCCCCGTGCCTTTTGCAGACTGTGCTCAGCACAGCTCCAGTGTTTGGAACCCAGCTGTCCAATGCGGGAAGCCACATGTGGCTATCCAAATTAATTTAAATAAAATGACTGGTTCCTCAATCTCTCCAGCCACATTTCAAGTGCCTAACAGCCACAATATAGATGTAAAACATTTCCATCATCACAGAAAGTTCTAGTGAACAGGGTAGGTTGAAAAATATGCAATTTGGGGGAGGGGTACATCATGATCCCCTCATATAAGTCAAGTTTAGGACTAAAGAAGCAGCAAGAGCTTCCAGTGCTAAAGGGAAAATGGTCTCAGAGTGAGAGCTGACATGGGGATCCTCAAAGGGATGGTTCTCAATAGATCGTCAAAGCCAATTTTGAAGCTTTTCACTCATGGACTTGGCTATAATCTACTTTGGAGATCTAGACAAGTATATTTCAAAAGGAGAGCTGGAACCCTAAAGGTTCCCAAAGTGTGACTGACAGGTAGAACACTGGCAACCGAATGCCTTAGGATGCTTCTCTGAAAAGCAGAATCCTGGGCATCACACGAGGCCTGCTGAGCCAGAACCTCTGGGATGGGTGCCCAGGCATCTGCATTATTCATTCACTCCTCAAGGGAGTCTCTTGTTTTCTGATACTGGAGAACACTGTTGAGAAACTGGGAGCTGGAAAGTTGGGGAAGTTACATGCTTATATAAAGTCATCCTCCAAAGCTCAACCTAAAAATCATCACCTCTTCCAGGAAGCCTCCATACCTGCCTAGAGAGATATTCCCTCCTCTACGCTACCTCACCTTTTGCTTTGTCTGTTGATTGAAATATTAGTGAGAGTAGTTTTAAGTTATGGAGCTCTTCTTATGGTATCCTGGGCTTTGGGCTACATGCTCTACCTGGATTAATCCATTTAAGTCTTGCAAATAACCCTGTGAAACAAGTACTATTGATTCCCCCATTTTACAGATGCGAAAACTGAGCCACACAGAAGTACAATAACTTATACAACTAGAAGAAGAAGAGCAGGAACCAAACTCAGGCAGTCTGTTCAATCCAACGCTCATTGATCTTAACTATATTATACTGTATTTCATGTTCATTTATTTGTCCTACCAGCATCTCTCTACCACTGCATGAAGCCCTTGCATAGACGATCTCATTCTCCAGTAGTTCACTGTGGTTGCCCCGTGCCTAGCACAGTGACTGGCACATAGTAAGTGACAAGTATTGTTTACTAAAAAAATTGAATTTTAATGCAACACTGAGAGAGATCCCTTGATATATGTTTATTGTAAAATGACTAAGGGCGAAGGATTAAAGAGAGAGAGAGAGAGAGTAGATAAACACGATATCTCACCTGAGACAGTCTGTCTCGTGTGTATTACAACAAACATATGTTGTCCTTCGATATCTCTTCTCATGATCAGGCAGGGTAACTTACGTCTCCATAAGGAGTCCAATAGCTTCTCCAGCTTGACCCCCCTCTTCTCTGCTTTTGTTCATTTGGGAATGTCTTCACTCCCTGTTTGCACATCAAACGATGGACTTGTTTTCCAGAGGAAGACTCGGAGTGGGAGACAGATATTGTGTCATGATCTTCTAAATTGGCTTTCCACCTATTTTGAGCTGTGTGCCCCTCCACAGTTCCCACTATCCCCTGCTGTGCCCTCAGTATGAATGCTGATTTCCTCCAATGACACTTACCAGCATGCTCAAAAGCCAGACATCATGACCTTGACGCATCCTTGGAAAGCAAACACAGCAGAGTCCTGATTGTCTGCGGCTGCTGCTCCCTCGGCCTGAGTTTCGGGAACTGGATCAAATGTCAGCTCAAAGAGTTGCATTCCTAGCTCCTTAAACTCCCTCGACAACTTTCAGTAACATAAGCTTTGCCTCCTCGTGCTGTTCAGAAGGGAGACTCAGGCCACAGAGGTCTGCTGCTGTTTCCCAAAGCCTAGAGTGGCACGCGAATTGGTTTTAGGAGGAGTATGAGAAGACTGTGTGTGGAAAAGAGACCACTATTCTCTCTTCGATTACTCTTTGATTCGTCTAGATAAACTCTACTCTGTCTTTGACACACATCCAAAGCCTGCTAACTTCCATTTCAAATGAAGAGAGATTAAGCTTTCAGCAGGTCCCAGGATTTGGCCAAAATGTAATAGTACTTTGTTTCTTTTGTATATATTTTCAAAACTATCTTCTTTTGATGGTAAGAGATATTTGTTTTCCATTTACTTGAGTAACAGATTTCCCTTTGAAGATAAATTTGGTGAAAAAGGGTTGTCAGTTTAAGGAAAAGGCATGAAGTAAATAATAGTACAGATGGTGAGTGCTGGTGGCAAAAAAATGAAGCCGGAAGCTTGAGGCTATGGTGGTGAAAGAGCCCCGCTTTGGGCTCGGACTGGCCTGGGTTTGAATTTCGGCTCTGCCACTTGCTAGCTCTGTGATCCAGTTATTTCACTTGGTTGAGGAGATAATCCCAACCCCACAGAGTAGTTGTGTGAACTAAAAGAGATACGCAAGCAAAACCCCAAGCATAGCATCTGACTCATAAAAGCTGGCCGCTCGATGGATGCTACTGAAGTGACTCTTGCCCTACCTCCCTTCAGACCACATCCTGGGTGTGTTGGTGGACTCAGAAGTCCACCCATGAAAGGGACCATCTGGCCCATGCAAGTCACACTGACAAGGGTACTTCTGGAGAAGTCCCACACTGTGCAGGCCTGGATTCTCTCTGCCTGCACCTTCCTGATCTTGCTTCATCTCTCTCTTCCCCATCTACTCACACTTCTCAGTGTGGCCATCCAGTCAACGGGCTCTCCCAGCTCTTTTTTCCTTTTCTTAAAGTACAGTTGACATACGATATTATATTAGTTTCAGGTGGACAGCATAGTGGTTAGACATTTATATAACTTACAAAGTGATCACTCTGATTAGTCTAGTAGCCATCTGACACGGTACAAAGTTATCGCTGACTGTATTCCCTATGCTATATACTACGTTCCCCGTGACTTATTTACTTTATAACTAGAAATGTGTGCCCCTCATTCCCCTTCACCCTTTTTACCCATCCCCCACTCCCTTCCCCTCTAGCAACCGCTCAGGATGTCCTCTGTATCCGTGCGTGTTTCTGTTTTGGTTTTTGTTGCTGTTGTTCGTCATTGTGTTTTTTCAGATTGAACTCTCCCAGCTCTCGACCCTTCCTCGTGAGTGCTGACAGCCTCACCCTTTCATTCATTGAGTTCTTTGTTGTGACAAATACTTATTAACTGCCTGCTCGGCACTGCAATGGAGGAGCTGGCGGGGAACGGGGAACATGAAAGCGTGAAAGCCAAGGCCGCTGCTCCGAGAGCCGCTGCACAGAGATGGGTGATGACAAACGAGATGCATAGACGTGGCACACGCTGAGATAGTTTGTGCCCGATCGCCTCCTGAAAAGGACGCTAGCTTACACTGTGACAGCAGAAGCAAGAAGGCAGACCGTGGCCTTGCTCCATCTCAGCGGGGAACGTGCACCTTGAGAGACTGAAATTTTTGCCACTCGGTGCATGTCTGTGAATGACCGCCAAAGCTCTGCGAGTGTGAATTTGGGGATTATGAATAAACTAGAGCAAGTAAGTGAGTTGGCAAATAAATACAGAATCTGCCAACACTGATGGTCAACGGTGAATCGGTGTGATGTTACAGAGTGCGGGGGTGGGGGGCCCAAACTTCAACCAGGAATCTCTCAGGGGAGGAGGCGCGGTCTCAGCTGGGACTTGAATGATGAGAAGTAGCCAGTCACGTGAGGTTCGGGGAGCACAGCGTGCCAGGCAGAAAGAGCAGCGAGACTACAGGGCTTAAGGAGGAAACCAGCTTGGTGAGTTGGAGAATCAGAAAGGGGGTCAAAGCAGCTGAAGTTTAGAGCAGAGGTCCCCAACCTCCAGGCCATGGATAGTACTGGTCCATGACCCGTTAGGAACCAGGCTGCCCAGTAGGAGGCGAGCGGCTAGAAGCAAAACTTCTAGCATCACCGCCTCAGCTCCACCTCAGATCATCAGATATTAGACACTCATAGGAGCACTAGTCCCTAGTGCCCAAAAGTTTGGGGACCACTGGTGTAGAACACAGCCAGCGATGTGGGGAAAAGGAGGAGATGAAGTGAGAGAAGGGAGGTTGGGCGTGAGCTGGTCCATGTAGATCCTGGTTTGCTGGGCCCTCCCAACGCGCCCAGCTAGTTCCCCCTAGCAACCTAGGCCCTGCCCTCTCGCTACTTTGGGCAGACTAACAAGTACAAGTTCTTTCTAATGTGAAACCTAAATCAGTCTTAAAACAATTCAAATCTGTTTTTTGTCGTCTTGACTTAAGGAACAATATAAGGGAGTTACCATCACAATCATGACTCAACGGATTATAATCACCACTTTCTGAGCAGGAGCGCTATGCCAAGAGCTTGAAGGGAAAAGGCTCAGAGAGGTTAAATAATTTGTCAAACATCCCACAGCTAGATGCTGTGTGACCCGGGTCTTCTAGCTCCAGTTGGACTCTTTCTGTTGTGTTCTGCTTTCCTCCCCTGGCTCTTCTCAAACTTATAGTCTCTCAACGCTTCTCTTTATGGATGGTCATAATAACTTGATTCATCTATATAAAACCAATTGGGTAGTTTATCCTGTTCCCCATACCCTGCCCTGTACAGGGTGACTCAAGAGTCAGTGTCTCCGGCTTACTATTATTTGCATGGTTTGTAATTAGCAAAAGGAGATTGATTGAGTGTATGACTGAAGGCACATTATTACTACCTAAATCTTGCCCATAACATTTCTTAAGTGAATGACTAAGCAGGAAGGATGACATTCTGCTGGGCAGGCTGAATGTGCAAATGTCCTGGCATTTGTCATGCAGTTTCCATGCCCTGGCATTTGTCACGCTGTGTCCTTGCCGTGAGTGTCTGTCATACAGAATCCACGTCCCATCCGGGTGTTTGTTATTTTTGGCTACCCTACACTCAATCCCTCTTTCTAACAACACATGGGCTTCTGGTTGGGGAAAGGCCTTGCGGGTAACCTTTCTCATGCTGGGAAGCAGTCCCCTAGGGGTGCCTTCCGCAGTCCGCTTCAGCTGGGGGAGGAATGTGACAAGAGCGTGGCCACTGGGCAGCTCTCTTCCTGGATTCCGCATCTTGAGAAGAGGTGAGAGGGACGTTGGCATGCTGACCAGACTGTCTGCAATATTGCGATTTATCAGAACCATGTATTTGGTCATACAGATGATCAAAATATATTTCACATGCATGTTTGGTCTTTATCCACCATTTCTGGCACAAAGCTCATGAAACCCTTGGAATCTCCTAAGTGTTGAGAGTGATCAAGGTGCCTTTTGTTATGAGAATGAGGTGACTTTAAGGATGGGGGGGGGCTCGTTGCCAGGAGAAACAACCAGGTAATTAGAAGGTTGGAACTTCCAAAACCATCCCCACCTCCGGGGCGTGGAAAGGAGCTGGAGATTGACTGAATCGATCGCCATTGGCCGGTGATTTAATCAATTGTGACTATGTAATGAGGCCTCTATAAAAGCTAAAGGGACGGGCTCAGAGAGCTTCTAGGTTGTTGAACACGTAGAGATTCAGGAAGAGTGGCATGCTTAGAAAGAACCCCTCCCCACATACCTTGCCCTAAGCTTGTCTTCCATCTGGCTGTTTCTGAGTTATATCCTCTTATCATAAACCAGTAATCTGGTAATAAAATGTTCCTCTGAGTTCTGTGAACCATTCTAGCAGATTAATCGAACCCAAGGAGGGGATTGTGGAAAACCTCTGAAGTACAGCCAGTCAGTCAGAAGTACAGGTGACAACCTGGACTTGTGATTGGCATTTTGAGTCCAAGGGGTTGTTGGAACCTACAACCTATGGCCAGATGGACAGAAACACGAGAAACCTGTGTTGTAGCTGCCGGCCCCCGAAAGACACACGGACCACCAGAACTCAGCGAGTTATAGCAAACACGCTCTTTTTTCTGCCAGCTGGGTCTGCCAGGGGTGCGCAGACCCCAAATGAAGCAGCCCCGAAATGTAGAGGTACAGGGTTTTTAAGCCCAAAATCCCATTCTTCATTCTGTCTGAACACAAAGGTCTATTTTTCTTCTATTCACTACTTGTCGACCCACAGGTCAGATGTGCAAGCGGTGGTACTGAAGCAGAAAGCTTATTGCTAAAATATTATGTTCCCATGGGGGGTGACAGCCTATGTTCCCATGGGCGATAGCCAAACAGTAATTTTCCAATCAGCATACCTGGACCTGTATCTGGTGTCTGAAGTGTGTGTGTGTGTGTGTGTGTGTGTGTGTGTGTGTGTGTTGGGGAGGAAGAGGACAGTCTTATAGGACTGAATCCTTAGCTTGTAAAATCTGATGCTATCTCTGGCTAGACAGTGTCAGTATTGATTTGTCGGTGTGCACCCCTCCTCATGGTGGAATTGGGTCCAGAAACTCAATTTACTGTGTCAGTGGCTAGTGGCCATCCTGGCATTTCCTAGGTCTTGGCCCTCTGGCATTCCCATTCCCAAACTGGGACTCAACTCAGTGACCACCACAGAGCCTTCCAACAAATGTGCTTGTGCGTCAGTCAGGCAGAGGTGGGTATTGCTGCTCTCAGACCAGATCAAAAACCCCACCCACCGGACCTTCCCTGGAAGAAAAGGAGTGGTCCTACATCAAGAAACTGGCAAATGTACTCACATTTGTAGATTTTAGTGTGCAGGTGACACTTAAAAGAACAGTTCTTGCTTTAAACTGCTTTTTCAAGGAAGAGCTCTATGACATCATGCAACTTGGATATGATGCAACGTCCCTGCCTTCATAGAGTAAATGACGAACAAAGAAACCCGTAAAATAAGTCACATATTAGGCAGTAATAAATACAGTGAAGAAGGCCTTCTTGCGAAGTCACCATTTAGGTTCAGATCTGTAGGAGGTGAGCCCTGTGAGTAGAGGAAATAGCAAGAGCAAAGGCCCTGAGGCGAGCGTACTCTTCGAATGTTTAAGGTCAACCAAGGTCAAGGCCGGCTGAGCAGAGTGCTCAGAGAGGTGGCAAGAAGCCAGGTGATGCAGGGCCTCCGAGCCACGATGGAGACGGTGACTTCCATCTCTGAGAGATGGGAAATCGTCTCGCGTGGCATTTTCAGCAGAGGAATCCCTGAGGATGATGAAAGCTGTGCAGAGAGCAGACAGTGGGAACCAAGGCAGAAGTGGGAAGTCTGCTAGACAGCCACTGAAGGCCACCCCTGAAACCCCGCAGAATTCGACTTTGCCTTTTTCTCTCGTTGTAGTTCATGCCTGCTCCCTTCTTGACTTGCTTTCTGTTCCTAGAATGAGCCACCTCATACCATTTGTCTTTGGGGTCAGGAGCCGGCACACCTAGCAAGCATGCAGGCAAATCTGATAGCATTCAAATCTGAAAATCACTGCCCACAGGTACGTAGAGAAGGGAGTCCTTGAGCACCGGATAGGGCAACTCTGTTCCAAGAGCTGCTTGAGTGAGGAATTACATTTCTAAGAGGATTAAACTGGTGAATGGGTGAATGAATGAATAAATTGGTGTGCATTCTAGTGCTGAAGAGAGGTACAGAAGCTCTCTGTTCCCTGGGTGCTGAGGAACTTGAAACTAAATACTGTGATTGGTCCATACAGCCCTCTTTAATCAAGAAAAGTTGTATCCTTTTCCCCTTTTCCTCCCCTTTTTATATCTTGGTTTCAGATTTTTCTCTTGTTTTATGCTTTGGGGCACAAATTTCTCTACAATTCTGTTATAAAATGCTTCCAATCCTCTTTGGAGGTTAACAGGAGTTTGAATCAGAGACATTTTTAGAACACCGGGCTACCCTGATGGAACCAGTGATGTTTTTAAGCCAGAGATTTGTTTTTAATTCAACTGATCAGAAAACAGCTTATTTGTCAACACGAAGCTTTAGAAGAAGACCTTCTTTACAGGCGCTGGCTTGTGCAGTTTCTGATTGGGTCCCTACGCAAGACATACCAGTGATGTTAGGATTCCACGTGGGAGGAAGTGGAGAATGAGTCCTCGCTTTGCAGTCTGACGGACCTTGGTTCAAGACACTCATGCTCTCTGAATGTCCGATCTCTCCCCTTGGCAATGGAGACAATGTGACATTAAAGACAGATAAATTTTGAAGTGACATTAAAGATGATAGATAACCAAATGATCCAGCAATTAATTCCACTCCTGGTTATATACCCAGAAGAATTGAAAGCAAGGACTCAAGATGCCTGTATATCAGTGTTCATAGCAGTATTGTTCATAGCAGTATTGTCCAGCTGAAAGGTGGAAATCACCAAGTGTCCACCAAGGGAAGAATGGATAAACAAAATGCAGTAGACACCACAACCGAACAGTATTCGGCCTTACCAAGAAATAAGACTCTGGTGCATGCTACAACACGGACAAACCTCGAAACCATGCAAAGTGAAGTTAGCCAGACACGAAAGAACAAATTCCAAATGATTCACTTATATGAGGAACCTACAATAGGTACAGAAACCAGTTGTTTGGTTTCCCCAAGAATTAGAGAATAGGTTGGGGGAAGGGAGAGGGGAGAGTTGTTGTGTATAAAGTTTCTGTTTGGGAAGATGAAAAAGCTCTAGAGGATGGGTAGTGTGGAGCTGGTTGCAGAGCAATGCAGATGTACTTAATGCCACTGGTTTCACACTTAAAAATGGTTAAAATGGTAAATTTCATTAGGTATATTTTACCATAACTTTTTAAAGTAAAAATGATAATAATAAGAGAGTATTTATAAATTATAAATAAATTATAATTGCTATTATTACCTATTTGTATAATATCTATATTATTTAACAGGCTACCCATGCAGCTTAACACTACTGAACCCAGTTGGAGTTTTCCGTCTCCCACCTTCCCCAAGGGGTCCATACAAATGTGCTGGACCCTGGAAAGAAAGATGTCAGGCTCTTAGGTGTAAAACATCATAAGCAATATGGAGTATAAATTATACCACAGGAATAACAAACCCTGATTTCTGCAGAATGAATCAACTTTTCATCTGAATCAACTGATTATTATCAGACTTTCCCTATGCTCTCTCCATTATGGGTCTTTTACATTCACAAAAGGGATGTAATGAGATAATCATTACAATGATACAGCTAAGTCAAATGTAAATCAATAAGCCAATTGAACCTGGGGACTGCTGCTATTTAGAGGACTTTTAATGGTCATGCTATGCTAACACTGGGAGCTGGCTGAGGAAAAAGGCAGCTCTTAGGGTGGTCCTGGTAGCTTCATTCTACTTCAGGGAGACAAAGACATTTCCAGAGGGATCAGCAATCATTCAACTTCCTGGATTTTAGTCACAGAGGGCACCCAGAATCCTGCTGGCTAAGACTTCTGAATATTGTACAAGCATTTCCTCTGGTTGGATGGTCTTGGAAAATGAGGCCTGCAATGTGACGTAAAAGATTTACTCATGGAAACATCTCCAAATCCTGAGGAAACCAGACAACCTGTTTTTGTAACAGTTCAGTGAAAAGGCAGTATTAAATACAATGGAGCTGGCAAGAAAGCCAATTTCAGCCCAAAAATGGGTCAGTTGACTCCTTAAGACAAAGCTCTCAGGCTCAGTGGCATTGTGATAGCATTGGCATTACCAAATAGTACCAATATCATCATCACCTTCTGCTATCAATTCAACCTTTCATTACATTTTTTTTAATCCTGCCCAGTGCAGCCTTCTTTGTGAAGAATTGTTTAGGCATTTTGTGACTCACTGAGATCCCTTTTTCCTGCTTCTTTTCCTCTTGATGACAGCTCTTGAGTAATTTCATTCCAAACTGCATTTCCATTAATCCAGAATTAAATTTGGTGACGGTTGCACAATAGTGAATATACTGAAACCCACTGAATTGTACACGGTAAATGAATGTATTGTATGGCATGTGAATTAAATCCCAACAAGCTGTTAAAAGCAAACTACATGAAAGGAAAGTCTAACCCAAGTGGAACCACTTCCTCTTCTGCAGTATTGGTTGCCCACGCAGACAAAATGTTTGCTGGGTGAGGAAATTAAACAGCGAAACAGCATATTTTCTGTCCATTATAGTTATCTAGGCTAACATGCTACATTGATTCCAAATATCTATGAATAATTCAGAGTTGGCTGTACTTAACAAGTACAGAAAACTGAGGACTCAGTAGTTTCACTTCTGAGTATTGAACTCTATAATTGATTCCCCAACCTCCAAGGTTTGGCCTGAATAGATGATTTGTCTCTAGACCAGTGGTTCTCAAGCTTGGCCTAACATAGCGGTCTCACTTGGGATGTATTTAAAATGTATCAATGCCCAGGTCCTACCCAAGACCAGCTAAATCAAAATCTAGAGATGAGTTAGATTGAAAGTTCCCCTAAGTGATTTTAGTGTGCAACCAACAGTGCATACCACTAATTTAAGGGATCTCCTTTCCACAATGAGATACCACTTCACACCCTGGATTGATGCTTAACAACATTATGATGTCTATTTAACAACAACAACAAAAAAAAATAGAAAATAACAAGTGCTGGTGAGGATGTGGAAAAATTGGAACTCTATGCCTTCCTGGTGGGAATTTAAAATGGTATACCCACCATGGAAAACAATATGGCAGTTCCTTAAAAAATTACACTTAGAATTACCATACGATTCAACGATTCTACTACTAGGTATCTACCTAGAAGAATTGAGAGCAGGGACTTGAGCAGATGTTTGCACACTCATTTTCATAACGGCACTATTCACAATGGTGAAAAGTAGAAGTAACCCAAGTGTCCAATGACAGAAGAATGGATAAAAAAATGTAATATATATGGACAATGGAATATTAGTCAACCTTAAAAGGAAATTCTGACACATGCTACAATGTGGGTGAATTTGAGGCCATGATGCTAAGTAAAACACAGTGTTTGTCACTATGGGATTCCACTTACATGAGGCACCTAGAGTCATCAAAGTCATAGACTTAGAAAGTAGAATTGTGGTTGCCAGGGGCTGGGGGAGAGGGGAATGGGAGTTATTACTTAATAGATATAGAGTTACAGGTTGGAAAGATAAAAAAAAAAGTTCTGGAAATGAATGGTGGTGATGGTTGTACAATAACATAAATGTACTTAATGTAACTGAACTGTATACTTAAAAAATAGTTCAAGTGGTAAGTCTTATGTATATTTTACCACAATAAAGACAGAGAGAGAGAGAAAGATCTCCTTTTTAAGAATGGGTATGTGTCCCAACTCAAGCCAATGACATGGGAGGAGATACCAGATAGGCTTCTTAGAAGAAAACTGCAGAATGAGATGCTCTCTTTTGGTTCTCTGGACCTGGCATCTGGAACTCCGCAGCCATCTTGGGACCAGCCTGAGGATGAAGCCAATGCTCAGAGCAGCAGACAGGTGGAAAGATGTGGGACCTTGATATTGTCATGAAGCTACTGGACCAATGAACTCAAAATTCAGTCTTACTTTAGGGTTTATAGTTAGGTAAGATAATACATTTCTTATGGTTACATCCTGTTGGAATTGAAATTTCTGTAACTTGCTTCTAAAAGGATGCTGACACTTGTACAAGTACTATTGGTATATCAAAATGTTGGAAATAATTTAGAAACCTATCAGTAGGGAAATGGGCAAATAAAAAGATGCATAAACATAGATAAAATTACTCTATAGCAGTTAAAAGACAAACAGGTGAGGTGAAAGTCGGGTTTTATATATTATATATAAGCTTTAAAACAATACAGTGAACTTTCACTGATTTGTATGTTGTGTGTGTGTGTGTGTGTGTGTGTGTGTGTGTGTTTAAATAGATTAAATGGATCACATTATATATATGATAGTGGTTGCCATTTTTGAAGGAGTAGAATGGAAGTGGGATGGGGGTAAGAGAGGCAACACATGTATTAGAGTTGTTTTATTTCTACTCTTAAAACATGAAACAAGGTGATGAGATGTTAACAACTGACAGTCTTGGGAGTCTATATAGGTATGTGTTAGTAATTTTTTAAGCTAGTCTATACTTATAAAGTTATCAAAAGTAAAAAAAATTCCCCTTCTCCAGTGCTACCCCTGGTCCAAACAAATTTAATTAAGGAAGGCAGAAAAAAACCTTTTGGCAAAAATTTGGGAACCGGAGGCTGAAGTCTATATGATTACAAGTGGGCTATAAGAGTTTAGAAAACATAAATTTTTATTAGTATGAGAATTTTTAACCTTTTAACTATTTACTTTGAAATAATTATAGACTCAAAAGAAATTCTAAAAGGATGCTGACACTTGTACAAGTACTCTTGGTATATCAATATCACAAGAGGTCCCATGTCTCAATCACCAAGCTTCTCTCAGTGATAACATCTTACATATCTATAGAAGACTAACAAAATTAGGAAATTGACATTGCCACAGTACAATTAAGTAGACTCTACACCTTACTGAAATTTTACCTGTTTAACTTTTCTTTATCTTTAATGTCTCTAGGTTACAAAAGCAATTTGTTCATCAATGAATGAATAGATACCCAAGAAGTGGTACATCCACACAACGGAATATTATTTGGCCATAAAAAGGAATATTGTACTGATATACATGTTATATAACATGCATAAAATTTGAAAACATGCTAAATGAAAGAAGCCAGACACAAAAGGTTCCATTTATATAAATGACCACAACAGATAAATCTTAGAGATAGAAAGATGGTTACCAGGGGTCAGGGGTAAGGAGAATGGGGAGCATGTTCCCATGGAAATGGAAACTGTTCACATAACAATTATAGGTTTCCTTGAGTCATGATGAAAATGTTTTGGATCTAGACAAAGGTCGTTATGCAACATTATGAACATTATGCAACATTATAAATCCCACTAAACTGTTCACTTTAGCATGGTTAATTCTAAGTTATGTAAATGTCACCTCAAAAAAAAAATTTATAGCAATTTGGTTGTTGTAGAAAAATCTAAACATAGAAGTATAAGAAAAAATTGCAATTTCCTCTTCACATTCAATCCCACCCCATAAATATACCTTCTATTAACTATTTAATATGTAACTGTTCACACTTTTTAAAGTATAACACATCCTCCCAGCCCCTCAAAAAAAGTATAACGTACAAAGAGGTACATATATTTCTTTCTCTCTCAAATGTTTACAGAGGACTTTATCCACCCAGCAATGTTGTGGATGATTCATACACAACTGCAAATAAGACAGCTTGATGGAATTGATTTTTTAGCAGGAGATGGGTAGTAAGCACGGGAATTAATCAGAATTTGAGATCATGACAAGTGCTATGAAAAAATAAAGCTGGTAAGAGGGTAGAGAGTGATGTGGGTTGGTGGAGGGCCAGAGTGTTTAGGAAAGGCCTCTGAGATGAGGATACAACATCTGAGCTGAATGATAACAAGAAGCTAGATAGGTGATGATCTAAAGAAAGAATATTCCAGGGAAAGGAAAACCCTAGATCCTTTTAAAGAAATAGAATTGTACTAGACATATCAATCTACTACATAGTCTACTTATACTGGATAGCTTGTTTTTCTCCTACTTTACCATATATTAAAAATGTATTTCTGTGTTGGCACTGAATCAGTTTTACTCTTTGATAGTTGCATATTATTCCATAATACTGATATAATATCACTTATTTAACCATTTCCACGTTGAGGAACTTTTAGGTTGTTTCCAGTTTGGAACTATCGCAAAACTGCTGAAAAGAACAGTGTTTTACACTTTATGCTCATATTTCTGTAGAGAACATTTCCAGGAGTGAGACAGCTACATCAGTGTGTATTTGTGTGCACATGTTTTCACCCACTAAAACCCTGAGACAGCCATGAGTTTTCATATCAGCCTTATGATTGGAAGCATAAAACGTAAACTCTAAAATCAAAACAAAGCAAAACAATGTACTGTGTAGTTGACTAAAGCGGGTAAATGCTGAGACCCTGATCCAATTGAGAGGCAGAATAACTAACGGAGGATAAGAAGACAGCAGAGAACAAAAGTGAGAGACTACTAGGAGTGCCAGCTGGTGAAAATTTGCATTGGAAGATGAAAATTATCTGTTGTGAAATGGCAGAACTTGAACCAGCTATTGTCAAACTCACCCTGTGTGTGCATCAGAAAGAAGAGCGAGATGTCCTTAGAAAAACTTCTGAAAGTTGATAGCCCAGGGTCTCAACAGCCATAGATGAGTGTAAAAGGGCGGTTTAGTCCCAAACTCTCTAGTGATTCACTCATTCATTCATTAAACATTTATTAAGTCCATTTCGTGTGCCAGGTTACTTACTGGGCATTGGGAATATAAAGAAGATGTGGAAAAGATCTTGACCTCAAGTTACTCAGTCTTAGCTCAACAGTAATCATCAAGAAGAGCTTCTCTCTCCAGCTGGAACAGTGCCTCATCTCTGGTAAGTCAAGGCTTTTTAAACCAATGGAGTGGATTCTTTCCTGAATATTCATAATTATCCTATTCAGGGACATAGAAGTTAATGATATCAATTGCTTTTCTAAGTTGCCTTTTCTTAGTAGTTTGTCTTTGTCCCTATAAAAAGCACCAAGCACAAAGAAACTCTAATATAATCAGATGTGAAGAAATAACCAGCACCCTATGGGTAATACAAATTTAAGTATGGTATCCAATGACAATGATTGGAGAAGGACAGTGTGGTTCACTGTTTGAGTCAGCTGCTTGTGTTGACAATTTCTTTGGAGTAGGTTGAGGAGTACATATTTTGAGTGAAAACACACTTTATTTTGGACACGTGTTTTCTTCTGGTGAATATAAGATGAAAATATCTCATTAAACGGTAATGCAGGTCTCCTATTATAAAAGGTCTGATTTTTATATCAATTTTGATAAGTTCTCTGTAAATCTAAGGGCAATCAATAGCAACTTTAAAGTGGGGCACTCTTAAGATTCAATTGAGTCTTCACAGAACTATGATAGGCTGTAACTAAAACTTTGTATTATCAGAGGAATACATTATCTACCGTAAAAAAACAACAACACACACACACAAAACCAATGTCTAAAAGAATTCAGGGAGCATGGACCACAGACGTGATGAGAAACGTGAAGCCAGCCTTGTTATAATGAAAGTCTCTGTTTTTTTCACCTTTATAGCGGTCAGTTTCCCAAGTGTTATGTGTTAAGGGGAAAAAAACCCACAAAATTTGCTACTTTAATATTAAATATAATTTCAAACCACTTTAGTGTAGGACTTGTTTTAAAAAGATAATTGACAGCATCGTTTTTGACCTGTCTCATTGGCTGGGTTCTCTTTTATCTTTAAAGTATATATATGTGTAAAAGTAAAATGCATATCTAGATCTAAATTATGGACCTTAAAATAAGATTGTTAAGAAACGTCTATTGTGTGTGTCCATGTGTTTAATTATTAGCAGGTTAGTTGCACTCTGTCTAGATTCCTTGCAGAAAAATATCAACAATAATATGTTTTTCTTTGCTTGGGCTTCACTTGGGTAAATTACAGGAAAACAACGGATTCTCAGAGCCATGTTATTTTTCTACTTCATGTAGTTCGGTCTAAGTATTTTTCTTTTGCTTTTTTTCTTTCCCCTGTTTACCCAAACGCAACCAGTCAGCGTAAGATGCAGTCAATAAAGTACAATAGGAATACATGATCCGACCATGTAAAAGAAAAACACTTCACCTAATGATGCATAAAGTTGGACCCATCAGAATAACCCTGATTGTGGGGTACAGTTGGGTACATCAAGGAATACGGCAGTCCTCTGTTTAAATTGCAAAGCCCTTGGCTGGGAAGATTGGAAGGGATGGAAAAGTTGGGTGAAGGCTTTAAATGACTAGTCAAACAGTGAGTCATTGAAAGTTTCCAGTTAATAATCCCTCTCTGCTTGGGCAGAGCCTGGGCCCAAGCGCTTTACGAGCCATATGGCGGTTTAAGTTGTAGTGTCTCTCCGTTTTATGGTCTCTTCCACCAAATAAATGCATAAAATGAAAGATGCTCTGCGTAGGCTTTGAAATTTAGGGCAAAATCTGGCTGAGGGGAGGAAAGATGAAAAGTGGACAAAAAAAGAACAAGGTAGGGAGAATGTGAAGCAGAGAATGCAGAGAGGCTGGTAACATGAATTCAGGAGTTGAATTTTTTTCCACCTTACAACTGCTGTCGATTATTTCGCATCCTCTGCCTAACAGGACCAGTGGCCCACACCCCAGGGGCTGAAAGACTCGCGGCCTGCGGCACATCACCAAGACGCACCACCGATTGCCCCTGACCCTGCCCCCACCCGGTGACAGGTTGGGCCGCAGAGCTCCGCCTCCTCGCGCTGACTGCCGGGAGCCCGAACCGCTTCCGGTTGCTCCGGGCCCGGGAACTTCGACTCCCATCGGCCCCCGGGAAAGCCGCAACCGGGTCGCGCGGGCACTGCTGGAACTCGTAGTTCCATCTTCTGCAGCGCTTCATAGCCGGAAACGGGAACGAGAAGGGCCGAGAACTACCGAGGCGAAGGTACGGGTGGCGGCGGGGGGTCAATCCGCGCCGGGCGTGGGGTTGGCGCTGAGGCGGTCGGAGGTGGTTGGGGTTGGGTGGGAGGAGATCCGCTCGCACACACGAGGAGGGTTGAGCTGCCGCCGCTGCCGCCGTCGTCGCGAGTGCGGAGTCGGGACTGGAGCTGCCGCCGCGACGACGCCGGGGATTCTGCCGCTAGCTCCTGACCCTATTTCTTCGCCGCTTCCCGGGGTCAGTGCGGCCTGCTCCTTCCCAGCCGGTCGCCCCCGCCTCCATTTCCCGCCCTCTCTTCACCACACACACGGCCCCCCCGATCATGGATCCGGGCAGTGGTGGCGGCGGTGGCGGCGGCGGCGGCGGCGGGAGCAGCAGCGGCAGCAGCAGCAGCGACTCGGCGCCCGACTGCTGGGACCAAGCGGACATGGAAGCCCCTGGGCTGGGCCCGTGCGGCGGCGCCGGTGGCCCCTTGGCGGCGGCGACGGCAGCGGCGGAGGCCCAGCGTGAACACCTCAGCGCGGCCTTCAGCCGGCAACTCAACGTCAACGCCAAACCCTTCGTGCCCAACGTCCACGCCGCCGAGTTCGTGCCGTCCTTCCTGCGGGGCCCGGCCCAGCCGCCGGCACCTTCAGCTGGCGCCGCCGCCAACAACCACGGAGCCGGCAGCGGCGCGGGAGGCCCTTCGGGTAAAGGGCTGGGACACGGGAGGAGGCCGGGCTGCTAGGGCGGGAGTAGCGGCCTGGGGGCCTGAGCCCACCTGGGATGAGGTGAGGGTGGGATGGGGTCGGGCGGCGCACCCCGCAAGGCCGGGGGACTCGCGGCTCTCGGGCCCAGTGGCACGTGGGGTGCTGACAGCGGCGCCGGCAGACCGGGGTGGGGCGGCACTGGGCCGGGGAGGCAGCCTGCGTCGGGCGGCCGCGGCGGAGGGCCGGACGGGTAGGGAGAAGCGCTCTGGGGACGCCGGCGGGGCCTGGGACCCGCTCCTCCCCCAGGGTCGCAGTTACCCACTTGAAGTGAGAACCGTGTGGGACGGAGAAGGGGCAGCGGCGGGTCAGTAACACGAGGCTTAAAAGTGCGGACATATGGAGTCTGGAATCTGTTGTGTGGGCGTAGAGAGATTCGATGATTTGGGGAGGACGAATGCTCGAGTGTTCCCTTCACTTTAGGCCTAGGCGAGAGAGAGTCTCGCTGCAGTTTGTATTACCGAAGCTGTAATTACGTGTTAAACATCGGTGGCACCGACCGGCCTGAAGGAATCCCAAGATGCATTGCAGTCTTGTGATCAGGCAGAAGGTGTTGACTATCAATACAAAGATCTTTTCCCCTTTAGCATTTTGTAATTTGTAAAGTTCACAAAGTGTAACGAAATTAGAGTTCCTCACTTAATATTAATGTGGGTAGGAAATTACGTTATTTTATGTGCCCTTTTTCTTAAGAGGGAGTTAGACTTTTCTCCTTGTCAGTGACACATTTAGAATTTTCATTGCGTTAAAATAGTTTACCTTTTCCAGGTTGCTTGGTATAAAACTATGTCTGTTCAAGTGTCAGTAATTAGTCGGTCAGACGTTGGAGCATTTGTTATAACTTAATAGTCCCATGCCTTTTTGACCATAGCTAGTAGACATACTTTATATTGTTTCACGTTAAATTTGGTCTTTAAAAATCTTTTATTTATTTATGATAGCGAGCTTTCGGGTACTGATTTTTAGGAATATCAAAGGAGTAAAGTTAAGTATTCTCCCCAAAAGTGCTTATTTTAGGAACTAAAATACTTATAGGGGAGCCTTGAACAACCAGTAGTATTTATTAGATAAGTGGACAACGTAAAAGGGTTCTAGGAGTTTAGTTTCTTCAGAATCTTTTGCTACAGTCTTCTCTCTACAGGCAAAAAGAGAATTTGGAGAAATACTTTTACGAAATATGTATATGAGCACACAGTTTGGATTTCGTTGTTTATTGACTGGTATTTCTTTTACTTGTGTGGACAGTTGATGTTTTTCCCTTTGAACAAGGAACCTTAGCTTTTAGATCAAGCAATTTTTGCTACCTAAACGAGTTCACTTACCAGCTCCTGAATGTACCTCTTCCTAGTACCTTTATCATGCGGATCCCTTTTGTTCATTCTTTTTTGGCCACACTCTGCCACCAGCACCACTCTAAGCTAGACCTACGGTTGCATTTCCAGCCTGTCTAGTCATCAGCCAGTCATCAAGGGACAGCTATCCTTAGAACAGTGGTCTGGAATGGTGGTCACTGTTGAATGACTGACTGACTAGGCATTACTTCTTACACAGGAGAACTTTTCTCCCTCTTGATATTTGCCAGTTTGCAGTTTTATTCTTAATAGTTTTCTCTGTGATATCATAGAAGTTGGAAATGTAAAAATATGTAAGGAAATAGTCATAAGAAAAGTCCCTACCATATGGTCAACTTTTTCTTTTATATCAGAAAACTATTTTGGTGTTACTGACTTTACCAGCTGCTTCTAAAAATGTCAGTTAATGTTTTTTTTTTAATTATCCTTTATAGAATATGTATTTGAAAAAAAATGGATTTTCTAAATTGAGATCCCAAGTTATGTAGAACTGCTGGATTGCATGTTCCAGCCCATTCAGGTCTATAAAATACCATCAGAGCAGAGAGCTATGCTTGGAAGAAGGGGGGAAAAATGGAAATAGCATTTAGATTGAAATTTACAAAGGGGAAACCATGCAATTTGCAATTTTTTTTATAGTGAGGAAACAGTAGGGCTAGCATGTTTGCTTTTATTAAGCCTTAGCTAAAAATTTGTGGTGGGTGTGTTTTTAAACTAGATATCAGGAGAGCTCTTGAAGGAGTCTAGAGATAGGGCCCTAGAATGAATGACTTTTAAAATGTGTCTGTCTAGGATGACTATCTATTTTGCTTGACAATAGGCTAGTTTGTTTCAAGTATTTATAGGGGTGCCTTGAGCAGATCAATAGAGGGAGATGCTTTGGTACAAAGTGTCATTCACCTTCCCTGGAAGGCTGCTGGTTATGCCTGTTTCCAGCCACCCCAAGATCAGTGTTGACCTAGAATCTCTTGAAAAATTTAATATAGGCTTCCAAAGACATGATTAACTAGAATCCATTAAGTAATTCATTTTAGTGCAACTCTTCTACAGAGCAAGTAAATTGGCTAAGGCATGCTCTTTAAAAGTAGAGGTCCTAAAATAATTGAAAATATAGAAGACAAGGGTTATATGTCTTAGAATAAATATGTTCTATTATAGAGTGTACTTATTTTAAGTTCCAATTTGCACCTAAGTCAGTCTTTTTTTTTAAAATTAAATGAGAAAAAGGTTTAGCAGTATTAATCAGGAATACTTCGTGTCTTATTCTGTTTGGGCTGCTATAACAAAATAACTACAGACTGAGTAGCTATAAAAAATAGAAATTCACAGTTCTGGAAGCTGGAAGTCTGAGATCAGGGTGCCAGCCTGGTTGGGTGAGGGGCCTCTTTAGGATATTAGACTGCTGACTTATGTCCCCACATGGCAGAAAAGAGAAGGGAGCCCTCTGGGGCCTTTTTTGTAAGTGCACTAATCCCATTCACGAGTGCTCCACCCTCGTGACCTATGGCCTAAGAAAGGCCCCACTTAATAGATTACTTCAGGCTTTAGGATTTAATCTTAAGAATTTGGGGGCGCATAGTGGGGGCGGGGGACGCAAACATTCAGACTATGGCACTTGGATTTAATAACAGCCAGAGCTTTTAAATTAATGGCATAATGGTCTTTACACCATCTGCCCTTAACACCTCTCAAAGCTCTGCCATTAAAAAATGTAGAATAAAACCAGCAGTCCTCAGTAGGTCCTCACAGGAGGATTTGTCTTCAAAAGGTAGCACACCATATTGTGGAACTTAAATTTTAAAGAGAAATGTTCTGTTTTGTAGTGTTTGGGTTTTGCTTAATGCCTTTTTGTGGGGGAAGAATTTGCTTCTTTTTTTTTTTTTTAAATGATTGAGATAATGATTCACATACCACAAAATTCACCTTTTTCAAGTGTACACTTCAGGGGTTTTTAGTATATTCACAAAGTTTTGCAACCATCATTACTTGATGTATGCTTGTTCATCACCGAATATCCTCTCGGGTGGGGGAGCAGAATAGAGAAGATACAGAATTCAAAATAGTAATGCGAGTTTCCTCCAGAAAGACTCTTATTATTATGTTAAAATGTTACTTGTTGACTAATAAGTTTAGATAGATGATAGGTAAAGTTCTTGGCTTTAGATTTGTTTCCCTATTTCTCTAAGATTAAAATGCCTGCATTAACAATTCTAATATAAAGGATTTCTCAGGCTTATGTGGGACAGTAAATGGAATAGAGTAGGCAGACGAGATCAGGGAAAAGTATTGTTCCTGGAGTGTTAATTTTTTTCTTACCTCGACTTACTGATTATTAGATTATTAGATTTGGGCTCTTGTTTCATGATCTTACATGTTTCAATGACTGGAGCAAGAGGATTTAGGGAACTAGTGCTGTGCCAGGTTGAGCAGCTGTTTAAACTGTTAGAAAGTTCGATTGGAAATAAACCATCTTTGGAGGTTTTATTTAGTGCAGTTACTACAAAGCTTTTGTATTCACTTATCCTTTGTTTATATTTCACCTTTTCTGGAACTGTACTGCATGAAAAGGCAGCAATTAAAATTTATCAGGGTGCATTAGGAAAATACTGTAGATTTTAAGTTTTGTTTTGCTTGTTTCTGTTGGCTGGGGAGGAAATGTCTTAAAGTGTTAAAAATACTATCTTTCTGGTTGAAGAGAAAAGAATGGAAAGGAGTTGATAACCTTTTGGAGTGTGTTAGCAATATTAGAATGGAAATTTTTGAGATGTGACCCTCTGGTTTTGCTCAGACGTGTATAACAATTAATGAACTGCCTACAGAATGCAGGATGATGTTCTAGGCACTCAAAATGACACCACTAAGATGAATAAATTGTCCTCAAGGAGTCTAGAAAAGGATCAGATAACCAATTTTCTCTTACAGAAGATAGACACATGGTAAAAGGGCCATACAAAGGGTATAGAGGGCTTTCAAAGCTGAGAAGAATTGTTCACAGGTTCCCTGTAATTTCAATCTTATTACCCTACTCTTATAACACTTTCTGCTAAGTGTTGTGAATACTGTTGTGGGTTTTTTTAAAAAAATTTTTTGAGATATGATTCATATATAAAATTCATCCTCCATGTTTCTATATATAATTTAAGTTTGCTAGGAATTTGCTAGAGTTGGGTATCCGGTTATCTTTTTACACTACATGTTGTCTCTTTCCTATCAAACAGCAGTGAGTTTGGTTACTTTGATTCTGGCTAGTGTATCTCTGTTGGGCATGTTAATTTAAACATCTCATCATTCTACTCACAGATCTTTAAAATTTTTGGAAAGCAAGAATTTGTTCACTAGTTGAAGGTCCTTGATTTTTTCTGAGGTCCTCAGACTCCTTTTTTTAGCTGTCAGTAGATTCACATTAAAGCTTAAAAGTTTTTCTTTGTTTTCAATAGATTTTAACATAGCATGGCTGGGCTATAGATATATTCATTTTTTTTTTCATAAATAGTTTTGTTCTAAGGTAATTAAATTTGTACAGTACTCCCCAAGTTAATCAGTTCCCCATCATAATTCTACTTTCTAGGTGAGAGGAACGCTTACAAAGGATATTCTGAGCATCTTTCACTAGCTTAGCCTGAGTTGGTGACACCAAATTCCCAACCACATTCCACCTAGGTTACTGTATGTCAACTTCACTTGAAACAAATAAGAGTGTACCTTACAATGTCATTGGGACAATTTCCTGGTTAACTATTTCTATAAAACTCCAATAGGTTACCATACTACTAAGTGGTCTGTGTTCCTCTCTTGGGTGGTTGATTTTGGTTGTAGATGGGCATTTTTCTGTTATCTTTGTGTCTTATTGTGGCTATCTGAAATGGTTTTGGTTTATATCTCAAGTATTTTAAAAGTAAATGAGATATAAAATTATAAGTAAGACGATTATTTAGGGTTGTTGGAATTTTACTCTGCAGGTTGATACATGGCATAGCTTTAGTGACTGAATAAATAGGTTCTTACAATGTTAAAGATGGAAATGACTAGCAGTAATACAATCTCCTCATTTTCCTATAAAGAAACTTAAGCCTAGCCATGCTAAGTGGATACCTAAGGTCATTCACAAGAGTTAATGACACAGTTGAGTCTAGAATCCAGATTTGCCGGCTGCTAGTTTAGAGTTCTCTCTCTCACACCATGCTGTTTAACATAATGGACTACATGGCATGCCAAGATCTAATTACTACAACCAGTACAGAGTAGGCTTGGAATTTGCCTGTCTTATATTTCTTAAAAGTTTTTGTAATTATTATGGGGCTTTGAAATATTTTGTAATAATAAATTTATTGAGCAGTTACCATGTGCATAATATGCCCTTCACAACAGTCTCTTGAGATATAGGGACTGCTGAACCACTTACAGATAAGAAAATTAAAGCTCAGAGAGGCTAAATAAATTAGCGAGGTGACGACATCCATGAATAAATGGAGGAGCTAGGATTAGAATCTAGGTCTGATGTCAAAGCTTAGTCTAGTAAAAGTGATTCTGCTAGTCCTTCCCTTGTGATTTAATATTAAAAGATCTTTTTAGCTGAGACAGTTTTTTCCAGAAATGACTTGTGAGTTTGCAGACTGTGGCATGGCCTCCGTATTTGTGTCAGTAGTAGCAGAGTAACATTGTCATAAGTAGGCATGTTCTAATTTAAAGCAATATTTTGAAATTAATACAGTTTATGAAATGATGATAGAACATATTTTAAACGGTCTGTTCACTGTAGCACTGTGTTTTTTATTTTTAATTTTAGGTAATTAAGGTAACACCGTGGGTATTTATATGTATTCTGTGGTCTTTCCTTTCTGACATCTGCTTTTACTATCTTCCAGTATTGTCTGTGGGAGAAAAATACCTCAGCATGCAATTTTGGTAAGACTGTATAGTTACCTGAGTGCTAGAGAATTTTAGCTCATGTCTCAAGCTATATTTTAATATCTTCTGAACATGGGGTTTCTCTAACACCTTCTTAGAAAATTGGCACATGTGAATTTTTTTTTACTCTACTGAACCCTAATGGAAATGCAGTGAACATATAGACAGACACTAGGGATGGTAAGAAAAATGAAATGATAAAATTATAAGGAGCTAGTGAGCTATGAAAATCAAAAGAAAACTACTAAAGTTAATTCAGTAAAAATCAATTGTATGTTTACTCCATACAATACACTGCCAACCTGTGGAGACTACAAGAGTAGAGAGGAAAGCCTCCGTGTTTCGGAAAGCCACAGTCATTCTGGAAGTCTATAATCTTGTAGGGAACAAGAACTAACTAGGACAAATGTGTGTGAGTTCCTGTAATTGAAAGAAAGGTCACATCTTAGAGGTGTTCAGAAGAGATATCATTAGTCTTTCAGGGTGTTGGGTGGGTGGGGAGTGGTATGGAAGTGGAAAATAGGTGAGATAAATTTGTACTATCATTGAGAACCACATATGGCTATTTAATTAATTAAAATTAAATAAAATTTAAAACTCAGTTCCTCACAGTAGCCATCTTTCGAGTGCTTAATAGCCACATGTACCTAGTGACTAGAATATTTCCATCATTGCAGAAACTTGTATTGGGCAAAATTTTGTAACACTTTCTCATTTCCAACATGCATTACAAGACAATTCTGACTTCTTTGACAGCACTGAAGTTGTTTGTTTGTTTTCTTTCTTTCTTTTCTTTTTTTTTTTTATACTAGAAAAGAAAAACTTTATTAGAAGGAAAAGTACACTTCCAGACATGGAAGTAGGGCTGAGCAAGAGAAGTGTGGCTCAAAAGGCTGTTTGTTTTCTTTATAATGGACACACCATTTAGCTAACCAGGATTAAGACATTTTAGGATGACTATTTTAAACATCACTGTTTAGTGTATAAAGATTAAAGATTAATTTTATATCTAAAGCAGTACAAATTTAAATTATTGATTTGTGAAATGTATGGATTAAGCACTTTTCAAGAATTGGGCAAACATTTGTGTTTAAACATACCTTGAATCAAATCATGACTTTTCATTAGCCACCACGTGTATGGCCTTGACTAATTTGTGCTGTATTTGATGAACTTGTGAAGAAGGATTCTCCATGCTGAAGTCCTTTAATCCATGATCAAATCTTTAAAAGAAAAAAGATATTCTTTTCAAAAACTGAGGTGAAGTCCACATAGTATAATATTAATCATTTTAAAGTGAACAATTCAGTGGCATTGAGTAGACTCAGTATTGTACAGTTACCACTTCTGTCTAGCTCCAGAATATTTTCATCACCTCTAAAGGAAACCTGCCCCCATGAAGCAGTTACTCCCCATTTCCCTTTCCTCTCAGCTCTGGCTTTGTCTTATAGATATGCCTATCCTGAATATTTCATATAAATGGAATCATAAAACATATGACCTTTTGTGTCTGGCTTATTTCACTATAATCAAATTTACCTAAAAATTAAAAAATCCAGATTATCATCTTTGTTAAACTACAGGTAGTACTGTCTTCTGGTAAAATCTTTTCACTTCTTATTTTAAAAATTGTGGTAATATACCAAGTAGCAAATCCAGTTCATACTAAACAGTATTAGTTTCTCCATTGACTTTGGGGTATGACAGTTTTATTCACTGGTACACACAGATAACTTTCCCACTTACTTAGAATTGTTCCTTGTTTGAATACTTGATAAGAGTGTGTTTCTGAACATGGAGATACCATTGGAAGATATAAAATCATAATTTCTTTCTTCAGGAGGTTTATTAACTTCTCTTTTACTAGAAGATATGAACTGTGTAGGACTTGAGAAATTAAGCTCTAACAGTCTTCTGTTTGCTAACCATGAACGAATGACTTTGGGCCTAGTGGAATTCTAAGCCCCTGCTTGTGAGCAGTCAGTAAAGTCTGGATGTGGAATGCATTATGCATAAGACCAGAGTAGGTGAACAAGAGATGGTTGCTTGTGCCTGTGTGAAGACTGGGCACAACTATATGGAGAAGTTTAAAGAACATTTTGCTATATTTGTCATTTTTCTAGCTCTTATATTCCAAAAGCATCAGTTGGCAAATGTTGCTAGTTTTGTTGTTAGATTTATAACATGACCCATGATCTGAATACATGGAAAGCTTTTTTCCAAAGCAGTGAAACTGTGGTCAGTTCCTTTATTTCAGGACCCTTTAATATCATAATTATGTGTATATTAAACATTTCATTGCTTACAGTACTTGGTACTGTCTATGTCTCTGAACTTTACAAACTTAAGATAAATATTATAAATGTAGAATGTTTTGAAAAGCAAAACTGAACAGATTTTTCATTGTGCTGCATTATGCAGCCGTGAAGGTGGTCTCATGACTGATGTAATGGTCCTAAGAAGTACCTTACAGCCTTATGCATATACAGTGTTGTATGTTTGTAAATCTAAGAGTTGTTTCTAGAACTGGGTGTTCAGGTGTATGTACTATTTGGCTTTGAAAATCTCACTTACAGTTTGGGGGATATCAGGTGATGGAGGGGGGGGACCACCAAAACAATTGTCTCAAATTTTTCTCGTGCCATAAAATACTTGTACATCATAACTTAGTTTACTTTTACTGAGTGATTTTCAACAGGGGCTGTTTGAAGAAAGACAAGAGAGCACTTGTATGATTTGGAAAAGCCCAATTGAGTCTAATATGTCTGTGTATTAGATGGTAGTGATTACAGTATTTCATAGAGTTTTGGTGGGATTTACATTATATAGCAATCAGCATATAAAAGCTCAATAAAAATTCTTTGGAGTTAGGGTAATGTGCAACCACCTCCACCCCCACCTTCAGCACTGTATGGATTTGTGAGTGTATCCTTGTCTGGCCCATAATACATACTCAGTACATATTAGTTGATAAAATAGAGTTGATACTCAGTACATGTTATGGGGTGAAGACTGTCATTTGTTGAGTACCTGCTTGGTGCTAGGAGTTATATTTAATTGACACTAAACATCCACAATTTAGAGTCAGGAATCAGCTCAGTTCTATCCCATGCCGTCTCCTCCCTCTTTAGGGTGGCATATGAACTTGATTCATTTAGCTCTGCCCAGCTTTCTCTGAATTCAATAATTTTTCCTTAACTTACCCATAAACTTTGCTTTGTAATGGGAAAACAAAGGTTAATCTACATTATGTCTGAAGTATAATTCCTGTTCCCTTCTAAACCTAGTTCAATTGATTTTTTTCCCCAGTTTCTGTTACTATCCTGCTAATCAGTCACATAGGTTGGGGTCATCTTACACCTTTCACTCTTTCTTCTACTCCTGTCAGATACTGCATTCATTATCTTTGCACTTAACCCCTCCTCTCTAGCTGTATTGTTCGGTTATCCTAATGGCATGCTTTCTTGTAGTAGTGATGTTGGTCTTTCTGCCTGTAGTCTTTCCTTCTCTAGTTCCTCTATATACTACCATAGCATGATCTTCCTAAGTGATACTCGATGTGTCACTTGCATCAAGAAAAAAACTTGATTTCCCTTTACTTATCAGGGACAGGAAACTACTTTCTTTAACGATTTTGTTATTGAAGATTGCGCCCAAAACCTTTTCTTGACTCTGACATGTGTTAATACTTTCTGGGAAGTGATTTTAAATATGAGTTTTGCTGGTTAATGAATTAATTATTTATTACATGGTGTTCAGGATTCATGTGATTCAAATTCTTTGTCTTTTATATCTTGGAGAGTCTTTAAAGCAAGGGCACTTTCATATTTGACTGTCAGTTAAGTTTATCAGATCTGAAAAAAAAATAGACTTCATAGTTGGGTAACAGTACATGTTCTCATAACATCTCTTCCAGTGATGTCATAAGTAGATTTGTAATGTGGAAAATGGATTGTTGCTTGATCTTAGAATTCTAATATAGGACAAAACTGGCATCATTGTAATTACCTTTTTTGAGATGTTGTAATTTTCTATTTTATTGGTATCAAATATAATTTATTCAAGGATCTTGATGATAACATGTGTGATTATAGAATCTTAAAAAGGGCTAGTCATAGACTCCTTGGGCTAGAGCTACGGAAGAAAATTCTAGAGCAGCAATATATATTTGTTTGCAAATCTTACTAATCTGATGTGTACTGAACTACAGATTACTTTTATTTACAGTATCTGAAGGAAAAGTTTAGGAAGCAAATAGAATAAGCATGCTTTTATGAATACATTTCAGCTACTTAAAATGTTTTAAAATTGGCTATAATTAGATTTTTAAAAAGTAGGTTAAACAGACTTAATTTGAAAACCTGAATGAGTTGCCATTAGTCTGAATTTTGAGGTTTTTGTTGTGTTTTGGATGTTTGTTTTCACTTTTTAAAAATATAAGTAAAATGGTCTTTATTTTTAATAGAACTTATTTCTATTAAACAGCACCTGTGGAACCTTCTCAAGAGGAACAGTCATTGTTGTGTGAAGGTAATTTTCTATGCTGTGACTCTTTGATTATCTAATTTGAGAAAACATTAAGTTATCTACAGTGTATAAAGCTAGATATTGTTTTGTAAATATATATTATATTTCAATTTCTTGTCTAGGTTCAAATTCAGCTGTTAGCATGGAACTTTCAGAACCTGTTGGTAAGAAAATTTCTGACCATATTAATACAGTAATAAGAAACTCTTTCACTCTCAAGATTTAAGGTGCACATGTAAGTGTTATGATTATTGTAATGCCTACATTTAAAACTGACATTGAGTCTGTCTTTGCTATTAAGATTTAGAAAGCAGAATTAATTGGGCATTAATACTGTTGTAATAAATTTAATGATGGCCAATATAAAAGAATTGAGTGGAAGAATGTTATAGTCAGTTTAAATAGTTGTACCTGTTCTATAGACTTTGAACATTTTTCTTCCCCTTTGTAACTATTACTCTTAAGGGCTTCATATTCCCAAGGCAATTAATAAAGTTGATGCCAGAGTTAACACTTGGGGAAGAAAAAGAAAAGATCTTCTGAATCCTTTAACACTTTCCTGTGTTCTGATTTTAAATTTTCCCTTTTTTCCACTGTCAGCATCTTAACTCTGGAATAACAGGGCTGTTAGTAATGTTAGATCTTCTGCTTACATGTTCGTCCTTATGAAAATGAAGCTTTGTTAAAATAGAAACCTTTCATAGTCTCTGAGTCAGAGCTCTGATGTCAGCAGTGAGGCCAGCTTGAAAGCTATTATTATCCATTTCTGTTGTGAAAGAGATTTTCTTGCTTATTTGTCTGTCACTAGACATTAGGGAATGGAACTAAATGTGCAGTTTCATTTGTTGTTTGAAAGCGTCTGTGTTATAAAGTATATAGATTATAAATCTTTTTCAGAATACTAAGTTAAAATGCCTTATTTCAGTAGAAAATGGAGAGACAGAAATGTCCCCAGAAGAATCATGGGAGCACAAAGAAGAAATAAGTGAAGCAGAGCCAGGGGGTGGTTCCTTGGGAGATGGTAGGCCCCCAGAAGAAAATGCCCAAGAAATGATGGAAGAGGAAGAGGAAATACCAAAACCTAAATCTGTGGTTGCACCACCAGGTGCTCCTAAAAAAGAACATGTAAATGTAGTATTCATTGGGCATGTAGGTAAGTTACACTCATGGCTATTTTAAGAAATGACAAAAATTATCAAGGACGTCAACATGGAACATCTTATTTAGTTACTTGGGAGTGTTTAGTGAAACTGAACTGAATTAATCTAAAATGTCCTGATTTTTAACTGTTAGATTTTTTAACTGGCAGAAATTGCCAACACTTTGTTCTTGAAGGCTGGTCAGTTTAACAATTTCTTAATGGTATGGAAACTGGAAGAAGATAAGCTTCATTGTATTTGTACGTGATGCATAATTAGTCGACAGTCCACTGATGATGGTTCAGTGGATATGTTAATACCTAGGAAATGTGCCTATTTTTTGTGTGTGTGAACTTAATCTGTTCATTTTATGGGATTATGTGACATAAGAAATTAGTAATTTGGAGTCAAGTTGCTGGTTTAGAACCACCACCACCACCCTCCCAGATTTCTTGTATTTACAGAGATATTCTCTAATCATCTGACCTCTCCCCAGAATTGTGAAGATATGGAATTATGTGCCCTTTTTTATCTTCCCTTTATCTCTGCCCTCCTCTGAATATGATGCTACTTAGACCATTCTACTTTTTTGGTAGCAAGAACTTTGAAATTTATAAAGAACACCTGTCTGCTAAAAATGAAAGGCATACCTAAATGTAGTCACAACTCTCTGGCTACTTTTCCTCTCCTCTGAGGCTCTCTTTAGATAATTGATATTCTTTAGCTGCTGTGTTCTTAGCTGAAGGTCAGGGAGCATCTGTTCAAAAATTCTTTCTTCTTTATTTGGAAAATAGTTCTAAATCATTATTAAGCTATAGAGGGACATGGCAACTTTCTTTTCCCTAGATTTCTAGAATTTCAGTGCTTTTGCAAGATTTAATTATATATATATGCTAAAACACATCTTTAGTTGTGTTAGTATCTAGTGGTTGGTTTTTAAAAATATTTTTGACACCTATGCTTTGTATATTGTTACTTTTAGATGCTGGCAAGTCAACCATTGGAGGACAGATAATGTAAGTCTCTATTTTTTGTTAGTTAACTCAATTGAAAGAATTTGGGGCATTGTAAATATTCATAAAATCCTATAAAGTTGATAAAACAGGTCACCTCAATAAAAATAATAAAATGACATTCTAGAGAAGGGAAGGCTGATGTTAAGGAGTAACTTTTGCAATGTGATCATTGTTAGTAATTTTTGATGGATCGTAGGCCTTCACTAAAATTCTTTTATCACTGTCAGACTGTCATATAACATGAATTAAATACATTTTCTGAAAGCTGTCTTTTATAAAACTAAAATAGAACCCTAGCTTATAGGAAATCTGTCTTGGAATGTAATTTTCTCAGGGATATTGCAAACCAGCTCTTGAATCTGGTGCATGGGGGGAACTGGTTTATCCTAATTCTTGAACTTCTCGAATTTATGTGGATTTAATCAAAGACAAGCAGCCTGGCTTACATGCTAATATGTTTACTATTATAGAAGGTATCAAGGTATGAAAACACCATGGTTGGCCTTCAGTAATATATTCTAGTACTGAAAAATCTTTTTAATTAAAAGGCCTTAAAAATTTAATCCCTCCTAGATGAGACGTATTTTTTTTAAATGTCATCAGTGGATCTAGAGGGCATATTATTGTCTTGCCTGGGTAGGTACTCTTAATTGGTAATCTTACCATTGCTCTCTTCTGGAGATTTCCCCAACAGACCCTAAAACAGGGATTTTTACTTAAGGCTCGGTGGATGAAAGTATCAGGCCCATTTGATGTTGTGTTATAGGAGAATTTTTTGCTTATGAGCTATAATTTTTGTTGGTATTTCACTGGGATTCTCCATTCATTTGGTTAGAAACATGCACTATAGATGACTGCACAGAACACAGAGATAAAAGACAGAACTGGAATTACTAAAGAATTATTTTTAAATCTCACTTGAATAACATTTTTAAAATGTTAAATATTGAACTGTATTAGTAAGACTTAATTGCTTGAACATTATTGGGATCATTTTATATTGTATTTACATTTGCTTTAAAAAAAAACTTTTTCTGAAATAATTTGAGAGTTATAGAAAGGTTACCATATGCCTTTCACTCAGCCTACCCTAATGATAACATTTTAAATAACCATATTATAATCATCAAAACTAGGAAGTTAATATTGCTTCAATACTATTAACTAAACTATGGCTCTTATTTGAATTTCACCATTTTTTGCACTAATATTATTGTTCTGTTCTAGGAGTCCATATTGCGTTTAGCTGTTTTCTCTCCTTAGTCTTCTCCAACTTGAGACATTTCCTCAGTCTCGTCTTTCACAACCTCCGTAATTTGAAGAGTGCTGTTCAGTTATAGGATATTCTTCAGTTTGGGTTGTCTGATGCTTTTTACAATTAGATTGAGGTTATGCATTTGGGGCAGGTATATCACAGAAGCTATGTTGTGCACAGTGCATCCTTCTGGGATAAATGATGTTAGTATCTAGTGGGTAGTTGTTGTTGTTGTTGTTGTTATTATTATTATTATTATTATTATTGGTGATATTAGCCATAATTACTTGGTTAAAGTATTTTCTACTAGGATTCTCCACTGTAAGATTATTTTTTTTCTTTTGTGAGAGTTAATTTGAAACTATAAGTATCTTTTACCACTGAAACTTTCCTAATTCAAGCATCTATCAGAAATACCTTTACTTAAAATAACTGTTTTCTCGAGTTGAAATTCCTCTCAAGAGCTTTAAAGTTTTCCTAATCTCCTTGAATAATTTATAAGTAATTGTTTACTTCTTTTTCCCTTAAACGTTTTTCAGGTATTTGACTGGAATGGTTGATAAAAGGACACTTGAGAAATATGAAAGAGAAGCGAAAGAAAAAAACAGAGAAACTTGGTACAGTAAACTTTTATAACACTATAAATTACTTTTAAAGACACACTGCTCACTTAATGCTTTTTTAGTCTACTAAAAGTTATTGATGTCTAAATGGTGTCCTAACAAAGTTTCCTTTCCCCTCATACTACACAGATCATTTCCTGATTACTTCAAAACTTACAGAGAAATTTGGAAACATTCAATAATAGGAGACTTGTTGAATAAATTATAGACCATGCATTGAATTGGGCCATTACCTAACCACTAAAAAAATTGCATTTATAGACTTTATAAATAGAACTTAGGTTGCAAATAGAACTTAGGTTGCGGTGGAATTTGGGAAGAAGGCAAGAAACATAGTACTTACGGATAAGATCATTAACTATATAAATGAACACTAGAAAGAAAAAAAGAATGGAAGAAATTATTACAGTGGTTACTTTGAGTAGTGAGAAAAAAGGACAACTTTTTTCTTTTTTTGAACCTTAACTATTTTCTTTTTAACTAGTTTTATCTGAATGGAACATTGATGGTGGGTTTTTTTTTATTATATTGCTCTGTATTAAGGGGGGAATCTATTGTTATACTAAAAAATGGATTACATACTATGAAATACAGATGAGGTAATTGCAAGTAACTCCTATTATGTTGTTTTGAACCTATATAATTTTTACATGGCAAAGTAGTGAAATAATTTTTAGCATGTAACTGTTGCTCCCAATTAGCAGCTTTTGACCTTCACTTTTGAAAAATATCCTTAAACATCCATTATTTGTATTATATTTAATGCCAGATGATTATAAAAATGAAATATAAAGGAACTTACTTAATTCATTATAATACTGTTTTTGGTACTAACTAGTCTCTATATGTTGTCAGCTTATTTTAATAAATAATGTGCACTTCTAGAATATATATATAGTTGACTGGAAATAAGTAAAAGCTCCAAGTGTTTGAATCACAGTAATGCAAGTTTTAGTCTCTTAATTTTCATTTCTACCCAGTCCTGTTCCTGATTTAAGTGTGTAATGGACACAAAGCTAGCTGTCATCAATTATACCTTTAATGATAGAAGAATATCTTTAAAATTCTCATGTTCTTATCCGTTTTATTTAAAAATTATTTCAGGTACTTGTCTTGGGCCTTGGACACAAATCAGGAAGAACGAGACAAGGGTAAAACAGTAGAAGTGGGTCGTGCCTATTTTGAAACAGAAAAGAAGCATTTCACAATTCTAGATGCCCCTGGCCACAAGAGTTTTGTCCCAAATATGATTGGTGGAGCTTCTCAAGCTGATTTGGCTGTACTGGTAAGAAAGACATTTCCAATTCAACTTTGTATCTGTTAGCAGCCCTGCTTAAGTTATAAATATTTCAATTTACCTTCTAAAAGCTAGAATTTAGGTTGTGGTGAACTATAATATACATGGTCACAACTTTCACTTTTGTCTCACTTTAATCTGCTTAAGAATTCTTTATAATTTGATTTACTTAGGAAAGTATGTTTCCACTTTCCTTTACCATTGCTGTTATCTATTATTGTGTCAGAAGTGTCCATTAAATGCCAAGCCCACAATTAGGTACTAGGTACAAAAATGGATAAGAAATGGTCTGTTTTTTTGAGACCTTCTGTATTATACAGGTTTGTCCCCCCTCACCTAGTCACTAAATCACGTGAATTGTAAAATGTCACAGACATACTAGATTTTGGAAAATTGGAGGATTGGAAGAAACATGAAATCTTAAACCATTTAGACATTGTGATGTTCGAAAGCATGTATGTTGTAACTCATTTTCTTCTATATCCTTACAGAAAGCTTCTGATAAAACTGCAAGGAAAGATGTTTTACTGCTAGAAGGGTATACCTGAATGTGTAAGAATGAACTATTTGATTTCTTGGAATAGGTAATCTCTGCCAGGAAAGGAGAGTTTGAAACTGGATTTGAAAAAGGAGGACAGACAAGAGAACATGCAATGTTGGCAAAGACAGCGGGTGTAAAACATTTAATTGTGCTTATTAATAAGATGGATGATCCAACAGTGAATTGGAGCAATGAGAGGTAAGCTCACCCGTCTTACTGGTTTTTTATAGACATGTTAGTGGAATGAAGGATGGTTTTGTTATTGTAAGCATTTTTCCATGGGTTTTTCTAAACCTAATTTATTTAATGATGAAACTAGAGTTTATTGCTCTTTGTTATAATTGAGTTATTTATAAATATTCACAGATATGAAGAATGTAAAGAGAAACTAGTGCCATTTTTGAAAAAAGTTGGCTTCAATCCCAAAAAGGACATTCACTTTATGCCCTGCTCAGGACTGACTGGAGCAAATCTTAAAGAGCAATCAGATTTCTGTCCTTGGTACATGTAAGTAAACTTTTTTTTCTTAAAAAAAAAAAAAAAGTTCCTTTTAATAAGTAATTTAAGAAAATATTGACTGTAACCTTGGTTTTAAAAATACAGCCACATTTGTCCGTTTTTAATTAGGTTGTCTTTTATTGATTTTAAGAGTTCTTTGTGCACTAGATACATGTCCCTTATCAGATACATGATGTGCAAGTATTTTCTCCCCTTCTGTGAGCCATCTTTTCACTTTTGAGCACAAAAGATTTTAATTTTGATGAAATCGGGTTTGTTTGTGCATTTGGTGTCACACGTAGGAAAACATTGCCTAATCCAGTCATGAAGTTACTTTCTTCTAAGGCAGTTACGTTTTTTGTTTGTTTGTTTGTTTGTTTAGAATTGGCATTAAATATTATTTTATATTACTCTTGTATAGTTTTAACTCTTACATTAAGATGTATGTTTCCCTTTAGGTTACTTTTTTTGTAAGGTGAATTCTTGATTATTATTAGCTCTGTAAGTTTTCAAATTGGAAAGTGTGAGTCTTTGAATTTTGTTATTTTTTTCTCTCAAGATAGTTTGGCTATTCTGGGTCCCTTGAATTTCCATATGAACATTAGGATCAGTTTGTTAATTTCTGAAAGAAAAAAAAAAGGCAGCTGGAATTTCAATAGGGATTGCATTGAATCTGTAGATCACTGAGGAATACTGCTATCATGACGATATTATGAACCCTAATCTATAAAGTATAGTTTAAAGGAGAAATTATTTTAGAAAAGCCTGATTTCAGAGCTGGAAAAGTCCATAAAAAGTAATAGAGTGTAATCATTTTATTAAAACATGTAGGCTATTTGCTAAATTTTTTTCTAAACAGTAAGTTCATGGGGAGGCTTTTTCATATTATATTGAGCTATTTTGTTATAATTTTAGTTCTGAGAAATAGATGAACTGCATAATTGGCTGAATGAGAAGAGTACATGGGTAGAATGAAACTATAACCACGTTTTCTGTATAAAGTTACAGTCATGTAACTTCTTAAAATTCTGATATTTATGTTGACTCTAATGGATATTGTTATGTTCTCAGTGGATTACCATTTATTCCATATCTGGATAATTTGCCAAACTTCAATAGATCAGTTGATGGACCAATCAGGCTGCCAATTGTGGATAAGTACAAGGTACCCAAAATGTTCAAGTATAATTGGGTTTATGGGAGGTAAAATAACTGTTTTAAACTATGAAACAATTTTAACAACAACATAACATACATGTCTTTTTTTAATGGCTTATATTATTTATTGGTATCATAGACCATAATTTATTCAGCCAGCTCTAATTATTTCAGCTGTTTCCCAATAAGCCAATAATGTTTTTCTTTGGAGAGAAATCATACAAGTGAAACTGTTGGACTCAGAGGATTTGCACATTAAATTGATGCATATTGACAAATAGCTTTCCATAATACTATGCTAACTTATACTGTGCCACCAACAATATATGAATGCTAATTTTACTAAAGCCTCACCAACACTAGATATGTCTTTAAAAAAAAAATAACCATTATTGTTTTTAACTGGATTTTCAACTAGATTTTTTAAGTTTTGCAATACCAATGTATAATGTTTTATCCCCCTCAAATACTTTATTCTCTCATTAGCTCCATGCTAAATTTCTTGAACAAGTATTGTTTTTCCAGTTTTATACTTGAGGAAACAGGCTTAGAGATGGCAAGAACCTGAATTTGAACGAGTAGTTCAGATCCTCAGACATAAAATTCTCTGTTTCCTGCCTCATGCTTACTTTTTAAATCTTAAGCATACTTTTAGTATTATAATTTTGCATATGCTTATGACACAAATATTACAGGGTATTTGTTATTTATCCTTTATTTAAGGTTAATTTTAAGCATTCTACCACCTGATGATCTAATGATTTTCTTTTATGGGTAAGCCCGGCAAGATTTCACTTTATGTTTTTGAACTGTTGTAGAGTGGTAATGAAAATCTGGAACTTGATTTTTCATTTTAAATATTAACAGGATATGGGCACTGTGGTCCTAGGAAAGCTGGAATCAGGATCTATTTGTAAAGGCCAGCAGCTTGTGATGATGCCAAACAAGGTAAGAATTAATAATGCTCTTTCTCATTTAGCTTTTCTCTTGAAAGTGTTAGCAAGGAGCTAGAACTTTTAAAAAGCTCAGGGATTTCCATTAAAATCAACTTAACTTTTAAAAGCCAGGATTACATTTTATTAAGTACAAAATTTAAGAAAATATGTGGTGTTATTCATTGACAAATGGGGAGACGTCAGAATTAGCACTGTGTTAGAACTAAAAAATGTACCAAAATAACTCCATTATTTTACAGGAAGTATAGATCTGGAGTGGTTAAGTGAGTTGCTTCTACCTAACACACTGGATTAGTAAGCAAGCCAGGGTTGAAAACTCAGGTTCACTCATAACAGTTAGCTTTCTTTCTCTCTCTCTCTCCTTTTTTTTTTTTTTTGGCTACTGTTATATGTCTAAGCTATGTTCCTAATTTAAGAGAAAAGAATTTGCCTTTATCATAAATGGATCTCTTCTTAACTCTTTCCTACCTTATAGTGACTTCTTCATCATTGGAGGTTTTATTAAAACATGCAGAATCTCCATAAATTATTCTTTTATGTTATTTCTGACTGCTCACTTGGTGATATTTGCAGATCACAAGTTACTAAGAAACTGTTACCTGTTTTCCAGAGAGAGGGCTTCTCTAACAACTCCCAAGATGTTGCTTATGTAGGAAAACAGACCTGAATCATCAGAACCTCCAGAGATTTTGTTAGATTTAAGTGAGAATTTCAGTTTCAGGCACAGTGAATTAGAAAAGGTATATCCATTGTGCATATAGTGTTTATGTATAATTGGCAATTTACGAATAATCCTTTGGGATTCTTGATGCTTTATGCATTGGATATTAGAGTTACCAAGGTATCTTTGTTCTAAAATGTTTCTAGTTTAAAGCCTGCTTTTTCTAAGGTAATTATCTCTGCAGCTTGAAGGTCAAAGATAGTGGTAATAGTTGGACAACATGGTGAATGTACTAGATGCCACTGAACTGTACAATGTAAAATGATTTTAAAAGATAAGTTTTATGTGGTGAGTACCACATTGAAAGAAAAGTAAAATTCAGTATGGGCAAGTAACTTAGTGTGGGGCTATACCTATAGGTGAGGGGCCTTAGTATGCTGGTTACAGATGAAATGGCTGTGCTCTGTGTAAGCTGTACCTTTATACTAGTCAATGGGCAAGTGCAGCATACCTTGTGCTTAAGTGAGCCTTAAAAACTCAGTTCAGTCTACAGCCATACTATCCTAAACAAGCCAGGTCCAGTCTGATCTTGGAAGCTAAGCAGGGTCGGGCCTGGTTAGTATTTAGATGGGAGACCGCCTAGGAAGACCAGGTGCTGTAGGCATAAAAAAATAAAAAAATAAGGGATTGTAATTGACAGGGTCCTTAAAATCTGTGAGGTAAACCAAGGGTTGCCTTGCCTTAAAAAAAGAAAAAAAAGTTCACATTAGTCCTCCTAGGTCTCTGGAAGAGTTAAATATTTTAAAAGATACAGGTGCCAGACTATTTTATATTTGAAAATTAATAGGTAGGCAACCTATGGAATGGGAAAAAGTTATTGCATATCATAAATCTGATAAGGGAGTAATATGCAGAATATATAAAGAACTCTACAACTCAACAACAAAAACAAAACAAGCTGACTAAAAACACAAGCGAAGTAAATTAAATATCCGAAGTGAATTGTATATCCCAAGATATACAAATGGCCAAAAAGCATATGAAAAATGCTCGCCTCACTAATCATAAAGGAAATGCAAATTAAAACCAATATGGGATGACATTTCACATCCATCAGAATGGCTACTATCAAAAAAACAAAACAGATGTTAATGAGGATGTGGAACACTTGTGCACACTTGGTGGGAATGTAAAATTATGCAGCTGCTGTGGAAAACAGTATGGCAGATCTGCTCTTGGGTACATACTCCTTGCAAAATTGAAAGCAAGACCTCAAAGAGATATTTGTATACCCATGTTTATAACAGCATTGTTTGCAGCCCAAGTGTCCATCAATGAATGAATGAATAAACAAAATGTACTTATGTACAGTGATTATTCAACCTTAGAAAAGAAATTCTGACACATGCTACAATATGAATAACCTTAAAGACATTATGCTAAGTGAAATAAGCCAGTCATAAAAAGACAAATACTGTATGTTTCCACTTCTCTGAGGTACCTAGAGTAGTTATATTCCATAGAGGCAGAAAGTAGAATGGTAGTTGCCGGGGGCTGGCGGGACGGAGGGATAAGGAGTTGTTTAATGATATATAAAGTTTCAGTTTAGCAAGAGGAAAAGAACTCAGAGTCTGAAGATTGGTTGCATAACAATGTGTACTTGGTACTACTGAACTAACAGTTAAAAATGTTTAAGTGGTAAATATGTTCCATACTTTACAGTATTTAAATATTTGTAAATGAGTAAAATTAGAAACTGGTCACTTTTTACTTTGATACTTTACAAAATTATTCCAAGGTGCAGATTGATGTTTAGACCTTTTCTAGGTTGTTGGCATGTTAAATGTTAACCCTTGGTTCTTAAAAGGAGTTCTTGGAAGCTGATGTTTCTAAAGCCTGCTTCCTATGCTGGGCTGTAGCAGTAAGTGAAGCAAAAGAAATGATATCAGGATTAAAAACTATCTTGTGATGGGATTTCTGATTTTTGCTCTGATATTTACAAATTCAGTGGCTTTGAGTTTGTATTGTATATGAAAATAAAAAAGTTGAGGTAATGGAATCTGCATGTTTAGCACCATGATCTGAACGCTCATTTCTGAGAAGTTGAGATACTCAAGGATATTTGTATAAACTTAAAGCCCATACACTAGGGATGTGGACTCAAACATTTAAGATACTGTGTTGTATGTATCAAACAGATCATAGTCTTTGGTCCAAAACTTTTTGAACTGAGACAGGGCACCTCACTTCAGTCACCTCAGACAAGTCACTGGCATCTATGAAGACAGTTGCAGATATCCCTTCCTTGCAAATGTAGCCTAAAATCACTCGGTGTACAGCTTAGCTACATGTTGGATCTCTAGATGGAAAAGTTTGTTTTAATACCTTTAGTAAACTAAGAGATAATTATAGATTAACTTAATCTTATACCAGCACTGTTGTTTTTAGCCATAAAAGGCCATGTCTGAGAAGGGATTGTTGTGCTGGATTGTTTGGAGAAAGTGGTTAAACAATACTTGTTTAGCTTTTGTATATGGTGGAACTCCTTTATCCTGTTACTGTAAAAAAAATTAGCTAACAAATATAGTTATATTTCACTTCTTGGAATGAATTTCAGTACAGGGGTATCATTGAGGCATAAGTTACCTTTTGGGAAAGAAAATGATTATAGGGGAGAGGGGTAAAACTACTGGAGTTTGGGAAGTAACAGTTGGTAGAATTCTGGTATGGAATATGTTTCTGCATTCTTCATCATTCATTTACCATCATGAGAACATTTTGTCTTGAAGATGGTTATTTTGTTTTCTGATATATGTTTTTAAAATCTGAATTATGTCCAAGGGCAGAAATGGAGTAAAATCAGGGAATACTTGTGGTCATTTCCCCCCATCTGTATGTTTTTTTAAAGTTATTATGGTAAAAGACAAAATTTACCGTTAGTGGTATTTAGTACATTCACAGTATTGTGCAGCCATCACCACTGTCTAGTTCCAGAACAGTTTATCACCCCAAAGGAAACTCTCTACCCAAAAAAGTCAATATGCTTTTTAAGCTTAATTATTCAAATAACTTTTTGAGAAATACACTCTTCATGTTCTTGAGAGTTGATAGGTAATGGAAGCTATGTGTATTAAATCGAATTCATAATAAAAACTACATCTATAAAATTAAAATCCACATAAATTTAATGTTTTAATTTTGAAAAAAGGCAATGCTAGATTATACTGTGTTCTGTTTAGAATTTATTAAGCTGTGCTATTAAAAGATGACACATTAGTATTTTAATTGGAAGTTGCACTTCTGGGATATGATTTTTATTTAAGTTCATGTCATACAAATGTAATAAGTACTTTGGTTAATCCACAAGCACAGAAAATTGTGACTTGCAGCCATTCAGCAAACAGGTCATTTTATGATCCTATGATGCAATAAATGTGTCGGAAAACCTCCAGTTTTGGTTTCTTTTTAAGCACAACGTGGAAGTTCTTGGAATCCTTTCTGATGATGTAGAAACTGATTCTGTAGCCCCAGGTGAAAACCTCAAAATCAGACTGAAAGGAATTGAAGAAGAGGAGATTCTTCCAGGATTCATCCTATGTGATCCTAATAATCTTTGTCATTCTGGACGCACATTTGATGCCCAGGTAAGCCAGTTTTTATAGTTGTCTTAATGATCTTTACTGTCTAAATGAAATTAGAATTTAAATGCCCTTTGTCTTGATTATTGAGGACATGCCATATGACATTTTTTATACGTGTGTGTGTGTGTGTGTGTGTGTGTGTGTGTGTGTGTGTATTACAACAGCCATGATGTGTATCTCACAAATATAAGGTCTTTAAGAGGGTACAAGTTCTTACTGGGGTAGGTAGTATTCTTTGTAAGTTCCTTTTTATTTTTAATCTCCTGTTTATATATTACATTGCTTCTATTTTGCTCAGTGTCTTTCACCATAAGCAGAGCATGGTTGCCTTGGAAGTCATGGTTTGAGTGCTCTTTCAGGACAAATCACTTTCCAAACAGGAAAACATGCACAATTTCTCCTTATTATTAGCAACCTGACCTCCTCAGGATAGTGGCAGAGTAGATGATGGGTGGAGTTCACAGACTTTTTTGGTTCTTTTACAAGGTATGACAACTAATCAAGTTAGATTTTGATGCCAGATACAAATCTGTTTACTTTTATTGGACCTTGGATATTGAGAAATGGATAAAACTATAGTAAGTTCACATCTAAGAGGAAAAAAACCCTAGTAGCATGTGAGCAGTAATGATTAACTTAATTCTTTGGGGGAAGTGTAGAAGACTTTCCAGGGAAGAAAATCTGCCTGTGTGTCTTTTTTAAAGTTTAAGTGGGCACTTGCCAAGAAGGTCAGTAGGGTAAGGATATCAGAGTTCATGCTTCGAAGCCAAGTGACTTGACCTATCACTTCTAACACAAAAATAAGTTGGTGTCCCGCCTAGATGGTGAGTTACACGTTCTTGTGATACTATATTTGGCACTTTAGCACATTCGTTTTTACCCTATGGATAAAGATATGAATTTTTTTGTTTGACAGATAGTGATTATAGAGCACAAATCCATCATCTGCCCAGGTTATAATGCAGTGCTGCACATTCATACCTGTATTGAGGAAGTCGAAATAACAGTGAGTTTTATTTAAGATAATTGGGGGTTTTGTTTGTGTGTTTTAAGACCATTTCATCTTTGAAATTTCTGGTCGGCAATAGTGATGTACTCCTATGCTTAAAGATTATTTTATTTGGCATTATTCCGATATATTCTCATCTTTTTTTCTTGGATAGGCCTTAATTTGCTTGGTAGACAAAAAATCAGGAGAAAAAAGTAAGACTCGACCTCGTTTTGTGAAACAAGATCAAGTATGCATTGCTCGCTTAAGGACGGCAGGAACCATCTGCCTTGAGACCTTTAAAGACTTCCCTCAGATGGGTCGATTTACCTTACGAGATGAGGGTAAGCCTTTAAATTGATGTCTAGTAGTACATCTGAGATGCGTAGTAGCTTTGGTAATCTTCATCCGAGTAACACTGCACATTACATCTAATTCATAGAGAAGTAGATGCACGTTCTGATATATATATTCCTATAATAAATACGAACATGAGTTAAACGAACAGCAGATTGAATTAACCATGCATTTTAGCAGTAATGCTCTAAATGAAGAATTTTGTTATTTTGCTAGTTGTGGGTTTTGAGAGTCATTAATTTACTAAATAACACATTGCTGGGATGAAATCCTTTGTAATATGTGTGATGCCCTTAAAAATTTTTGCTAAGCAAGCCTCTTGAGGTCCATACACATCTTGTCATTTTTGTGGTCAGAAGAAATCATGTTAAAATTACTACTCATGGGAGTGGTAATAGAAGGGATACACAGATTGATAGTCTTTTAACACCTATTTTTAGAGGTTTAATATTCATATTTTGTGTGTGTCCATTTCTGCCAACCTCTGAGTGAATCCGAACAGCTGTAATTTCTTTTTTTTTTTATCTTGCGGCAATGAAATTCTTTTGGTATCATGAAAACAAAAAGACCCTTATTAAACATTTCTCTGTGGAGTGGAAAATTTTATGTAAAACTGTATGGTTCAGTTAAAATATAGAATACTCAATTCACATGTTCCAGTTCCATTCAGCAAAAACACTATATCTGCTCTATGTGAAGAACCACTGGGAGTATAATGAATGTGGTCCCTGTACCTTAGTTCAGAGAACTCTGTATGTATAAAAACAGTATTCATTTTATTTTAAAGTCCATAAAATTTTTTATTAATATAACAAAATGAAAAAAATTTTTTCACAATATGACAGTTTTAGTTATCAATTATAACCTGATCCAGTCAGACATTGGAAATTAATGTAGGGAGAATTTTTAACTCCAGGAATTATTTTTCCTAAAGAGGGGCTAGGCTTTTAGGTTTTTCACAAGGTGGAGAGCCCTTTTCAACAGCCTTACTGAAATAATTCAAACACTGAAATTGAGCTGTTTTAAGTGTACAATTCAGTGAATTTTAGTATGTTTATCTAGGTGTACAGTCATCACATTCTAATTTTAGAACATTTAGAATATCTAAAAGAAAACCTTGTATCTATTTACAATCACCCCCTTCTCCTACCCCCAATCCTAGGTAACCACATTATCATTTTCTCTATATCTGCATATTTTGGACAAGCCATGTAAATAGAATCATACAATTCGTGGCCTTAATGTCTAGTCTATTTTACTCAGCATGTTTTTGAGTTTCAACTATATTGTAGTATGTATTATTTATAATTCATTCCTTTTTATTCCTTGCCAAATAGTATTCCATTATACCTATACTCCACATTTTATTTGTCCAGGGAGAGATTTTTGATATAAGAAGTCATGTCTCCTTTTCGGCTCCCCCCAAAAGAACCACTTATTAAGACTACCTAATCAGAAATCATGCCTTTGTTAGTAAAACAAGTTAATTACTAATTTACGTTATAAAAACTATTTTTATTATTTAAAATAATAAGCTTTAATACCCTAATACCTTACACGGCCTTGCTGTTAACTACTGAAAGTTTTTTGTTTAATTTTACTTTTAGGTAAGACCATTGCAATTGGAAAAGTTCTGAAACTGGTTCCAGAGAAAGACTAAGCATTTTCTTGATGACCCTGCACAATACTGTGAGGAAAATAGACTGCAAAAGCCTACTTCACACCGCCTTCTCTTTATTTTCTGCCCATTGACAAACCTCTCCCCATATTTTGCAAAGTCAAAATTCACAGCAAAGGTCCACATTATGTCAGCTTTCTCATATTGAGAGCTCTGCTATGCCACTGTTGAATTTTTCCCAAGATTTTTTTCTTCCCCTCTCAAACTGCTTCCTTGGACAGATTTGGCAGTAGCTTTGTAAGTGATGTGGACAAAATCACCTACAATAATGAAAACCTACAGAAATTTTTTTAATTTTTCATTTCCCTTTAGGCATATTTAGTCTTTTTTCCCCCCAGGCAGATCATTCTGAGTGTGCGAGTGTGTGTGCACATGTTACAAAGACAACTACCATGTTAATAAAATATTCAATTTGAAACCCTTTTCGGTATTTGAATTGCTTTTGAATAATGTTTTTTATCTGGATGTAACATTGTTGCATTAGCTTTTTAACTTTACCAAGTAATTGAATACATTTTATTACTTGGACTTTTCTAAACTCCCTATCCACTACTTTAAATGAAGCATTTACAAACAATATTCAAGTTTGTAATAAAGGAAAGAATTGGTTTGACCCCTTTTGATGGTAATGCATACATACAATTAAATACCTTTATGCAACTGTGACACTGCTTTATTAGGTCAATTTATATTTTAACATTTCTTAAACACAGTAAGTTGTCTTAAAAAGAACAGCATACTGTAGTTTTTATAAGTAAAGCATAATGAAATTATACCCCTAGAGAAAATTCCATTAACTTATTAAATTAGTGGAATTTACAATAAAACAAGCATGTTGAGACTTCGCAAAAATGCCTCCTTTAGAATTTATAAGACCTGCATGCATCTAGTATGAAAACTGTATCAACTGCAAGTGCCAATAATACAAATTACTCAGTTTATTATTTGTATAGCTGATTTTAAAGGTTGAGTGATTCTTGCTGGTTAAAGCTAAACCTTATCCAGCAACTAAATGATATATACTTAGAGCCATCAGAATCTGCACAGATTAAAGTTAACAATGAATCAAGCACAGTATAAGTTTTTCTCAACTATATGAAATTGACTTTTCTTAAATACAAAGCTGAAATTTGTTAACTATGATTTGGATGAACCACAATGCAGTGGTGGCTTTAGATTGAAGGATAACTTTGAAATTTTTATTTTTGTTTTCCATATTTATTTTTTAATTAAAAATGGACATTGATCAACAAAATCCAATAAGCTTCAAGTGTACAATTCCACAGTATGTTGTATATATATTGCATTGTGTTCACCATCCATATTAGATTTCCTCCCATCACCAAATATTTGAAAGTTTTAATGAGAATAAATGAGAAATGGAAGAGACAATGGGTTTTCCTGGAAGCCCCCCTTGATTTTGAGTGTTGCCATTTATAGAAGACTTAGCCTCTTTAGATCATTTATCTCTAAATAAGATACTTCATAATTTTAATGAGATGTCCCTTCCCTATAATGTTCCTCTCCAGAAAAGAAAAGCCTAGTCAACAAAACCAGAAACTTTAAAGAAAACCCTGGTTTTTTTTAACTATAGATTTCCCATTCATTTCATGAATGAGGCTACATTTTATGGACAGAGCAAAGTTACTGTCTATAGCTTCCTACAACTATACTTACTGTTAAACTGCATGAAATTTAACTTATGTCTGCACATCTTGGCTTTTATTTTTCTGGGAAATATGAGAGCTTTAATCAGTACGTGTACTTCCAAGTTAATAAAATACTAGCAATTGCTTGGATTTTAATGAATCTTTCAAAGCTCAAGTGTCATTGAAATTACTTCCAAAGATAAATTTCCATTTTTAAATTTTAACATTTTTAAAAACCAGTTATATTTGCTTTTAAAATATTTACACTTTTAGAATATTGTATGCATGTTGCCAACACTCTTAAAACGACATGGATATCAACTGTGAAGGGCTTACCTCTAAAAAAATGAACAAATGTAAGGAAAAAATATTTCATGGATACTTGCACATTTGTGTAAATAGATTATTTAGAAGAAACCTCGTTAAAATTAACCAACACAATATGCTTTATGGACTTTGAAGTTTTTTGGAGAAGTATTCTCACTTAAAGTTGCTGCATTTTTAAACTACTTACATTGGCTAGTTATTTGGATGAGGAAATAAATGTCCTAAGTGAACTGGCAACGTATGGAGATACTGGACCTTTGAAAAACAAATACAGATTCCTATGCTGTCATTTTGTCTTCTGCAAGTGCATTTATATGGTTAATAATACACAAAAAATAGGGTCAGATTTAGGATATTATAGACCTAAACATTTTTTTCCTCTAACATAGATATGTTAGAATAATTTTCTTTGCATCTTTTTACTTTAATGATGTTCTTTATACAACTTAAGTGCTAGATTATTTAATTATAGGTTTTTTTTTTTTAAATTAATGAACTGAATTTAAGAAAAGAACGATCATGGAAATAAACATCTAGGGAATTGCCATTTTAAACTTTTATTTCTTAACTGTGGGAAGGGGAGAAATATAGTACCTATTCTTTGTTTTTAATTTGCAAAAAGGACTTAGACAGTGAAATTATATGTAAAATCAAACCAAAAGAGTTGAACTGAGTGTGTACTGCCATGAACTTATGTAACCAATAGTAAAGTTCTTGAATAATTAAGCCCATGTATATTTCTTTGTTTTGAATTGAAAGTCTTGAAATATGTGGTAACTGAATGTAAAAACTTTGTAAATTGTAAAAGTACATGTTGGTCACTGTAACAAGAGGTAATTCATACTCGTCTGCTAGTTACATAAACTACAAGAACTGCTTTTACAATATGGGATGGACTTTGAACATGATGCCACTGAACAGTTACCCCATCCTCTCAGCTGAAGAAGCAATGTAGATATTTTGGATCATACTTTGAACCAGACGCAGTTCCGCAACCCAAGAAAATGGTGAACCAATGGTCAGAAACTGCTTCCACGATGAACTTTTGAAAAAAAAACAGCCAAACTCCCTGACACTTTTCAGAAACACTAGTTATGACTAGTTACTCTGTGATCTTTGATGACTATTCCATATGACAGCACTGTAACACCTTTCCTCACTGGCATGGACTTCCTCTTGGACTGCTACTTCATGGATGATAGCTTCATTGCTTTGGGTAGGGACTTAAGATAGTCAGGGGACAAACAGTTTTTATTATTAGCTCTTTAACATCAGGAACTTTCAATCATTAAACCCTTTGTGAAAATTGTGGTTCCAGTACTACAGCTCTGATTTTAGGTTAAGTGTTATATTCAGTGTTGGCCTATGTTATCAGAATAAACTGTGCCATTAATCCTCTCACAGACATAGGTAAGGTAGATAGCAATCAAGATAGGAGATGATTTTCTGTCTCCAAATAATAGGGCTTTTATTTCCTCCAAATTTCTCAGTGATTCTAGCAGATGCCATCTAATACATTCATGATCTTGTTTCTTTAGAGATCTTGCCATGGCAGCAACTTGTTGAATAAATGTAATCACATAGCACAACTCAAAAGATTAGAAGTATTTTTACTTTCCTGTAGTAGTTCAGTGGATTCCATTTGAACCAGTTTACTGCCAGAACCCAGGGTAGATTTGGTTCAACTTGCAATGATTTTGGCTCTATGATAGTACTCTTGATTTTCAATATCCTAGAACATATTAAGTCTCCCCTTCAATAAATGCTTTCACAAATTTCTAATCCTATGCTTCCTTGAAACAGTAATATGCTAGCCAAGTTGTTTACTAAGGAATGTTATAAGGGCACTGGAGGTGTGGGAATGTAGATTAATACCTTTATGTTCTCCAATATAAGGGAAAAACAGGCACCATGTCTGATTAGGCAGAAAATTACACAGGATTTCTTAACCCTTCGAAAATTGTCTTTTCTGCTTTGTCACACATGCCATTTAAAATTTAACATGGAGACCTCAGGTTTGTGGGCAGCAAAGGTGAAATGACATTGTGCTTCCTAAGGCTCCCCTCTGCCAAGCACATTCGCTTAATGCTTCAGATGTCAGCCTAAGCCCCTGCTACCTCCTTTCCTGCTGCCCAGGAAGAGCATTTGTGCCGGAGTTGGAGCTCCTGCCCTCCTCAGGTGATCATCCATATGAATTAGGTGAAATTAAGGTCTGAGCTTGGAAGGTCTGCGTTTCATGGCCTCACATTGGGCTCTCAGAAATTGACACACTTCAACTAGTTTCTTCTGTTTTCCAAAGGAAATGTGAATCTCTCAGGCCAGGATTTGGTGACTAGTTTTCACTAGATAGCAGGTTAATACCTAGCTCTCAACTTTAAGGAAAAAGAAAAGTGGGGAGACTGATTCGGTTTGCTGGTTTTTAAAAACCTAATTCCATAGGATGGCAGAATGCTCTAGTTAGGAATTATGGGAATCCAAGGTAAACCTTTTTCTTAATGATACGTGGCTACCTACTGTGCCTGACGTGGTGCCTGTGTGAGGATTAAGCCCTTAGTCTGCTCTTGCAATTATTCAAATCACTGAAGTTTTAAATTTGCTTTTGTAATAACAATAAAAATTGTCATCTACCATTTTGAAGAATGTCTGTTTATGATCACCAGTATTGTATCATACTGTGTGTGTTTTCTGTACAACCCTTTATTTTTGTATCAATTACTGGAACAAGCAGGTTTGTTGGATGGATCTAATAAGCTCTGTCACATGAAGAATTCACAAACGTGTGGTCTCCTTGCATATGGTATGCAAGGCCTTTGTACAGTGTATATGACTGAATCTTAACAGCAACCCAGTAGGAAGTTAGAGATGTTTAACAATAAATCAAGTAACTATATCACAGTATGTGGTTTTATGTGAACAGAGTTAGGGAAACATCAATGATACTACTAGAACTACAAACTTCTATGTTCAGGATTTTTAAATAATGATCAAGAGACCAAACAGTATTAGCCCTTTACTGTACAAGGGCAAGAAGAAATTAATGATAAACAGGCAGTACATACAGTGGCTCATGGGGAGTGGTAGCAAAATATTTTGTATACATACATCTTTTGAATTAGAATGAGTTCCTGCTTAACTTTAGGTGAAAGAAACCACTTCAAGGCTTTGTTCCTTAGTCCTTGGTATGGAGGTTTGGCATTACATGAATCTCAGCTTAAAACTTATGAGCAAGCTTGCTATCAAATCAAGGGTTCATATAAAAGTTCTGAATAAATGGTTTGACATCTCCCACACTTTTCTAATCTTAAATGACCAGATTTCCAACCCTGTCCTTCAAACATTGTGTTCGTTGTTGAAAGAACAACTTTCTTAAACTTTAGTGGATAGAAAACTGACAATAGAGAATCACCAAGAGACAATTTTACACATTTTGGCCCATGGAACCAGTTTCAGAGACACAAGTTCGTTCTTTCCAGGCACCTTAAAGCTGAAAAATAGCATCAATTCCTTGGACGCTGTAGCTTTGTAGTGAAGAACTATATACCTCCCAATCTAGAACAAATGATGGCCATTAGAAGTGTATACTAATTACCTCGATTTCTTCCCCAAATGTTATAGTATGTAATAGTCTTTAAAAAGTTCTCATACCTGGTTCAAGATAGTTACTACATTTAGTTTTATCACAATCGACTCTATTATGACTACCTGTAGTATTCCTTTACAAGCACTATCTTTATTTTGGCTGGCAATTACTATATTTAATTCATTTAAATATTAAATGGTTAAACATGATCAGCTTTGATATTAGATTTGCACTTTGCAAAGATCACTCCAACTGAAGGACAGAATGGATTACAAGATGCAAAACTGGGAGTAGAAAGACAACTCAAAGCTGTTAGGGAAAAAAATGATGACCTCTAATGCAAGGAGGAAGGGATCAAAAGAATTGGATAAATACAAAAGATATTTAAAAGGAAGAAACAAGGCTGTATTATTAACTATTTGGGGATGAGAAGAAAAGAGTTAAGGATGACCCCCACATTCTGGCTTAGGCAACTAGGCAGTTGGTAGTGCCAATGACTCAGAAAACAGGAGCAGATTTAAAGGAAAGATAAAGAGTTCATGGTGGGACTTGCTGGGTGTGAGGTCCTAAAAGGACTTTTACATCAACACATGGGTTTGAAGACGGGAGGTCAAACTTCTATTATCTGTTGATGGATAACAAATTACCCCCAAATTTAGTGGCTTAAATAACGAACATCTTGTTACCAAGCAAGGACTCGCTGCCCAATGCACATAGAGGCCAATACTATGACATTGGCTTTTGAGAAGAGGTTTTATTGCAAATTTGACTAGCAAGGAGATAGGAGACAAGGCTCTAATCTGTCTCTCAATCCAGGATTCAGAACAAGCTTTTTGTTTTTCCTTACTTTTCTTTATAATTTTTTCAATTAGGGCAAGTTTCAAGGGGTTAGGGGGAAAGGCTGGTATGTGGAAGTGCTGGCAGGGCAGATTTTGATTGGAGAGCTTTGGAACTTGGCCATTTATGGTAAGATAAGGGGCTTCAGCACTGGATCTTCTTGGGACAACAGACCCTTCACTTCTGAAAAGGTTCAAGTGTTCAAGTTCCAGTCATGTCCCAGTCCTTTGGTTCTGGGTGCATCTGGAGGTCAAAATTGTCTCTGCGCATGCTTCAGCTGCATGACTTGCGGTTTTGGTTTGCTGTCTCTGAAAAGCAACTCAATGTCTTGTTAGAAACAGGATAGAACCAGTTTGGGCTTATCTTGCAGTTACAATCACAGTTTTTATGGGTCAGGAATCTGGAAGCAGCATAGCTAGATGGTTCTGGTTCAGGATCTCAAGAGTTTGTAGTCATCTTGAGGTTTGATAGGGCTAAGATCAACTTCCAAGCCCACTCAAGTGGTTGCTGGCAGGCTGCCTGAGTTGCCTCGGGACACGGTAGCTGACTTTACTCAGAGCAAGTATATGAATGAAGGAAAGAGAGGGAGGGAGAGATAAAGGGAAAAAGAACACTCAGGGTGGAAACTACAATCTTTTTATAACCTAATCTCAGTAGTGACATCCTCTCACTTCTGCTATATGTGATAGAAACAAAGCACTAAGTCCAGCCCACAAATCAAGTGGAGGGGAATAAAGTTCAATCACTTTAGTCTCAAAGAATTTGTGGGCATATGACATTTTTTAAACCATCACAATCCCACATCCAGATTATTAACTTTCCTAAAGTTACTACCATCACTACCTCCTCTTCTTCCCTACCGCCAGTCAAAAACCTTGTATATATACAACTCCTCCAAAGTATGAATTCTTTAACCTACAGTTCTAACCTCATCGCCTATTCCTTCCCTCTGCACATCCCTAATCCAGCCACTTACTAATTCCAAACACCACCATGCTCTTTCACCTGAATTCAAGCCATTCCCTTGGCCTAGAAGTCTGTTTTTCAAACTTGAATGCAGGTGACACAACATCAGATAGCTCCACTGCTCTTTTCACAATACTAGAAAACAGTGATACATGAAGCCTATGAAATAGTTCATAATCTTGTGCTAAAACTAATTCTATCTTATACTAGATTCTAGGATAGACAAGTGGGAGTAGGTACCAAAGATTTAAGAACATTTCTCTCTAAATTGATTAAAGACAGAGTCATTACTAGAGATAAGCAGCAAAACACCCTTCTTCAGTGTTGGTAACATGGAAGGAGCATTTTTAAATAATTGACATGGAAAGCCTCCTACTCCCATTTTTTTTTTTCATCTCTCAAAAATTTCTCTAGCTAGTTGTAAAAAGACTAGAACCATCCTGAATGTATGAAAAAGCTCCTAAATAAACTGTCGTTTACATGGTGGCCGTTAAAAAGGATGAGGCATAGCATTATGTACTGACTTGGACAACCAGTTAGATATATATTAAGGAAAAGTCAACGTACAAAACAATGGGTATAGCAGGCAACCATTGGTGTTAAAAAAGATACAATTTAAATCCAACCATCCGTACAGAGAAAAAAAGTATAAGTAGACCCCAGTATATCCCTGGCAGGTTCCAGGAGAAACGGGTAACAGTGTCACCTCCGGGGTACTGGGGTGGTAGAGACCTTCTACCGCACCCCAGCCTGCACGTTTACGTTCAGACGCTCTTACCTCTCGCCTCTGTGAGACCCGAAGCTCATACTGGTTCTGGCTCCTTCGCGCCCCCACACCGCTTAACGACGAGTCTGGTGTCTCCCGTGCCTGATTCCACGGAATCCTCACCAGCCGCGGGGAGGTGCCCGCCATGCTGGCGCTTGACGAGACTGTGGCTGGGCAGTATAGTCACTGAGCAAGCGGGTGACGGGGCCAGGACTCCCCGCTCTCCCCACACCCCACGCGGCCTGCCTCCATGGAGAGCCAGTGTTTCCACCGGGTGAGTGGACAGGCCTCCTCTCCCTCCTCCAGGCGCTTGCTCGATTTCTTTAGTAGAAGAGCGAGAGCGAGATGTCGCCAGGCTGCTCCCAGCGCCTCACGGAAAACCGGAGCGAAAGGGAAGGAGAGTGGCCTCAGGGAAGCGACTCCGCGACTACAGGATGACGGACACTCAGTTTGCTCGCGCCCGCCAAACCACTACGATCCGACGTCCGGAAGTGACGTTAGCTGCGCGTCCCGCCCCCTGACTTCCGGCTAGAGGCCTGAGCTCGCGCATGCGGACGGGGCGCCAGCTCTAGGGAGCCAGTTCTGGGGTAAGGCACGCTGGTCTTCACGAGGTCAGAGCGAAATGGAGGATTCGGCGTCAACCCCACCCGCAACCTCGGCCTCGACTTCAGCGACACCGGCCTCTCCGGAGGAACTGGACAAGGAGCAGGTTAGTGGCCCCTGGGGAGGTGGGTTGGGAAACGGGTGGCCGTGGCCTTGCGAGGCGCGGGATGCCTGGGTTGGGTTCCGCGCCTCCGCGGACGCCTTCGGAGCTTTGGGAGGGTCGCTCATTCGCTGTGCGCCCACCTTTCCCGCTCCTTTATGCTCATGGGTACGCACCCGCTTCCCCCCAGCCCTGCGGCCTGGCTCTTTAGAATTGGATTGCAGGTGTAGTTTGGGGTTCTGGAGATACATCTGGCTCTGCTTCCCTACTGGTTGACTAGGGTCAAGTCGCTTAATTTTGCAAGCCTCAGCTACCTCTTGTTTAAATTGAGCTCTGAGTACTTGGATGGGAGACCACCTAAGAAGACTGGGTGCTGTAGGTATAAAAATAAATAAACAAACAAACAAACAAATAAATAAATAAAATAAAATGGGCTCTGCAGTCTCCGTTCTCCAGGATCAGAGGACTGGCACAGAGCAAGCGCTCCGTAAATGTTGCTTGCAGTGTGTCGCACGTTTGCTGGCATTACTGCCTTCATCATTGCGAGCAGAAGCATGTACTACCTGGCACGAAATCTTACGTGGAAGAGGCACTTGTGCTCTACGACTTCTAGAAGCAGATTTCTGTGATTTCTGTTGGATTCTTACATTCCTCTGATTACAGATTGCAGGATCCAGTAGTTATGGTTGTGCAGGCTGCCTATTGAAATAGAACTAAGCAGAAAAAAGAGAAAAGGTGTGGGGAGATAGGTAAATGCTAAATTAGATTGAGATTTAATTTATTTGTGTATCTCTACTTCGTAGATCAAAAAAGCAGTGGAAGCTCTGTTGACACATTCCAGGTCCAGGAAAAATGCGAATGGAGTGCTTTTGAATGAGAACGAAAATTTCTTTTTAATGGTGGTATTATGGAAAATTCCAAGTAAGGAACTGAGGGTCAAATTGTAAGTTCTGGTTTTCTACTTTTAATGTTTTTATTTGCTTGGTCAATTAACTTTTACAATCACATCTTAGTTTCTAATGGAAACTTTTCAAACTCAAAATAAAAATCTGAGTTGTCATAAGTAATCGTGCCTAAAAAAGCACATAGAGAATGAGACCTGCTTAAATTTTCTAGAAATTTTACCACTTTTCTGGGGGTTTGGTGAACAGTTAACCTAAGCAGTTCTATTGAATCCAAAACCCAGTTTTTGAGCGAATAAAGGTTAGAATAAATTTAACTAACAGCTTTTGTATTTTCATAAAATCTGTTATCTTTCAGAGTCAAGTTAATTCCAAGTTAAAATCCCTGAGGTACCAGACTTGCTCCTTTATACAAAGACTATTAAAAACTTGGCAATGAACTCATTATGGAAACGAAAACAGTAGCCAATGATTACATATTCTTGTTGTTAGGACTGTTAGGTCTGAAACTGCTCCCCTCTGCAGAGTTACCAGATTTAACAAATAAAAACACAAGTAATTTTTTTAGTATCAGTAGGTCTCATGTAATATTTGGAATCTACTTTTACTTAAAAGAATGTTTAAAATTTAACTAGGAGTCCTGAATTCTATCTGACAACCTTCCCTCTGTGTGGAGTCCCTCATTTCCCTAGTGTCAGAAAGCCAGCTCTACTAAAAAAAAAAGTGTGTAGGGTAGTGGCTTTCTTTTCTTTCCCCTAAGGAGGGGTAGAGGTCAGGGCAAGAATGAATATAAAAGGCAAGGACCATTTTGATGCTCAGATTCTATCAGCTACTGTTCACAAACCTGCCCTAGCCAGATGACTGCCTATGTTCTTTATTCTACCTTTGCTCAGGCAGTTTTTCTTTTCTGGAAAGCCCTCTCACTTTGTCTAGGATGTTTTCCCAGCTGCTCACCTCTTGGTGATTTCTGCCACGGAACCGCTTTGCAGCTCACCCAGTCTCATTTGCTAATGTATATTGTCATCTCTTTCTTAAACTAAGTAAATGCTTAGTTTAAGAAACTAAGAACATGTAGGCTCCAACTTTAAGTCAACAGAAGAATGGTTTTGCATGTTTACTGTTCCCTCTTGGTTAGCTCCATGTTTTCTGTTTCAGCTCTTAAGAGCTATGTTTTCTATGGAGGCTAGAGTTTTCTGCAAGGTCGAGTTCTGCACCAGAACTGTCCTGATGAAAGTCGATCATTCTAACACATTACAATATGTGTGTGTGTAGCAACATATAAAATAAGAGTTATATATGTGCACTGTTTTGGGTGTTCGATTATTTTTTAACTTTTGTTATATCTCAAATATTAATTGGTATTTTGGCCTATAGGTATTTGTGGTGATGTACTTCAATCCTAAATCTTTTCTGTGCCATGGAAAATTAGATATATTTTTAAATGTTCTCAATATAGTATTTGCTTAAATGCCATGAATGAATTTTATTGAAATAACAGTGAATTTATTGTGTATTCTGTCAAATATAAAAATATACATTCTGTCTGTAATAAACTTTATTCTTTGGTTCCTTCTCATGTATTTTGCAGATCCTTGCCTCATAGTATTCGATCTGATTTAGCAGATATCTGCTTATTTACTAAGGACGAACCCAATGTAACTCCTGAAAAAACGGAACGTTTTTATAAGAAGCTTTTGAACAAGCATGGAATTAAAAACATTTCTCAGGTAGGAAGCAGGCAATTAAGATTCAATTCAGTTGAAGTGATAAGTAATACATTGCTACGTTACCTAGTATTTCTCTCCGAAGAATTTAATTTTCTCTTCTTAATTTAATTCTCCCTGGCTTTAGGTAGGGGATAGTCCATCTTTCCTCTGACGGCTGAGCTGTCGAGGTTTGTTGATCCAAAAGCTCAATTGTATATCAGTAACTTTTATATCCAGAAGATTTTACAAATAGTTGTTCACTAGGTCATTTCTTTGTACTTCCAGAGCATCCTGTGTTTCCCTCTGACTTGATACTTCTCACCCTGTTTTGTAGTTGTTGATGTGGCTGAGGTCCTATCTCACTTGTCTCCATGTCTGTCCCCCACATTTAGCGTAATGCCTGGCACATTTTAGGCACTCACATGTTCACTAAAGTATGGTCCCAGGACATTTTAAACTCCGAACACACGTTGTTGCCCAAGTATTCCTTGTTGTTGTTCGAGTTCTTAACTTTTTATGTTTTTACTCTTTCTTATGTATTCTAGATTATCCCCTTTCGGACTTTAAAAAAGGAATATAAAGCCTACGAAGCCAAGCTCCGCCTCCTGGGGAGTTTTGACTTCTTCCTCACAGATGCAAGAATCAGGCGGCTCTTGCCCTCACACCTCGGGAGACATTTCTACAACAGAAAGAAGTAAGTTTCCGAGCATCTCTGGACTCGAGCAGCACGAAATCTGTAGATGTGTACGCATGGTGCTCTAAAAGCCTGTGTTGTTATACAGGGTTCCAGTATCTGTAAACCTTCTGGCCAAGAATCTATCCAGAGAGATCAACGATTCAATAGGCGGAACTGTCTTAAACATCTCTAAAAGTGGTTCTTGCAGGTAGGTAAAAGGCATCCATATGTATCTGTGTTTAATATTTAGTAATGATTTTATAAACATTTTTTACAAGGTAGTGTTAATGAAAACCAGATCCTTCTGTTAAAACTAAAATCCATTCCTTGGACGTATTCACTTCTCTGGAACAGTGCTATCTGATGGAACTTTCTACAGAGATGGTCTGTATCCCTGTTGTCTCCTCTCGGAGTCTTTAGCTATATGTGGCTGTTGAGTACTTGAAATGTGGCTACTGCTGCTGAGGAACTGAATTTCTAATTTTACTTGATTAATAAAATTTAAATAGGCACATGTATTGGATAAGGCACCTCTGGATTAAGGATAGCAAGGAGAAGGAGATTAATGCTTAGAGAACATTAGTAGTTTTGGGCTTTTGTGTTACCGGCATCATTATTATGCTTTGAAGTGAAGATCCACCTCAGTCCTGGTTTAAACATGTTAAAAATCATTTAAAAAATACTTAGTTTGCTGACTGGGGCATCTGTGGTATGGGGATGGGCAGAACTGTAGAGTACGATCCTTCCTCTCAAAGATGTCCCTGGAGCCCATATGTACCCAGTGGTCACACACACCCTAAAAAAGGACCACCAAGGTCTTGACTCATTAGGTAAGCCAGCCCTCAGCAGGTAAGGCAGAGTAGAGTTTGACTGAGTAAGACAGGTAGGCTCTGGTTTGGCCGCCTTCCTGCAGGTAGGAAGCCCTTTAATTGAGTGGCATTAGGCCAATGAGAAGAGTTGGTCATCAGGCCTGGTCCCCAACTCTCTGGTTATGGCCTGACATCAAAATCATGGTTCCGAAGAAGCTGCTAGCTACAAGGTCAGCAGCCTTGTTTGAAGATCAGTGAGTAGCCAGGAGAAAGGGGAGAGAGAGCACTGTGTATGCCGATAAAGAGTAGCAGTCTCCTGCCCCTGAGGTTTTTCCAAGCAAAACCCATAGCTTAAGGAACATTGTGGACAACTAATAAAAAAAATACAAAAATCTAAACTCTATTTTCATCTCCTTTCCTACTTTTTCTCGACACAGTAGTTTTTTGTCTTCCCTCTTCCCCTCCCACCTTCCCCTTTCCTCTCTCCACCCCCCGTACAGCCCTCTCCTCCTCCCTACTTGCTGTTTCTCCATCTAGGAGGCCAAAGGTGTGCTTACAGGCAGTTGGCAATGGGTACACAGAGTGGGCAGAGCCTCGTCTTTGGCTGGAAGGAGGCAGAAGCCCCAACCCCTCCCTCATCCTGCTTTGGAGACACCTGCCTTTCAGCTCCAATGGTGGGGAGGATGGGGACTGGTGGACAGGCAGCCCCAGTGGCTGAGCTCTGGGTACTTCTGGGCTTCTCACTGGGCTGTGTCTGCACTCTGCTCGACTGAAGAATGGGCTTGCTCTTGGCCCGAAGACTGATACTGTAGGAGGAAGGAGAGCTGTTTCTTTTAGAGGTGGCAGCTGGGTCAGGGCAGTGGAACTTTTATAAAGGCAGGAAGCAACTCTTTTGGGGGTCATTCCTTTCAGAACAGCCACTCCTGGGGATAATTGTCCTTAGAAAAGCTGTGGGCTGACTCAGTGACCTACGTTTTCTAGAATGAAGGTAGAACACCCATCTGACTCCTGGCCTCACACTGTTAAGTGCCAGCTCCTCAGTCACCTCTTCATTATGTGACATTTTAGGAGCAGAGTATTTCTAGGATGTGAAAGGTGGTGATCTTCCTTTAAAATATATTTAGAACCTAAAGTTCGTAATGTTTCTACATTAAAAAAAATTTTTTTGGATTGTATTTTTGTGTTCCTCATACCTGCCTGTGCTTTATTTTGAAGATTATTTTTTTTTTAATCTTATTTATTCATCTGAAACTTTATTAAATTGCAGCACCATACGCATCGGCCATACTGGAATGCAGGTTCAGCACATCATCGAGAACATTCTTACTGTCACGAAAAGGCTTTCACAGAAATTGCCAGAGGTAGAGTCTTACAGATGAATCAATTGAGCAATCATTTAAAAGAAACAAAACGTGGCGATTATATTCCTCTCTTTTTTTGTTGTTTCAGAAGTGGGAGAGCGTGAAACTCTTGTACGTGAAAACCGAGAGATCAGTTTCCCTTCCCATCTTTTCTTCGTTTGTCAGCAGTCGAGGTGAAGCCAAAGGAGTGCGCACCCCTAGTCAGAAGAAAAAAGTGAGCAGACTTTTGTATGCTTTGGAGACGTGATCAAGGTTGTAGATGCTGCCTCAGAAGAGACAGCGAGGTCGCCATCTCCGCCTGACTTTAACCTTTTAGTGGTTTTCCGGTGCTTGTGCTTTGTGTTCATTGTTCTCTTTTTACGTGTGACATTAGTTAATCTTGTATGGATAATATAGAGTATAACAGATATAGTTATTGATGTCAGGTGTTTACATTTTTACTTTCTCTTAAAAGGGCGTTGTAGGCTTAGAAGGGGCCTATTCAGTGGCCAGAGGAGCTAAAAAGAAAGAGGAAAACCAAAATCTAGTTTATGGAGTGCTCTGTTATTTATGGGCAAAGTTTAAGACTATGTTGAGCTAACACATACCTCTTGGTTTTTGGTTTTGTCGGTATTTGATGCCAACAGGTACCATTGCAAAAGAAGCCAGAATGAGAAAATTAAATTTTTTACTCTTTGTTGGACTGATCTCCTAGTTTATTCATTCTTTCTTTAGCCATGTTAATTATCTCCAATGAGTTTTTAATTTTGGTCTTTTGTTTTTTACTTCTAGAAGTTTCATGTTTTGTTTTTCAGATTGGCTGGACTTTTTTTTGGGCGGGGACGGTTTCCTGTTATGTATAGTCTTCTAATTTGTCTTAATTCTTGGAGCATGTTAAGTATAATTATGTAATAGTCATCTGATAATTCGAATAGAAGTGTTGGTGTTACAACCAGCCATCTCTGACTTCTGGTTCCTTATGCATTTGGTTATCTCTGACATGGCATTTGGAAAATTTTTTGTAGAAATGATTCTAGGTGTAGAATGAAAATTCTTTCTCCAGAGTCTGACATTTATGTCTGCCAGGCACCTTGGGGTACTTTGGAGCACTCTCAGTCTGCACCACCCGAAAGCACATTCAAGGCCAAAGGGTCCCTGAATGACAAAGCAAACCATGACACTAAATTTTCACATCTCTGCTTCCTCTTCATCTCTGCCTTGAGGGTAGAACTCATTGGGATCCCCAGCTTTTCGTGGGAGGAGTTTCCTCGTAGAATCTTTACCTAGTGTGGATGCTCAAATTTGATTTTCTTTCACCTTGTCCCCCAACCCATGCACCCACCTAGGTCCTACAGAGCTATTAAAACAGAAGTCAGGGATCAGCAGATACTCTCTGGGCAAAAATGGATTCTGGGCTCCCTTACCCCAGTGGGTCCTTATTAATAATTTCCTACAGTGTAATCAGCTCAAAAGGTGCTTTTATGAAAGAAAAAAATTAAAAACATTTTGCCCTGCTTTTTTACTTGGAAAGATGATCCAAAATAACATAGACTGCTATTATCAGAAGCAGAAAGAAAGTCTGGATTTTATGCTGTTTGTCAGCAGATTCAGTTGAGGGCTTTGTGAAGTTGGAATTTTTCTGGTTTTGGTAACAGCTTTATTGAGATGTAAGTCACATCATATACTGCGCGATTTATGATCATTCTTAACTCACCTATAAATGAAGTTGACTTTCACAAAAATCTTGACTGCATACTTCCAATATCCAGATTCTGAACACCAATACATAATTTACCATGTAAAATGCAACTGGCTAAGACTCAAAAACGAAGTGGAGTTGGTGTTCAGGTGTTGGTAGTAGGGTTTGTTTGCTCAGCTTGTACAAGTCAAGGCTCTTTGAAGGAGCTTGTAAGTAATCATAACTGTAAGTGCTGAGTCTCGGCCATTTGTTTTCCAACAGAAATATCCCCTCCTAAAATTATGTTTTGTGTTTTTTTTTTGGTAGGACGCAAAGAAAATGCAAAAACAGAAAGAATATCATCAAAAACAAAAGGAGAAGAAAAGAAACAAAAGGCTTATGAAACAGGCTAGAAAGGTTGCATCAGTCCTGCCTACAAAGGAGGCAGCCCCTAAAACAAGTGATACCCCAGTGAAGGACCCTGAAGCCCAGAAGAAAGAGACTTCCAAGCCTGAGAAGAAAGAGACCCGCAGAGTAAAGGCCCAAAATAAAGTGCAAGATGAATCTGAAGAAGAAATTCCACAATTGGTCCCAATAGGAAAATCTCCTGCCAAAGAAAATGTAGAGGTATGTTTACTAATGTTTTATATTCATCATGGAGTGATTCAGGTGCCACTCTGTGTCAGACAGGCATGGCTGAGTGATGACTGTATGAAGTGTTAACATTTGGGGACACTATAGAAATCTATTTCAGGGAAAACTTACTCTACCAAAGATTTTGAAGTAATAGATAAAAAATACTTGGGTAAACCTCAGAACCCAGGAGACAGTTACCATGACAAACTTGACCCTTATTTTAAAGACCGGAGTAACGTGTGCTAAACACAACCTTGTATGTCCTTGGGAATCCAGGGAGACATGACCATGTTAATAATTCTTAAAAACATTGCCCATGGTTTTAAAAAGGAAGCCAGGGTGGACATTTGGGCAGTGGTTTAGTTTCTGCAGGTGAGTCCTGGATCAACTCCTAATTAGTCTTAGAAAACTTACAGAAGTGTGGGCCCTGGACTTGCCCCTAAAACCTTTCTAACACCCGAACCCAGCAGTTTTTCGCAGAAATCTGACTTCATGGGTTTCAGAAAAGATGATTTAAAGAAACCGTTTTTCATTTTTTTGGTCTTTTGATCATTTTTTTTTTTCTCATACTCATAGTCTCTATCCTATTGGAGGAAGACCTTTTGAAAACAAGGGGAGACATAGGTCCTTACGAGTCTAGAGGGCTGACATCCCACCACACCCTCACTCTGTGGCGGACAGGACTTATGGCCCCTGTGGGCACAGCCTGCCCTGGGGGTCCCGCGGCTGTTACTGTGCTTTACCTGTTTTGCATTTGGTCTAACAGTAACCTTTAAAATCTTAAACAATATTATAATTTATGTCTATTAGTGAAAATATTCTTTTTAAAGTGACCCCAAAGCACTACTGAATTTATCAGTATTCCTAAAGTTAAGATAAATGGTCAGTATATTAACTATATAATTATTCTTAGAAAACGTAAGCTGTTTTGGTTATAATGGGGCTGGCAGGTAATATGTTGGAAATTAAAGAGTGGAAAGTGTAGCTGACAGGGTGATGCATGTCAAGTCCTGTAAAAGCGCTTATGCTCTTTGAACCCACCTAGGAAGTATGATCAAGGTGATAAATATGCATAAGTTTCATCATCATTCACTATAGAAACAAAAAATGTCCTGTTCTCTTGCAGTAGTTTTTTGTAAAGTTATTGAAAATAATGTTTTTTAAGAGTTTATACTGCTTAGGAAATATGAATGAAATAACTGGGAAAAGGGCATAATACTTGGCTTTTAAATACATACCTACCCGTGGGGGAAGGGTAGTAAGAGTTAACACTGTATTATTAAGGAGTGTTTTATATTTGATGTTTTTCAGATTTTTCATAATCTATCATTTTATATTTTACTCTTAAAAGTTTTGTTGATGTTGGTTGGGTTTTTTGGTCTCTGCCCCACTCCATGAGCAAGGAGTTTGTAGCTGAAGGTGACAGAGAGTCAGGAGTATGCCACAGGTTGTCTTGCTGTGCTCCTGCAAGGTGCTTCCAGCAGGCCCTACACTCAATCACTGGGAAAGATGGTTTCCCCTTTGATTGGACCGTCAGGGTCCTCGTGGAGTTACATTGTCAGATGGTTTTCTTTACTCCCCCAGACTTAAGTTTTTTCTTTTACCTAGATACAAAATCATGCCGCAGGAAAGAAGTCTCCACAGAAGGGTAGAAGAGGAGGGAAGAAGAGGAAGGCCTTAGCTTTGGAGACTCCGAAAGTGGCAGAGCCCAAAACCCCAGGGAAAGGCCCAGGGAAGAAGCCAAGAATCACAGAAGAGGCAGAGAAGGAACAAAACACGCCCTTGGGTAAAAGAGACCCAAGACAGACACCCAAAAAGCCAGAGGCCAAGTTCTTCACTATAGCTAATAAATCTGCAAGAAAAGCTCCCCAAACTGCCAAACAGTGGTCCAAAAAACCCAAAGTGCCCCAGTCAACCTAAAATCAGTGACTCAACCAAGAGGAAACAGCAGAGCTGCCTGGGTATTTTGAAAAATACCTGGGTCCTGGCCCCCATCAACAACCTTCTCCCAGAGTGAGGCTTACACATAAATATATGTAAAACCCTCCACAAGTAATTCTGATATATGTTCGTGAGTGTAAGAAACAGTAGCTTGAATCCATTTTTAAAATTGTTCTTCCATGTTTTTGCTAACATAATAGAGGGAAAATACAGTGCTTTCCTGTGATTGTGTTTTTTTATTAAAGTGTTAACATTTGCTTCTAAGTAAACTGTTTGCATTCTGTATCTTGTTAGTTTTACTTGAATGCCTATGATGTGACCCTTATCTTTAAACCGTTTATTTATACAGGCCTCAGTACAGCAGTCTGTGCAAAGATTTTCGAAGCTCGTCTTTTAGGCAGGCAATGGGCTCGCTGCATGCACATCAGCCGTGGAATTCATGTTAAGTCTCAGGTCCTTGGCCCTGGTGCCAGGACAGTGTATCTTGATGGGTCTTGGCCAAGTAGTGGTCAGCCAAGGGTGTAAAGCACTGAGTTAGCATCGTTCGATGAGGGGCATTAGCATGGAGCCATTTATAGGGACACCAGATTGCATCCTGCCTGCTAGAGACAAGAAAATACCTTCCACAAGCCCTCCCATCTTTCTCCAGATTGTCCCTCACCCTACGTGGATTTACTTAGATGTGGCACCTCTAGGAAAAGGGACCTAGAAGAGGAGACTGTTAGATTTGGGTGACTCTTCAGCATGCTGAGGCAGTGCATGCCTTCTCAGGTCCGGGGCCTTTCATTGGATATGAGTTGGGGTACACTTTTCTGGTAGGAGGTGAGAGATCCAGCATGCGTAATGCAGGTGGACCAGCGTGAGGCGTGCTTCCAGAAAACATGGATTTTCAGATAGCTGTTGCTTTTTAGCACAAATTAAACTGTAACATTAACTTTTTAAATCATGAAAACCTCTAAAATACAAAATAATTTGTAATTCTGCTGTCCTTTTAGGGTCTTAAAAATGAATATGCATCTAATGTGTGTTGTGGGGGTTTAGCTTAATTGATAGGTTTTCCATGGAAACTAAGTCTGCCATTTGGCATAAGGCAAACTCTCATGCATAATCAGATAAGCTGTTCTTTAGAGTCCACATGACAGTTTTCTGGGATAGTTGTGTGGTTTTCTGATCCCATCCTTTAGTTATTGTGCAGTTTACTGCCCGTTGAGTATGATGTGGGTGTTTACAAAATCTTCCTGTTGCACTGTGCATCCAGTTTCTCTCTAATAAATTCTCATTGTTTTCTATGTTGGAAAACATTTATTTAAGTTTCTTGAGCAAGATGCTAATTTTTTTGACAATGAAAGGCCACAGTTGAGGAATTGGTGCTAATTCTGATTTGCAAATAAGAAAGTCAAATTGAGTGCTTGATTTCCAAGACTTAAATATAGGGGACACCTTAACCTGGTGGCTGAAAGGGCTGTGGTCTACCCAAGGGGCCAGAAAAGTACTGGAAATCTATGCAGTGTATTATTAGCTCTTGTGGGTTAAGAGGTTGAGTATGTGGCTGATGTTTGTTTCATCGGAAATCAGCGTTGGGTTTCTTGATCCATCCTCCATACCACAGAGATTTAATGGACAAACCCAGATCTGATGGGAGTCATTTGCAATATTTTTGTTCTGAAAAAGGACCTGAAATTTAATTTGTTTTTTAGGAAGTGTAATGAGCATCAAAATTTTTTATGTTTTTCAATGCCTTGAATGTATTTAAGACAGTTCTAATAAAGGTCACATTGTATTTCATAATGTCCCTGAGAAATATTTAAATGAGGGTACAAAGAAATTTCTGAATCATAGTATCTGATCACCAGACCAAAAACCCTTAATCTATTCAGTTCATGGGTGTATTTAAGGGTTTAAAATAACAAAGAACTTTTTTGTCATTTAAATATTGACGATTCTGCACTACTTTTTTTCCCTTAAATTATACTGTTTTTCCTTCCTGTAACTAGTGTGTTAATAGTAACACCACCAAGATTCTCAATTAAGACTTTATGAGCCTAAGAAGTTCTCAAGCCTTGGATGTTATATTGCATGTGATTAAAAACCACAAATAAAATTCTGGTTAAAGTAAAATAATGGTCCTAGAGAGAGAATGGCAAATTATTTAGGTGGTTATATATAATCCCAGATTCTACGTCTTAGTAAAACACTGTCTAAGAAGTATTAACATCTGTTTGTATAATTTTTTTTTTGTATGACTCATTTTCTATACTTGAAGTGGCAGGAAATAATCAGGGCATGGGTATAATTTCGACTCACCTAGAAAGATGTCTCTCAGCTTTCCAAAAGACATTCACTAAGAATATGAATTAGACACTCATCTTTTCATTATAGATGTCCCTCAAAATTCTTTTTTCCAGTGAACTCAATCATACAATGACACCATCTCAAAAACATTGAACTCAGCCATTGAGCCATGAAGTTACACCCGTTTTCATTATATTCATTCAGCCACCCACATATTCACACATCCTTTTGCCAGTAAGTTCCTACAAAGTGCCAAGAACAGCACTAGACTTGGAACAGGAACACATAAAACAGCTTTGAACTTCAAGAGAGTCCCTGTCTGGTTAATGGCATCCTCAGAATTAGAATCTGGTTTGCATCTCATGCAGAGCCCCTGGCAACCACTGATCTGTTTATTGTCTTAATTTTGCTTTTTTTAGAATGTCATCTTTGGACTCATACAGTATATAGCCTTTTCAGACTGGCTTCTATCATTTAGTCATAAGCAATTAAGATTACTCCATGTCTTCTCAAGGCTTGATAGCACATTTTAGTGCTGAATAATATTCCATTGTCTGGGGGATTAGATAATGGGGATTAGAAGATTGTTTTTAAATATGCCTGGCCAAATGAAAGTCCCTCCTCCTCCCTTGACTGACATGTGAGGGTCCCACCATGGAAATGACACCCATTCACCTACTTACTAGAAATCCCACCAATCAACAGGCTCTACATGGTAGCCCTTCAGTGCCTCACTCTGAAATGTGAAGGGAGAGCCCAGAAACTAGGAACGTTTAGGAACGCTTCTGAGTGATCTACAAATTCAAAAAACTGTAGAGGAGACTGTGCGGAGCAGCAACAGAAAAAAAAATGTCCTTCGGCTTACATTTAACAATCTCAGAAATGTAGGCGATATATTGCATACCTGAAATTAAGTATAGGATGTTATAAAGAATTGGTAAGAAAAAGCAAGAGCTCTTAGAAAATAATGATGGCAGAAATTAAAAATCCAATATTTCTTTATGATAAAAGTAATGCTATGTTCAAGAAGAACCATTTATCATCAGAAAAAAAAATAGGACAATGTCAACAATAGAAAAAAAATTTAAGATACAATAGAAAGAGACAGTGGAACATCTTACTGTCCCTAAAACTTGATAAAAAGAAGTCTATTCCATATATACAATAGAATATTACCCAGCCATAAGAAGAGATGAAATACTACCATCTGCGACAACATGGATGGACCTCTAGATAATCATGCTAAGCAAAATAAGCCAGACAGAAAAAGTTGAAAACCACATAATGTCACTTAAATGTGGGATATAAACCTAAAAGCAACAAACAAATATAACATTCATGGACATGGACAATAAACTAGTAGTTACTAGAGGGGTGGGGGGAGGTAGATGGAGTAAATGGGTCAAATATGTGGTGACAGAAAGAAATCTAACTATGGGTGGTGAACACACAATGCAATACATATATGCCTTGCTGTTGAATTGTATACCTGAAATGTACTGGATTTCATTAACCAATTGCACCATAATAAAAACAATTTTTAAAAAAGTCAATAGGAAACCGACGTTGGCAGTGATTTTTTCTCAGTGGTGAGATAATAATGACCTTTCTTTTTAGCTCAATCTTTCTGTATTTTTTAAAATTTCACCAAGATATATGTATTACATTATAATTTTAAAAATTAAATGGTTAAAAAATAAAATTGCCTTTATATATATATTAATATCCCAGTGACTTAGTGACAGGTTACAAGAAATGAAAATATATTCCCAAAAGAAGATATGTCCCCTACAGAGCAGAAGGAGGTAGAAGATGATATTCAGCCCTTCTGTGGATATTTCATACAGACCATTCCTTGATATTATTTTTAAAACAATGATAAACATTTAGTCTTGATTTTTTCATCATTGAAAAAATACATTCCCATGATATTTTTGAAATGTCTTGCATTTCTGAGATGGGATATAATAACCAAAGCCCACTAACTCACAAACATAAAGATGAATGGTTTTATAATAGTCTTTTTTTCCCAAATAAATAGGACTTTTCATATTTACCTCTATTTCCAGTTTATATTTTTTCCAAGTTTTTTCAATAAAATTTCTTTTTCAGTGAAAAAAAAAAGAGTAAACTTTCATTTATCCTATCTCTTTAATTATCTAAATATTTGTAATGGCCCCAAACTGGAAACAGCCTAAATATTTATAAATGAGGGGATAGGCAAACAGTGATCTATCTAAACCATGCAATACTACTCAACATAAAAAGGAACAGGCTCTTGATACTCAAAACAACACGAATGAATCTCAGAATAATTATCCTAAGTGAAAGAAGCAAGACAAAAGATTACACCTGTGATGCTATTTATTTAAAAGGCAAAGTATAGTTACAGAAAGCAGATCAATGGTTGCTTAGGTGTAAAGGGGAGGGAGGCATTACATTCCAAAGGGGCTCAAAGAAACTTTGGGGGGCAATGGATGTTGTTTTTTTTTTAAATCTTATTGTGCTGATGCTTTCACTGATGTGTATGTGTGTGTGTGTACAATAGATATATATGTCAAAACTCATGTGCCATTTTTTGTGCCTCCTTATGTCTCCATTAAATCATGAGTGAAGAAGCACAGAGTAAATGAGTATAAGCAATGTTTCCCAAATCTTTGCTGATGTTAAGAAGCCTCTGGGTGCCATGGGACATCCACACTCCTGGTCCCACTGCCAGAGGCTTCGTGAAGCACCGGGTGAGTTGTACTGTCAAGAACCCGAGAGATCCTCATGTTCAGGGAAATTGGAAGACCCAGGTAGAAACGGGCTGTAGGAGGCCAAACCATCATTAGGTGAAGCCAGATAAACAGCCAGGAGGAAACAGAACCATGATTTCCTGTTTCACACAGGTACATAATCATTAACCACCATATAACACTTGCCCCACCTGTTCTCTTTGTTAAGGAGTTTTCTCGACCCCTCAGTGTCTTATATCATCTGGTTAATTGGGAGCAAGCCACGCTGATAGATGAAAATGGCTTTCCATGGACATCCATGTTATTGCAATTATCCAATCAAAATCCTATCTCCTATAAAAGTAACGACACAAGGAGGTAGCAGTGTTCAGTGTTTCAGCTTGAAGGGTGTTTGCTGGTTTCTGTTCTGGAAGAGCTGCGTTTAATACCAGGTAAAGCATGTTATCTTTTTTTTTTTTGTAATATATAAAAGTAATGATGTGTTTTGAAGTCATTAAAAACACTCCTTTTTGTCTATTTAGAATCACTGAATTGCGTTTTCTCAGATGTTTCTCTTTATGCCTTTTGTTGGTTTTCTTTTCTCTTAATTTGTCAATGTTCTTTGTGTATGAGTGATCTTATTTTTTTTTTTTGTCTTTTCTGTGTATAAAATGTGTTCTACCATCTGTCACTGACAAAGTTAGGACTTTGTCTCTGGTGTCTTGTGGCATTCAAGGCATAAAAATAACCTTTAAAGCATCTCTTTCATTTTTTTAGGGAAACTCAACATTCTTTCCTATTTAGCAAGTCTGAAAATATACAAAACATGCCTTCAATCTAAGGAACTAAATAAAACCAATAGAAATGGAGGAGAAATTTAATAAGGACTTATAAAAAAACAAATTTGAAAGCAAATGCTATATTTGTGGATAAACCTAAAAGCATGCTTTTGGAAAATGTAACAAGTACCTAAATCTTTAGCAAACCAATAAAAAAGGAGCATTTCACAGGCAGGAGCAAAACCAATCTCCGTCACATGACATAAAAAGATGACAATGAATAGAATCTTATTAGAGCAAAGTTTCTGAATTTTTTGAAGTTCTTCAAGGTTACATGCAAACATCACATAATGATATTTTCTCGAGTTTTTTTTTCCTGAGCTGACAACTCCATTTATTTATTCCTCCATTTTGTTTTCAACAGCAGAGAGAGAGAGAGAGAGAGAGAGAGAGAGAGAGAGAGAGAGAGAGATCTAATGGTAAAACTATTTGTTACCCAGTTATGAGGCATTCAAAGGCTTGATATATTTGTTACATATTATACAATGAAATAAAAAGCATAAACATAAAGATTAATTGGGAAATAAACACAAAGAGGTAAATTAGAATATAAAAATGAATATAAAGATGAACTCAATTAGTGGAGTCTGTCAAAAAGGAAGTCTTAGTATTATGAAAATACTATGTCTTCCTGTGAAATTGTGTCGTCAAAATTCCTATTAAAACCCCAATTTATCTAAATATGTTGAGGGTGGTACCAGGAGAAGTCTGAAAGACAAGTTGATGGAGAACACTTCCAATAACATCACAAAACAGGACCTAAATCAGCATAATTTGGGACTGGCGAATTACTAAATAAGAGAATGTTTCAAAATAGATCAAAGGATTAGAGTCTTAATTAATATGATAAAGGTGACATTTTAAAATACTGAGAAAGATTGAAATATTCCATACATGGCATAGGTTTGTTATTTGTTTTAGAGATAAGCCTAGAGTCTTATCTCATAAAATAGTATAAGAATTATCAACGGATTAACATGAATACACGTAGGTGTCAAAACGCCCTTTAAAACCTTATGGTGAAGCATTACTACTTAATTAAATAAGTGAGTGTTTTTGAAATGTTTGTTTCTTTAAACCAAATGCATACAGAACCAGTATTCACTAGTCCAGTGGGTTACACGTTTTGGGGAAAACAAATCACATTAAAGGATAGGGGTGACTCCTTAGAGTCAGTTGAGATCATGGCTTTTAAACTCATAACTTAGAAACCAAGTCCATCTTCAGATGGGCCCTGTGTGGTCCTGAGGCAGCAGGCAGCCCATCTGTCTGTTGTCATGCCACCAGGGACAAAAGCTGCCTCATGGCTCTGCCCTTCACTCTGGCCCTCACAAGTGGCCCTTTGAAGTCTGGTGAGCTCAAGAATCGCCCATGTCAGTTCACTCAGGCAAGGTCATCAGTGGGAAACACCTAGAAGCTTTTTTTCCCCCTCTCACATGTCAAACTTTGCACCTAGGTCTTCTCACCGGCAGAGGAATGCTTTGTCTAGAGAGCACATTGCTTTTAACATGTGTTCCATGATACCTGTGTCTAAATGAATGGAGCTCTTGCTTTGTGTTTCAGTCTGCCTATATATGAATAATATTCTTAACGTTATTGATATTCCAGTAAAATGCAATGTTCATCCTGAGTTTACGTGCCCCCTAGCAAATCTCAGGTATATGATTGTGTCCTGATTTAGAGGTGGTCTCCCAGGAAATGACCCAGATGCTGTACTAGATAGCATCATGAAGGTTCTTGAAAGAAATACTTAAAGTACATTAAGAATGTATTGTTTTTTGTTGTTGTTGTTGTTATTTAGTTTTTAAAGGAATATATATTTATTATCTCTGATTTCTAGCAACCTTTCTTGGGAGTCAACTTCTAGATTGTACTAGTCATTAGCCCTTCATATTATACCATCAGGACACTTGATAACTCATAACACATGGAATTAAACACTTCATTTGAAAGCAATGAGTTGCCAAATGGGGCGACAGGTCCCCAGTCCACCTTTTGACTCACTGACCTCAATCTTTCTTGCCGCTTAGTCTTTGCAGATGACACTCATCATGGTCACCGCGACTCAAAGTGATAATCCTTGGATATGGTTTCAGAGAATAATGCAGAAGGGATATTCAAGTGGAATCTGCAGACGTTTTGGTTCGTTCATTGAATCGATAATTTTGATTTCTGGGCTCGTGGTGGCTTTCCACTTAAGTTGTACAACTTTCTCTCTTTCGATGACAGTGATTATATCCAGTGTTACATTTTTCCTCATTCGTGAGCTGATGGCTGTGTACGAACGATACTGGTGGACAGAGGAAATCACCACTATCCAACTAGGAGAATTATCAGGGTGGTTCATTAACCAGGATCAGATTGATGCCTTGGTAAAGCAGAAATCGACAGATAGAACCACAGCTTGATCTTACATGAAACCTGGATGTCTCTGGGCCTTTGAGCCTTTTTAAAGTCTCTTGAGCACTTTTAAATAGAAATAAATGCTGGCTTTAAAAACTTTCTCAGCTTTTGAATGTTCTTGTTTCCAATTGCCTCTGTGAAAACTTTCTTCCTGCAGAAGTCCTTGTACTTTCAAATTCCTGTCATCTGGCTCAGCAGTTTCTTGCTGGTTGTTGAAACTCCCACCCGTCTTCCTACCAGCACTGAAGATCCAGCTGCTTCCTCTTACTCTGGCTCTTCATGTCACCTCCTGCAGATTTTAACGTGCACAGAGGTGACCCATCCAAGACCACAGTTGCCCAGCTCACAGCCTGCCTCACCTGCAATGTCCTGTTCTTTTCTTCCCCATCAGTTACCTACTTCCATGGCAGTGTCCTATAAAATGGTCACCACTGCCACCTGTGAGGCCCAAAAACACCACTCCAAAAATCCACACTCAGAACCCCCATTTTTTTTTTTACCACATTCCACTCATAATTAGTCACTTACTCTCATATCCTTCCCCTGAATTTCTCTAAGATGATGAAATTCTTCAGCACTTAGTTGCCCTGGTCTTCTCATGACCCTACAGCACCCTGACTTCTTCTTGCCCCTTTTGGATTCTCTCTTAAAAAATACTCTTTACCTTTCACCCTCTTAAGATTCTACATGCACAGTTACATGTGAACCTGAACTATCTGTCATGTACAAGAATCCATTGAGGTAAACATGTTGGAACAAATCGCACAAGGTTGACAAGATTCCTGTGAAATCATAATGGCTAATAGGAATGGAGTCACGTGACGGTGCCTCCTTCAACTGCTGGTTCTCATTCCCTCAGCTCAGGCAGATGCTTGATTCTTTCCTGAGATATCTAAGGTCCTTCTCCCCAGATCGATATTGGGGATTCCACCAGGAAATGTTGATTTACTCTGCTGCCCACTCCCCCTAGCTATGCCACCCATAAACCAGCCCTTCTGAACAGCCCTGAGTGCCTCACTCTGGAAATACAGGGAGAGCCCAGAAACTAGAATCTTTGGGGAAAGCCTCTGCCACATCTGCCAACTCAATGGACTCCACAGAACGCAGAGACAGTGCAGGCAGCAGAATACAGAAAAAAATATCTTCAACTTGTAACTGACACGTTCAGACAATTGGGAATTAAAAATAAGGGCAGGAAAAAATTTTAAACATTTTGTATGATAAAGCTGAAGTGGTATATCAAGGAAAATCATTATAATGGGGAAACCCCAAAAACAATATCTAATAATAAAGGATTTTTAAAAAATCATATGCTGTATGAGATGAAACATTCACCACCATGAAAACGAATGAGAAAAAGATATAAACAATAGGAAATCATTGTTTCTGCGGGGCAGGGTAATTAATGTCCTTCATTTGTGCTTGGATGTTTCCTATATTTTCCAAAATTTCCTCAAGACTTTGTAATCTAAAAAACCAAACTATTAAAAAATAAAATCGCTATGATATTGTATATATGAATACATATATGTATATTACAGGAAGCGACAGCATATTACAGAAAGGTGAGCTTCATCTAGCAGCTGACTGTCTGGGATCCAGCTGTTCTGCCAGTCTTTCATACAAGAAACTTTCTGGCATTATTTTTTAAATGGCTATATACACCATCAAGACCCTTCAGTGCCACCCATACTACCCATCCCCAGTCTCACACAGCATAAATCCAGGACACTTGATAATTTTGGGTGAATGGATTTCAAAACTTCAACCTCTGATTTATCAGACCTTAAGTTTTTCCTTCTAATCTCTGCATAATCCTATCTTCTCAAGTTTATAACCGAAGGAGCTGGTTGCTGAGAATATGGCAGGAATGGTTTCCCCAGAATTTTCCCAAATGTATCAGGGCCTTTTAAAATACTGGATTAATCATTTTGCTTGTGGAACTTTCTGTGGCAGCTCTCTTATCTAATCATATACCTTTTCTCTTGCAATGATAAAATGGCAGTTTCTGGAATTGCTTTTATTGTTATTGCTGTGATGTTTGCCTTGTGTGAGCATGCCAAAACTCAGAAAATTCACTTTTCAGCTTAGAAGAATTACTGAACCTTAAAAACACCCAGAGGCTCAGAAGTAACTATTGCAAAATGGAAACAAAAACAGCAAGCATCGGACTATAACGTTTATTAAACCCACTTATCTTTGGGCCTTCGGGCCTTTTTAAACTCCTGTGAACATTGTTTTAAATAGAAATAAACTCCAGCTTCCAAAAAGCTTATCTGATTTTGGAGTGTTCTTGTTCCCTATTGCCTCTGTGAAATCTCTTATTTCTTTCTGCAAAAATCCTTGTTCCCTCAAATTTATGTCAGATGAAAGAATCCGTTTCTTCCTCCTTGGTGCTGTAACAACCAACCTTCTTGCTCTCTTTCAGCCGTAATTGAAGATCTGGCTGCTGCCTTCTCACTCTGGCTCTTCACGTCACCTCCTGCAGATTTTAATGTGCACAGAGGTGACCCATTCAAGACCATAGGTGCCCAGCTCAGGACCCTCCTCACCTGCAATGTCCCGTGCTTCCCCATCACTTACTTCCATGGCAGTGTCCTCCACGATAGAACTCCAAAACGTCATTGCAGACACCTCATTCCCTTACCACGCAGCCCCTCTTGTCCTCGGAAACCTTCTCTTGTACCCCTCGCCTGACAATTCTCAACTGTCGTGGAGTTCCCCAACCCTTTGATGTCTGCCTCTTCACTGTCCCACAGTGCATGGACATTCTTCTTGTCCGTCGTGGGCTCCCAACCTTTTGCCCACTTCTGGACCTCCTGTATATTCCTGGCACCTTCGTCGAACTACACAAACTTTACACACATCCAAGAAGCCAAACCTCCTGGAGCAAGTGATACAATGATGTGCCCTTAAAATCAAGACTGGTAAGCTGAAATGGGTGTCCCTACAGCTGTCCCCTATTTCCTCGTGCTGCCCCATTCTCTGCTGCCCAGGCTGACAACGAGCAGCTTCCTCTATGAGAACACTGCCTTAAAGACATATCTTCTTTGACTTTACAGATAAATTTTACCAAATGTTCAAAGAAGAACCAACACCTAACCTTCTCAAACTATTGCAAACAAACGAAGAGGAGAGAAGGCTCCCAATCTCATTTTACAAGGCCAGCATTAGCCTGATATCAAAGACACTACCAACAAAGAAAATGATATGCCAATATCTCTGATGAACATAGATGCAAAAATCCGACAAGATATTAGGAAACCAGATTCAGCAATATGTTAAAATGACTATACACCATGATTATGTGGGATTTATTCCTGGGATGCGAGGCTGGTTTGGTGTCTGCAAATCAATGTGACATACCCCACAAACAAAATGAAGAATAAAAATCACGTGATCATGCCAATAGATACAGAAAAGGCATTTAATGAAATTCAATATTCTTTTATGATTAAAAAAAAAAACCTCTCAGCAAAGTGGGGATTGAAGGAACATACCTCAACATAATAAAGGCCATGTATGACTAACCTACAGTTAATATCATACACAATGTGAAAAGGTGAAAGCTTTTTCTTTAAGATCAGAAATAAGACAAAGGATGTCCACTTGCGCCACTTTTATTCAACATAGCATTGAAAGTCCTAGCCACAGCAGTAAAAAAAGCAAAAGAAAAGGCAACCAAATTGAAAAGGAAGTAAAAATTCCAATATTTGCAGATGGTATTATACTATATAGAGAGAACCCTAAAGAGTCCACTAAATAACTATTAGAATAAATAAATTTAGTGAAGTAGCAGGACACAAAATAAATATTGAGAAATAGGTCACATTTTATACACCAATAATGAAATATCAGAAAGAGAAAATTTTAAAAAACAATTCTATTTGCAATTGCATCAAAAATAATAAAATGCCTAGGAATAAATTTAACCAGAAAGGTAAAAGACCTGTACTCAGAAAACTGGAAGACGCTGAAGAAAGAAATTGAAGAAGATATAAATAAATAGAATCATATGCTATGCTTATGGATAGAAAGAACTGACATTGTTTAAATGTTCTTAGCACCCAAAGCAATCTACAGATTCAAGGCAATCCCTATCAAAATACCAATGGCATTCTTCTCTAGAACTAGAACAAATAATCCTAAAATTTATATGAAACCCAAAAGACCTAGAATAGCCAAAGCAATCTTGAGAAAAAAGAACAAAATTGGAAGGATCACGCTATCTGATATCAAACTATACTAAAAGCATTATAGCAGTCAGTATGGCACTGGCACAAAAACAGGCATGTGGATCAATGGAAAAGAGTAGAAGACCCCATAAAGAAACCCACACCTATATGGTTAATGAACTTATGACAACGGAGGCAAGAATATACAATGAGGTAAAGACAGTCTATTCAATAAATGTTGTTGGGAAAACTGAATAGATGACTGCAAAAAAAAAAATACCCACCACAATATAGAAGAATAAAGTCAAAATGAATTAAAGACTTAAATTTAAGACCCCAAACCATAAAACTCCTAGAAGAAAACATAGGGAATAAACTCTTTGGCATCAATCTTGGTGATATTTATTTGAATATATCTCCTTAGGCAAGGGAAACAAAAGAAAAAATAACAAATGGGACTACGTAAAACTAAAAAGTTTTTGCACGGTGAAGGAAACCAACAACAAAAATGAAAAGACAACCTACGAGAGAAGATATTTGACAATGATACATCCATTAAGGGGTTAATATCCAAAATATGTGAGGAACTCATATAATTTAACACATCCAAAAATCTGATTAAAATGTGGGCAGAGGACCCAAATAGACTTTTCTCCAAAGAGGACATGCAGATGGCTGATGGACATAGTAAAAGATGCTCACCATCACTAATTATCACGGAAATGCAAATTAAACCACAACAAGACATCACCTCACACCTGTCAGAATGCCTATCATCAATAAATCAATAAGTATTGGCGAGGATGTGGAGAAAAGGGAACCCTCATGCACTATCAATGGAGTTGCAAATTGGTGCAGCCAGTATGGAAAATGGTATGGAAGATCCTCAGAAATTTAGAAATAGAACTAACATATGACTCCCCAATTTCTCTTCTGTTTATCCAAAGAAATCCAAAAATTCTAATTCAAAAAGATATATGCACCCCTATGTTCACTGCAGCATTATTTGTAAGAGCCAAGATATGGAAGGAACCTAAGTATCCATCAATAGATAAATGGATAACAAAAGTGGTACACACACACACACACACACACACACACACACACACACACACAGAGGAATATTACACAGCCATAAAAATGAAATGTTGCCCTTTATGACAATGTAGATGGACCTAGAGAGTATTATGCTAAGTACAATAAGTCAGACAGAGAAAGAAAACTGATTTTGCTTATATGTGACATCTAAAAAACAAAATAAATAAAACAGAAACAAACTCATAGAGAACAATGCTTGCCAAGTTGGAGGGGAGTTGGGATGGTTGAAAAAGGAAGAGATTAAGAAGTACAAATGGGCAGTCATAAAAATAGTCACAGGGATGTAAACTACGACATAGGAAATATAGTCAATAATATTGTGATAACTATGTATGGTATCAAATGGGTACTAGCCTGGGTGACCATAATGTCATACACTCGAAACCAATATAATATTGTATGTCAGCTGTGATTGAAAATAATAAGTAAATACATTTTAAAATAAAAAAATACTATTGTCACAAATGAGTCCACATATAACTTGTGAAATCTGAACAATGTCAGTTTCTTGGTTTCAATATGTTAACTTTGGAGAGGCTGGGGGAAGGGCACGTGGGACTTCTTAGCAACTTCCTGTGACTCTATAATTATTTCAAAATAAAGAGTTAAAACATTTTAAATGGTATTTAAACACAAATTATTGAAATAAACGATATCAGGTTTTCTAATTTTGCATTTTAAAGGGACCCCCAAAATGCTATTGTAATTATAAAAGTTGGCCACAGGGTGTCACTAGTGGCCTGGCATGGCCTTCTAAAAAAAAATTCCCGCCTGGGAGCAAGACTCATCCTTCGTGAGGAAAGAACTTGGCCATCTTAAAAAAATAACTAATTATAAAACTGCCATATTCAAAGACAGTATTTTTTTTTAGAAAGGGAGTGTTTTGAAATCCCAATGCTTTACCTTTTTTTCCTTTTTTTTTTAGGTGAAAACACAGAAAAACTCTAATAAAAGGAATAGAGTTTCAAGATGGCAAATGAGACATTTTCTATAGAAACCTTGTTTCTAAAAGTATGGTCCATGAACCAGTAGTGTTGGTATGGCTTAAAAAATGGTAAGAAGTACAAAACCTCAGGCCCCACCCCAGACAAATTAAATTAGATCCCTAACAGGTTCAAAGTACTGATGGTGTTGGTTCTCAAACCACACTTTGAATAAGACTCTAAAAGAGAGAGACCCAAGAAAAGGAATGGAGGCATGGAAAACATCAACTGTGGTCAATATAATAAAACCTTCCTAATTTGGAGCTCACTAAAATCAGAATTATAATCTTAACCTGGATCAGATTAAATTTTCCAGATGAATAGTGTATGCCATATGCACAATCATATCCACAAAATAATGTTTGCATGTATATGTATACATGTGTAAAATATATAAATTGGATTAAATATTTATAATACAGAAAGCTTTGGTTCTGATCTTGAGAAAAGACTTTAATAATAACTTGGTTTAGAAACTTAGACCAATACATCAATAATGTTAATTTTTTTGATGAAATAATAGATCCTATCATTGAATAATGACCGAATTACAAGAATGTGTCTGATGTCACCTCCTTTCTTTAGATTGGGGTTCTTAAAAGCAGATAGTTTCAAATGTTACCAGGGTACTCTCAGAATATTTTGAAGTAAAACTTTCAAAGTTTAACAGGAAAACATTTTACACTTTTTCCCCCCTAGCACTTTTACTTTTTAAATTGTTTTGATATTGAGGTTGTTCAAAGTTAGTTCATTTTTTTCTCTCAGTTCGTGAATGCAGTTCACTTTTTCCATATTCTTCTTCCTAACTTTTATATTTAATCTATAATGTTCTGGTGTCTTTCGGGGGTCTTTTGCCTTCAAATAGATTCTCAGTAGGAATGGCTTTTGCCTACATTATTAACAGTTTTTCACTATTTTCAAGCTTTTTTACTTATTAGCCTTTTATGATGGACTTAATCGCCATCATAAGACAAATATAATTCTCAGAGCTGCTACTGTTATTTAGTTTTCTTTTAATGTGGTAAAAAGCACATCCTCGAACTGCTGCTTTTGCTTGTAAACACATTGAACTTGGTTCACCTTTGGCTTCCTTGAAGGACAGTTTGCTCTCTGGCTGGTCAAATAGTATTATTTATTCTTCCTTCCTTGTCTTTGCATTTTGCTCTCTGTGCATTTTCTCAGATTTTATTAGTCTCTGCTTTATTTCCGGCTGGGCTGATCACTTCTCTCTTGCTGACATCTCCACACAACGGACTTACTGATATTTAATAGTTGCTTGATTTTCACAAGTAAATATAAAATGTTATCACATATCTTCTAAGAATCTTTAAGCTACAGAAAAATCTTTCAAGATGGCCTTTTAAATCCCCCCTTAGAATCTGTGTTGCACAGTAATGTAATCGAGGGGCACATGTTCATAAACAAATTTTTTCCGATCACCATCAACTACCTAGTCTGCTATACTTTGGATTAATTTTTTACTGGTAAACTTTATTTTTAGGGAGTATTTATGTAGTAGTGGAAAACTTTTCTTAGTAAATAGCTATACATAGATAAATACAAGTGTAGTCAACAAAATATTTAGTGAGTAACTGTCACTGTGGAATATAATGTTGAGAAAAAAAGATAGAGCCTCTGCCTTCATGGAGTTTACAGTGTAGTGAGGGAGACAAACTGAATCAAATAACATACAAACAAATGTAACCTTGCATTTGTGTCCAATGCTGAGAGGTGGTAGGCCATGCACTGAATGCATCTACTGGACAGGCTTCACCTACTCAGAAAAGTTAGGGAAGATTTCCCTAAGAAGGGGAGAGGGAATCTTGAGTTCAGTTTTGGGCATGCTGTGTTGCATATGCTTCTGAGATATCCAAGAAGAGATACTCAAGTAGGCAGTTGAACATATAGGGTTAGGGCTCAGAGGACTGATCTGGGCTACAGCTGTACATGTAAGAGCCATCAGTGGATAAATGACAGTGGTGGCCAGAGATGTGGCAGAGATGGGAATGAGATTGTCCAGCAGAGAAGCAAATTGGAACAGGAGAGGAGCTAGATCAGTTTATTTTCTTTTACTAGAAGAAGAGTCATTGTTTTGGACATATATGCTGTTCACTCATAATCTTCTTAGGTCCTAGGACTTATTTATATATTTATGTATTTATTCATTCATTCATTTATTCATTCATTTATCTATCTATCTATCTATCTATCTATCTATCTATCTATCTATTTTTGAGGAACCTTCATTGTTTCTTGGTGGGGTGGACACCATCCCCAATTCCAGGGGCAAGTACATAATTTGGGCCCAACTCATCACTGTATATCATGATCGTATGCAACATAATTGTATAACACTACAATCATATAAAATCCCATGGACCTCAGTGATTGGTTCAGGATTGTCATATGACCCAGTCTGGCCAATGAGAGTCAGGCCCAGAATATTTGTGGAAATTTTTCTAGGAGCAAATCTTGGTGGGGGTTGCTGAGATGTTGTATAAGCCTGGAACTGCTTTCTGCTCTGTTGCCCCCACAAGGGAAAGACCTGACTGAGAATGAAAAAGCAAGAGTTGGTAGATGGAGAAAGACTGGGTTTTGATAACATTAAGACCAACTTTACCTGGACAATTAAGTTACATGAACTCATAAATTTGCTTTCTGTCTTAACTTCATTTGACCTGGGGTCCCTACTTAAAGATCACTTGCAACTAAAAAGTTTTTGACATACCTATTCACAAACTCCTTTAAAGAAAATTCCAACAAAGTACTTGAGAAGGAACTGGCCTCCAAAAGGATATCTGAATCACTAAGACTTTAGTTGCCCCTGGTTAGAGGGACTTCATTGCTGCATTTACATACATACATACATATATATACATATATATATATGTATGTATATACATATACATATACATACATATACATATACAAAAAGCAATGTAGACTTCACTGATGTTATTGATGAGATGGAGAAAATTAACATTTAAATAGAGAAGCATAGAAAGCTCTTCCAAAGCCACAGTAAACCCAAGAATGTCTAAAATCTAGTTAGATATGTTTGTTTATTCTGGAAAAGGAAAAACAGGAGATTAAAGTCCATCCTGTAATAAACTATGTGAGATACATGAAATTTTTGCAATTTTTTTCTTCTAAAGACAGCAAGTGCACACACGAATATGTGGTTCCCTGCACATCTTTGCCTATAGCGGTGCAGGCTCTCAGAAACATCCTACTAATGAAGACACATGCCTTAAAGATCACGCTTGAAGGATGGATGCTGGAAGTTAGACAGCAGAGCTGCCTCTGGTTAGTGTTGTTTTTCATCGATATTTAAAATGCATAGCACAAACAGATTACCACGGTTTAGATTTAGAATTTTATTCGCATTTATTCCTTTCTGCAGATGCCTTTAAAATATGTTGATTTAATAGTCTGCTATGAATAAGTCTAAAGCAGCAGACGTAGGTTTGTGCTAAGTACATTTGATAACAAATTCACAGAAGGGGAAAATGGCTTTGGATATATATAAATGTTTTTTTGGAAACATACGTGTGGTTACTCAAAGGAAGACTTGTGCATTTTTTATATTTATGGTTTTGGCAAATTTCCTAACAAGCCTTGGCACCCTGCCAAAGGGTAAAAAGACTGAGTAAAATTTATAACCCTTGAGCATTTCTTTTTTTTTTTCAACTTAACATTCTATTGTTGGTTAGTTGCATTAAAGGGATCCTGACAGCAGCTTCCTTTCATTGAGGCAATAAGCATCTTTCAAATTGCAGTGTTGGTGGTTAGTTTCTTTCTGATTTCATGTTAATTCCCCTCACACATGTCCCAACAGTCTCACATGTTAAAAGAGAAAGATCTTGGATGATATATCTTAACCGATCAACTCTCTTAATCTGTGTTTCAGCTTAATCACAGGAGTCCCTTTGCTCCTTTCTGTTCTATAGTCCACATCCCAACCCCCCATCATAGGGGATCTCGAAACAGAGTGTTGAATTGTAAGTATCTTGAGTGTAGGAACCATGACTGGTAGAATTTGGGATCCAGAAAACTTTCTTGAATACAGTTGGCACTTCTATTTGCTGAACGGATGAATGAATGGAACTCTGACTTTCATCCACGACTCCTTAGAGGTGGCTTAAATTCCACAGGTGGGAGGCACCAGAAATTACGGCAGCATTATATCCATAATCAGAGGTTAAGGGGGGAGGAAAAATCAGCTGGAAGTAGATGTGGGGTGGAAGGCAGAGCACATTCCCAACTGTAGAGCAGGAAGAAATAGGGGAAAGAATCAGACTGGGAAGGAAGCATTCTTGATTTTTCATGCCCCTCCATTTCCAAAAGATACTAGGATATGGATGGATTCTTTTTCTCAATGTTAAATGTATATCCCCAGATACAAGCAGGGAACTGTGAGACACATTGAGGCATTAAACTCCAAACTGAATCCAGGCTGAGAACCAAAGGATCTCACTTCAGAAGTAAAGATCTTCTTTCCTACCAGTGTGCAAGGGATCCTGGGAATTACTGAAAAAAATGCAGACAGGTAACATACAAAACCTGTCTTATTATCTCCCAAATTATATACATATCTGCTTTTTTTTTTTTTTCTTGGACAATTAAGGCTCTCTTGCCTTATACAATGTTTAGGAGTGAGCTCGCACTTGGTGACACATTTAAATTGATGTCCAGGCAACCAGCCCACGGGTGAAGTTTTTAGCAAGCCATTTTTCAAAGCTGAAAGAGCATGTGATAATTACCAAGAGAAAATGGAGAGGAAGCAAACGCATAATCCAGATAGAACCTACAAAGCCAAATAAAGTATTTCGTATCTTTCTTGTATTTCATCAATTTGGAAGAACTATAATTCAGAGATTGCTCAGTTCACTTAAGGAATGTAATATTAAGCTTTTTTAATGCTGCACATTTGGGTTCCAGCACAGGTTCTCATGTGAGTCAAGTATGTGGCTTGTCAAAGTATCATGTGGCCATTTGACAAACATATAGCACATATCTTTCATGTTCCGAGTGCTATAAAGTTGAGGGTTTTCCTTTTCTTGTACAGGTATGCATATTTGCAAACAGATCATTTTCATTATTGTATTTTTTGAGGTGGTCTCTGTGGTCAGTCCATTTCTGCAGGCAACATCGTGATAATGGCCCCGATACTTGAGAGTTTCTCTTCTCGGCTCCATTTTTAAGCCAGTGAGTGACTCTCAAGCATTTTTTCCACCTCAGTGCAGGTAAGACTTGCCACTCTTCCAACACATCCCTCAAGAACAGTTTCTCCAAAGGCACTAACTAATTCCCAGGGGGACTGGGGAGCATGCTTGACAAACTTTCGGGGTGCAAAGTGTCCCTTCCCACTGCAAATTTTATGCTGGAAAGTTTACTCCATTCATTAGTCGACATCTCTAGGGAAAGGTACAGCTAGTTATTGAACACTCTCTCTGTGCCAGGCGCCTTACCTATGTGCTCTTTACTCCTCACCATGCCAGAGGAATCATGTATATCCACTTTTAGGGATGATGAACTCAAGACTCTGAGGTGTAAGAGTCTTGATGGGCCATCTGGATGGGTAAGGAGTGAGTTGGTATTTAATCTGTCTTTCTTGGATTCTGAAGTTTCTCTTCTATGGTTGTGCTATCTCCTACCAGCTACTTATTATGTCTTAGACGTTGGTTTCTTAGTTTGGTCCAGCTGATCTAACAGAATAACACAGACTGAGTGGCTAAAACAACAAATATTTAGATCTCACAGTCTGGAGGTCTTTAAGGTTAAATGAGATTGTAAGGGTGTGACCCTACTCTGATATAATGGCCGTCCTTATAACAGAGACATCAGAGATGCATGTGCACAAAGGTCCTGTGAGGACACAGGGAGAAGGTGGCCATCTATAAGCCCAGGAGAGAGACTTTACCTTGGCACCTTGATCTTGGACTTCCAGCTTCCAGAACTGGTAGGGAATACATTCTTGTTTCAGCCACTAGGTCTGTGGTTTTGTTATGACAGTCTAAAACACCTGGTTTGTAAACCTACATCACCTGGACAGCTGGAAGAGCCACCTAGCTTATCTCCTTGCTTCCCCTCTTGTCCTTCCACAGCCCAGTCTCTCTGCCCAGTAACTCAAGAGAAGCTTCTAGAATGTAAATCGGACCAGGTAATTAGTAACTCCCGTGCCATGCACGACTCCAAATTCGAAATTGTGGCCCCTCTCTTTCTTTCAGATCTTTCTCCCCTTGTACACATCAGCTATATAGGTCTTTTCTTCCCCTTTTAATGTAGTCCTCCCATTACTACCTTGGTTTTCACTTTCCAAAATGGTCGTGTCCTTGTTGGTGCACACACACACTCTCCCCATACGGCCATAGGGCACGGACTAGGCCTTGCCCACTGCTGAGACCCAGAGGACCTTGCCCACAGCGGCACCTGGCTGCTGAAAATACAGGTGGAAGTGATGGCATTTGGGTTGGGACCTTAAGGACAGGGAGCCAGTCCCTCTGAGGGTCCACGGCCGTCTTTCCATCTCCAAGCTGCCGCTGAGCTTCGTGCTCCCTCTCATCCGTAAGGATGTGGACAATAAGGCTTGGTCTGGGGCTCGGAAGAGTAACTAATCGCAGAAAGCACTGGATAAGCACTTGCTGAGTAGTCTCTCCGGGGAGGCTTCCTGATAAACTAGGTCAGTTCCCTACTAGACACGGTTCTAATTCCCTGCTCTTCTGCTCCGAGGCCGCTGCCCAGGAAAAAAAAAAAAAGCACAAGGCGCCCATAAATTTGAATTACACGTCCACCCCCGCGGCAGTTAGCCGTAGGAGGGTGTCGCGCGCACGACTTGGCCCCTTTATTGGCTCCTTCCGGCAGCCCCAGCCGGACGGCGACCGCGCGCTCGACTGTGGGACGGCCCCAGGACCCATAGGGAGGAGGGCAGCCGCCGCCCGCGCGGGTGCCGGGCCTCGGTCTCCGTGCCCGTGCCCGTGCCCGTGCCCGTGCCCGTGCCCGTGCCCGTGCCCGTCGCGCGTCCCCGCCCGGCCCGACGTGGCGCGGCGGCCGCCCCCGGCGCCGACGCTCGCGGATGCAGCCAATGGCGGCGCCTGGCGCGGCCTCCCGCCGCCAGAGGGCGCTGCAGGGGCGCAGGGGGGGTCGCCGCCGCCGCCGCCGGTCGCGGAGGAAAGCTGCGAGCGAGCGCCCGCCGCCGCCGCCACCGCCACCGCCGCCACCACCGCCGCCGGCTCCTCCGCGCGCCGCTGCCCGCTCGCTCGCCCGCCGGCCGGCGCGGCCGTCCCCGCAGGTGGGTGGGCGCCGCCGGGGCCCCGCATCCCCGCTGCCCGCCCCTCCCCCGCCCGGCGCCCCCACCCGGCGCGCGCCCGCCGCCGCCTCGTGCTCGCGCGCGGCCGGTAACGGACGCCGGGCGGGGGAGGGGCGGCGCGCCCGGTTCCCCGCGGCGGGGCCGAGCGGCCCGGAGGGGCCGGGAGGCTCGGGGGGGGGCGGGCTCCGCCCTGGAGCCCCCGCGGCCCCTTCGTGGGGAAGGTCCGAGCGCGCATCCCCGCGCGGGCCCCGGGGCGTCGGGCGGACACGGGCGCGCGCGCGCGCGGGGTGTCTCCGGGGTCCGCTCTGCGCCCCTCCGGGCGGTGGGGGTGCTCACCCGCGGGGCAGGGCTCCGGATCGTGGGGTGAAAAGGGCGGCTGCTTGCTCCCTGCCATCCCATGCCCAATGCACTTCCGTTGGCCGAATACCTACCTCCTCTCTGGTTATTTAACTCAAAGATGTGTTTCATTATTTGTGTCTGTTCCGGTGATCGCGGGGACCCCTAATTTAGTATCATGGGTTTGTGGGGGCGGGAAAGATGCATCTGGAGTGCGTGGCTCATTTATTTGGGGTTAATCCTTCTCTCTTTTTTTTTTTTTTTTTTTTTTGCGCGGGACATCGAGGACGCGCGCGATGGTTTCCTGTCTTTATTGTGGATGCGGAGACTGCTAGGTTTTAGGTGTCTTGTAACCCACCCTTAAGTGAGGAGGACCTGTCAGTTGCCATTAGCGTGAATTTCCTGTTGGGGATGGTCATCGCAGGGGTGTGGTCGGGCTGGGAAGCGCTGGCTGGGCCGGAGAGGTTGCGCCTGCGCTCTAATTGGGTGAATTTATCAGTGGTTACTTTTCCCTACCTTCCGCCCCCGCCCCTCCCCCCTCAAGGTTGCGGGATGAAGTAATGTCCCGCGTTAGGTATTTTAAAGACCAAGGGTCTGCTCGAACTAGACCTTCGCTACCCAAGAAGGTGGCCACTGGCTCCCTTGGACTGTTGAGCATTTGGAATGTGGCTATACCGAATTGAGATGTGTTCTTGGTGAAAAAGACACACCCGATTTTAAATAGTTACTATGAAAAAAAAAAAGTAAAAGACCTCGTTTATAATTTTTTATGCTTAAAAATAATACATATTGAGGTGGTAGCATTTGAACATATAGGGTTAGCTAAAATATAGTAATAAAACTAATATCACCAGTTTCTTTTTACTTTTGTTAACAGGGCTACTTGAAAATTTAAAATTAGATGTGTGGCTGGCATTGTATTTCAGTGGGATGGTGCTCAAATAGAGCCTCTGAATGGGGGCAGGGGTGGCTGGGAGCCTATGCCATCTGCTTATCTTTTCCTGCTTCTCTGGTGGCATGTGGCCTTCTGTCCCCTAGGCTCCACAGGAACCCCCTGCGTCTCCTCACCCTCCAATGAACTGAACTGTGGGGCTGGTTGTGCAATGAGGCTCTTGTCCTAAGAGGCAGAATAATTCGAATTAATGGACAGAATTTTCTTGAAAAATTTTATCTGCTATGTACTGGAGTCTGGAAATAGTCCCAGTTCTACTCAGATCATGAGTTATTTTCAGGTTTTTCATGTGTGTGTCCTGCAGAGAGCATGTTAATTTTCAGGGCCCCTGCCACCTAGATGAACCGGAGGGCTCATGCCTTCTTTCTCACTGTAACTTTACTTGGGGGCTGCCTCATCTTGCCCTTTCCCCTTCCTCAGATACGGTTAGTGTTGGCCAGTAAAAATGGTGGTTATCAACCATATCATTCCACAATTCTTAATTGTTTGATGGATTTTAAAACCTGCCAGTTTGGGTGGGTTAAATCGTTTCTGTAAGTAGGAGAGAATCAGGATAAAATCTGAACTCCAGGAATAGTGAGAGCAACCGTTGGAAAGTTTTGAGCTTTCCAATAAAGAACTAGGTAGAAACAAAAGAGGTCTATACCCTGCTTCCTCAGACACTCTTTTTCTGCAGAAAATATGATGTGCACAAACTTGTTTTCTGGATAATGTCTTGAAGTGTTTAGTTTTAATGAAAATACGTTTTCTCCAGAATCTGAGAATTAGAAGTGAAACTTGTTTTCTCTAATGTGTGAGGCGAGTATAAATCACACACAAAATAAACCTTTAGATAATATTTTTAGGGGAGAGAAATGTTAATCTAGAAGTTTAAAAATTAATACTGTGATAGTACATCTTTTTTAATTCACACACACCACTTATTGAGGTGGGTTTTTTTTTATGATGTAAATAAACAGGTCTACCTATCCTTACTAGGTTTTCTCCCAATGACAAATTTGCTTTGCTTTTTTATTTTGTTATGAGTTTAGCAATGTGTAGTTTAGTTGATTAACTTTCATTATTTTCACATATCTTGTGAGGCCTCATGAACCATGTACTGGCACCAGCAGAAGAAAAGCCGCAAATTTTCTATTTCACAAATTGAAAAAAGTGCCTTTTATTTTATGGAAATACCTAATTTGGAGCAGGATATTAACTTCGCCCTTGTGAAGACCTCATCTGCAGTCCTGGGCTGTCACTGAGGGTCTAGGAGACTCTGGACAAACTGTCTGTCTTGAAGACTTCACGTCTTTCTTGTTGATTCCTTCCATACAGAGTTGGTGGGTGAGGTAAGATGTGCCCTATGCCCTTAGCAGGGTGGGGCACTCTAGGAAGCAGTTGGCATATATCATATTTGACAGCGATTTCAAAGTGAGTAGCTGGGGGTAGGGAGGGAGGAGCAAAAAAAAAAATGAAATTACCTTCCTGATGTTGTTGATAGAAGGGAAAAAGTCTCTTAAAGTATCCAGTAGGAGAGACACTGTTTCAAGAAGGTGGTGGAACGTCTGTAATAATGTTTCATTGCCTGGGTTTGTGGGGGATGAGGGACGCACTGTATCCATACACTGCTGTGTTATTAGAGTGAGCTGAGACATTGTTGCAAGATAAGTTGACAGTACTGTTTCATTTTATTTGTTTATTTATGTCATTACACAAAGAGGCTTGGGTCTGAGGATAGAATTGAATGCAGACTGGTAATTATAATTTTTCACTTGAAACTTAATAACACCTTTTAAAGGCAAAAATACAAGCACAGTGCCACATTGTCTAGGGGCACTTTCTCGGGTTCTGTGGTAGTACATCTTGTAAGTAAGGTCCTTTAATAGTCCTTGTATCTTAATACATTATGGTAAGGGTGGAGTAGCTTTCCAGGTAAAGGTTTTCCCTGAGTGTTATCTTGACTCACGGTGTCCACTGCATCCCTGTGCAAACCTTCTGCTTTGTCTAAATTGCTTCAAATAACGTTCCTTGAACACATGTCACTATGTGTTCCAGCATTGAGTTTATTTCATTCCTCTTGAGTGGCTTTCAAGTGCCCACCTGTCTGTCAAAGCTGTATTTGTGTGAGAGCCCAACCCAGGGCCAACTTAGATTGCTCCCCCTCCTCCGGGCGTCCGCAGAATCCTGGGGGCATGAGAGTTTAAGCTTGGAGCCAGCCTGTCTGGCTTTGAAATCTGCCTCTCCCGCTTGCTAGCTGTGTGATCCGGGATTGCTTGTGTCACTTCTCTGTGCTGCAGTTTACCTCATAGGACCTGTGTCTTAAGGTTATCCTGAGGATTAAGTGATTTGATACATGTACACTTAGAACAATGACTGGCTGGCATGCAGTGTTTGCTATTATTTCTGTCTGTGCCATATGTCGTAATCACATTTCACTTACCCTTGTGGCTTCTTGTTCATGGGAGCTAGTTCCTAAGGTTTCTGTGGGAGGCCAGAATGTCAAGGATATGACTACATTGTCCAGTTACTAGCACTGCACATGGTACTTGATTTTAGGATGACCAGTTTCACCTAACAGGCCCTGAGTAAATGCTTAAAGGAATTTCAATGATTCAGGGTACCTTTCACCCTTACATAAAACTTTCAGATGAGTAATAATTTTAAATCAGTCAATTCCAGAAAGATGATGTTCCAGCTTTCGAGAGATTACTCAATTTAATGGAATTCATATCTAATTGAGTTTCTTGTTTTAAAATGTACTTTTGAAAGCTGCCCCTGGCCCTCTCCCTCGATTCCTTTTCATTTAAGGAGAGGAGGGTGGATCCTACTTGCTTCTGTCATCACTCACTGTACCACTTCAGGAGTCCCCTGCAGTTTCAGGTTTGTCTCTGTCTCTGCCATTGATTTATTCCCCAGCTTGTTTTTCTGTAGGGTTGCGGGTGTAGTCACCCACGGCCCGCTCTGCTCGTGTCCAGTTATTTCCTCTGGGGCACCCTCCTTTGTGACGCTTGCCTTTTTGTGAATGGTTTTACCAGGTTTTAACTGGGGGAGGAGGGCTCCTCGTATGAAGCATTCATTCATTCTTCCATTCAAATATTTACTGACCTGGGCCCAGCTGTTGTAATACAGTCAGGACTAAGCAAGATGATATACCTCTTGAAGTGAATGATCGGGTTGAGAGTGGGATGCGGTGACATTTTAGGGTGGTGAGGGAAGGCCTTTAAATGTGACATTTAGGCCAAGACTCCAGGAGGAAAAAAGAGCCAGCTGCGCAGATCTGGGGAGTGTATTGTGGGCAGAGGGAACAGCAAGCACAATGGCCCAGAGGGCTGGAGCCTTCTACTCATTCTAGGAAGGAAATCCCGCGAGACAGGAGGCAAGTGGGAGAAACTGGGAGAGGGCAGCGTGGAAAGAGTGTTGGGAACATAGTCGTCCGTGATCTGGTAGGTCCAGGTGAGGGATCCAGGTTTTATTCTTATGTGCCTAGGGAAGCCATCGGAGGATGTTAGGCAGGGCTGTAATGAACAACTTGTGTTTTTAAAAGAACATTCCTTTTAGTTCAGTGGCGGAAATGAATGGGGGAGGGACAGGGAGGACGGGAGCTGAGAACAGAGGCTGGGAGAGGAGGATATTGTGACATCCACATGAGATGGTGTGACCAGGGCCTGGGTGGCAGAGGAGGCTGGGAGAGCGGCTGGATTTGGGATGCTGGGCACCTGTTTTGACAGCATCACTGACAGGCTTTGTCAGTGGAGTGATTGGATGTGGAACGCGAGAACGAGGAAGGTAAAGTCAGGTGTCTAGTTTGAGCAACTGGCCAGAAGGTAGTTTCATTACTGAAAAGGTAAGATTGGGCAAAGGGTTTGGACCATTCAATATAGAGATGCTGAATGAAAGTCACAAGCAGGCCCAGCATTTCTTACATGATAAAGGTAGCCTTGCACATATCACTGTAGAATAGAGAGCCTTTTTGTAAATTATGTTTGGGCAACTTGGTAGCTATTTGGGAAGGAAATATGCTTATATCACATATACGCTTGTATCATTCCTTACAGTACTGGTGGATCCAATTAAAAAAAATTTTTTTAATGAAACTTTGAGAATTATTTTATAATCTCAGAGTGGTGAAGGTATTTCTGAGTATGTCAAAATCCAGAAGCCGCAAAAGAAAATATTGATAAATTTAACTACTTAGGCATGAAACTGCTGTTAAAAAGTCAAAGTCAAAAGATTGACATCAAATTGGGGAAAATAATAGTAACATCACAAAGGATTACTTTCTTTCAACATATAAAAAGAGCTTCCATAAATGAGAAAAGCTCAGCTTCGAAGAAAGATGGGTTTAGGATCAGAGCAAACAGAATTCACAGAGGAAGAAGTGCAGATAGGCCCTCAGGGAGGAGGAGGTGTCAGCCTTACTAAAGACAAAAAGACAAAAGAAACAAAACCCACCGTGTTGTCCCACTGTTTCTCATCTTCTGGTTGGCAGATGAAAACCTTGATTTTTCCGTTGCCGGAGAGGGTCGTTTGGTGTCCCTTTGTAACAGCTGGCAAAACAAACACATGCATGTACCCTTTCTCCTATAGAAATTCTTCAGAGATGCACATTTATGAAATGCCTTGTGTACCTGTTGAACTTTTAAGATTGGAAACAAGCAAAACGTGCACCACGAGGGCCCGGCTGCAGTGAGGGTCCAGCCATAGCCTGGAACGGGCCACGTGGCCGTTAAAGCAGCTCTACTGACATGGAATGACCTTCAAGATTAGCCACGCTGGGGAAAAAAGCAAGGTGCAGAGCGTGTTAGGAGCCCAGGTTGTGTAAATAGCACGCCCGGGCTGTTTTTAACTCTTCACTTTGAACTAATTGTAGGCTCCCACGCATTTTGCAAAAGTATTTAGAGGCCCATGAACCCTCCGTCTGCATGTCCCAGTGGTGCCATCTTACATAACTGTGACATCAAAGCCAGGAAACCGACATGGGCATAACACTGTTTACCAGACTGCCGACCTTACTCAGTCCTTTTTTTCTTTCTTTTTTTGGGGAAAAGTAAGATTTATTGAAGCACGTTTTAAGAGAGAAGCGGGCCATACGAAAGAGGGCCGTAGCCCAGACCTTACTCAGTTTTCTCCAGTTTTTACATGTACTCAGCCCGTGCACAGGATTCCTGTGACTGCCACCACGAGACTTAGCGTTGTTCCACAGAATGTCTGTCAGGACACAGAAGACTGGTTGGTAACAACGGTTGTCTGCGTCAGGAGGGGCAATGGGTGGCTGACGTTCCTTTGCCCTGTCCTAATGTTAAATGACAACTCTTTCAACAGTGATGTCTGTGAGACAGCCGAGTAGAGCCGTCACCTGGGTAGAGGGTGTCAATCCCTGTCTGGGGCTGGATGTGGCGAGTTGTCGGGGGCCCCTGTCATCGGGGCAGTGCGGGAGGCCCCACGGGGAGAGCGTGACCGGGAAGAGAAGGGGGTCCAGTGGAGCCCCGGGGTGCACGCTCATGCTTAGCGGGCAGCTGGAGGAGGGGATCCTGGTGTCAAGGAGTGGGGTGGACGCCTGTCACGTGCTGCTAGTTTGAACAGTAAGAGTGCTGCTGGGTTAACTTGATTCGGTTCTTTCTCACTTTAAAATTGACACCAGATTTTAACTGGATCCCAAAACGCGATGGTATATAAGTCGTTTTTTTTTTTTTTCTTTTGAAATGAGAGGTGGGGGCGGCTTATTTTACAGGTAAAACTAATCTGTGGTGCAAAACTCAGAACAGTGGTTGCCTGGGATGGAGGTGGGGAAGGTTTTGGATGGGGAAGGGACACGAGTGACAGTGACATAATGGTCTATATCATGCTTGGAGTCTGGGCTACATGAGTGTATTATTTTTCAAAATGTGGCCTTAAAATTTATACATTTGACTTTAAAAAACCTTTTAAAATACTGTAAACACATGTTGAACTCTAGGTAAGGATATCTATGCTGAAGTGTCTAGTGGTAAATTATAATTTGACGAATTATAACTCACTTTGCAATTTATGAAAATAATGTGAGTTGATGGAAGGACAGAAAGATGGGCAGATGTGATAAATGTAGCAAAATATTTGTAAAGCATACGTATTATGTAGGTAGGGATATGGTGTTCACTGGGAAAAGTTTTAATTTTACCGAATGTATAAAATTTTCATAATAAGATCTTTGGGAAACAACTACAGAATATGGAACATCTGTCATATATTTAAATGCCACCTGATGCCATGTTCCCAAATCTTCCAACATGTAAAGGAGGTGTGTGTGTGTATTTCACATTATTAAGAGTCTGCATCTTATTTCCTCGTAACTACTTACCTGAGTTGTCAGCTCTTTGCCACCTGCCCTTTGGCTCTAAGAGGTCAAGTCAAGGTTTTCCGGCATTTTCTAGGGAAACAGCTCTAAGACTATTAACGGGGTAGATTATCATTACCTAGGAGTCTGCTGAGCCCGCAGATTTGGTTCCCGAGCGAACCGCACACTAATTCCTCACTTCGTCTGGACAGAGGTGTGGAGAAAGGTCTGCCTGTGCTTCCCGGTGTGTGGCGTCTTTGTCTCTGTCCCCGTCCTTCCCGCCTGACTCCCATGGACCCGCCGGACTGGACGGCTGGGCAGGTTCCTTCGAGCTCTGAGGTTCTGACTCTGGGTTGGCCCTGCTTTAAATAAAACAGAAGAAAACCTCCCCACGGAGGGGCTAAGAGGCTGTGTAGACCTTTTTGGATGTAATTCTTTTACAAGGCTCATGAAAGGTGTGCAGTGAAGTTTTAAAGGCGCTGTCTCACTCCTGTCCCAGCCTCCTGGTTCAGGAGTAGTTTCATTCCAGCTGTAGTGTTCTGTGATTCCATCTGGAGCTATTTTTTTTTTTTTTAAACACAACAAGGTCAGGTTGTGGACCTTGCTTCTTGCTGCTTTTTTCCCCCAGCACAATCTATTCAGCCGTTTCCCTTTTGATCGACACTGAGTTCATTTTTGATCTTTTTCTCTTGCAAATAGTGCCTCCTTGAATAACTTCGTACAGACAAGTGTGAATTAAATTCTTTTTTTGTCACGGAAATGGTCAGACCTGTGCCAGTGGAAGGGCAGAACGCACTGCCACGTTCCTCCCTGCCGTTCGGCAGGCAGGGCGGGCTGCCCATTTTTGGGGTGCTCTTCTTTTATTTCTACCCATTCGTCCCCCTGTAAGCTGGACTGTCTTAAAAACAAATTCCAGAAATAACACCGTTTTACTTCAGTGTCATGGGCTTTTAAGTCTTTTTATTTTGGAAAATTTCAAGCATATACAGTAGAGGCAAATAGTGGAAAGAATCCTGGACTTAACACGTTATCTGCGTTCTGCCGTTTCCTCCTCACCCCTCCCTCCCTCCCTTTTTTTTTTCCTTTTTTAGTTTCTGGAGAATTTTAAAGCAAACACTTTCGTAAAGAACCAACTGTTAAGTATGAGATGAAAATATTTAGAACTGACAGTTTTAAGAGATGAAAAGAATTATAGTGTCAGTTGTCAGTCTTTGGGACATTCTGACCCCCCTCCCCACCCCTAAACTTCAGATTGAAAAAGGAAATTACAACGGTAAGCAATAACGAAACTAAAACATTTCAGTTATGCACTTGAAACAGGGGCGTGAGTTCCCTCCCTGTCACGAGGGTCCAAGTACAGGGTGTATGTGGTAAGATGGCTGCTTAGGGTTAAAGCTCAGGAGTTATCAGCCTGGGGTGATGTGTCACATCCCTCCCAGGGGACTCTTAACCGTATCCGGAGACGTTTTTGGTTGTCATAGAGGGTGCGTGAATGTGTGGGAGCAGGGATGCTGCTAGCATCCTGCGGTGTACAGGGGGACAGCCCACAGCAAAGGGTTACCTGGCCGCAAATGTCAGTAGTGTTGAAGCTGAGAAACCATAGTTTAGGACACTGGGACAGGATGTTCTATCACTGGTCTCTTCTTGTGGTTCTTCTTTAATTCGCTAGAAACGGCTTAATGACCGTCGATTATCAGGGGTGGATACTAACAGCAGTGACATGCGTTGACATTTGCCAGTGCTACATGGAAGGTGCAAACCTTTACCTTCCAGAACATTCCAGTTGAAGTAGACTCATTTAAGTAATTTGTTCTGTCATTTGTATCAACAAGGATGATTGTAGAAGTTTGTGGAGCGAAACCAGGATAAGGTTTTTAGAGTCGGCTCACAAGAAAGTCAGACTCCTCAGAGGCTGGCGGATGTGCCCCCTTTTCACTCCTGGAGGGTTTCCAGAAGCAAAACAAGGCTGAGACTGTTCTAGTGGCAGCGTTCGCGTGCGCGTAGAGGCAGGGAAGAAATGAAACCTGTTGCCGAAGGAGGGAAGAGAAGAAGGGGGCGGGGAGGGCAGAAATGACTTTTTTTTTTGCAGAGATTATTCAGGAGGAGCCTTCACGTGGCTGCTTAACTGACCTAAAGGAGTCTGAGACCCTTCTGCTCTGTGAGCTCATCGCCGGGGACCACACAGACAGGGCTCTTTGCATCGCGGACCCTGAAGTCAGGGATGCGCGTATCCACAATGAATTGTGGGACAAGGCCTCAAACTGTGAGGGTTTTTAACTTGGGGTCCCGGAGCCCCGCTGCCTTGGTGTAATGTTGTGCCTTCTTCCCTTCCAGGTTGCTCACTTAGAAAGTGGATGTGGGGGATAACATGTCCAGTGTGTCCGAGGAGAGGAGAAAAAGGCAGCAGAACATTAAGGAAGGCCTGCAGTTTATCCAGTAAGAGCTTAATCCATGCCTGTGTGCTCGTCTCCTGGTGGTTCTTTTTGATACAGCTGTACCCTTCTCAGAGGTCGGAAGATCTTTAGTTCCTGTGTCTATCATGAGTCCTGTTAATTCAGCGTAGAAATCAGATCGTTTTGTTCCAGCAATATTTTTTTTTTGCCTCGTATATTTGATTTCTTTGTGTTCTGAAGTGGATCTGACTGCCACTCATTTTTAGGGCCGAAATGTCAGTATCCCTGAAAATGTGAGACTGAGGAATTTGAACCTAATCTCATCAGAACAGCTCTGATGAATGAAAATGAACAGCTGTTGACATGCAGGGCTTTTGAGATCAGACCTTTCTGTCAAGAAGCACAGTCTGAAACTGTCCTTCGTCAGGCATGCCAGTGACAGGACGTGTCCCTTGTGGCTTGGAGTGGACGTGTCCAGGCAGAAGTCCTCTCTCCTCTTCCCAGGAAGGGCACAGCCTTCTCCTTATACTGCAGCAAATTGGATCAAATAATATTAGTTGTTCTGTACTATTTTTAAACTCTTGGTATGTGAAGAATTAGGCCTTCTTTTAGTAGAAGTAGATTTGAAAGTAAAATGACCTTAAGAAAATACAAAGGAATAGTTTTAGATTTTTTTTTTCATGACGTAGTTATGTGTGAATAATGCTTTGAACCAGTGGCAAGCTAATAGAACCTCTTTTTTAAGATGACTTCTGGGTGAACAAATCCTGATGAGAGCCTGAGAATTAACATTAATCTGTTTCTTCTTCTTAGGTCACCGCTGTCGTATCCGGGAACACAGGAACAATATGCGGTAATGACTCTGGGAAGTGAGGCTTGAAAGCTCTTCGGTAGCTTGTGAGCTATATACTATACATAGCAAGGGTCAGCAAACCGCTGCCTTGTGGGCCAAATCCGACCCACTGTCTGTTTTTATAAATAAAGTTTTTTTTGGAACGCAGCCACACCCCCTTATTTATATATTATCTGTGGCCACTTTTACGATACATGATAGTTGAGACAGAGACCATATGTCCCACAAAGCCTAAAATATTTAGTATCTGGGCTTTTGTAGAAAAGGTAGGCTGACCTTTAATATATAGGACATTGGTTTTTTGACACACTTGGACATGGTCCTGTTTTTTTCTTTCCTCTATTAGTGCAGTTTTGAGTTAATTTATCTTTTGAGCCTCTTGAAAATTATTTTTAGCCTAATTTCATTGGCTCGAAAGTAAGTGGAACAGAAGAGTGCAGAATATTTTCTATTTTTACTTAGGAGAAGAGACATTTTCACAGCAGCCAAAGGTGACAGAATAACAAGAGCCGATGATGTATCAGAGAGAAAGCTCGGGTCTCTGGGTCTTGGACCGCAGGTCCTCATCTCTGTGGGCTGTCAGTGTCTTCACCGTGGCTCGTGTCTCTGAGAGTCTCGATGCTCTCTCTCTCTCTCTCTGCCTCCCCTGCCTCTCCTTTCAGTCCTTCTCTTGTTCCCTCTTCGTTCCCTCTCTTTCCAAACAGATATAGAGTCATAAAGTATTGTAGCTAGATACTCCCTGGAATAATCTGTTCATTTTATAATCCTCATGATTGCAGCCAGACTCCAAAGAGGTTAAGTGGCATGTCACAGGTCAGCCTTTGTCAAAGGTTGATCTGTTCATTTTTCCATACTTTTGTCTGCTGAGAGCCACATGAATAAAATGAGACAGAAGCCTTGACTATTTATCTGATCTCGTGATAAGAAAGGACTTCTAAAACATTGAAGCAATGATAGAAATCATGAAGGAATCTTAAAAACTTCTGTACGTACCAAAAGAACATGTAAGAAAACGGCTTAACGTCCCCCTCCCCCTAAATCTGTAAATGTCCTGAGCAGCCAGTTTACCAAAGAAGAAAAACAAATGGTCCATAAAAATGTGAGAAGGCACAGCCTCACTGGTAATCAAAGACATGCTAATAATAATTTAAAAAAAGATATCTTTTTTCACCTAGAGTTGGTAGAGATTTTATGTTCAGAGACACATACCCTGTGTCGATGGGGTGCTGTGAAGGGCACCCCTAGAAAGTATTAGTCGTTATTGCCCTTTTAAAAGGCACTTTAGAAGTATCAGAAGCCTTAAAATCCTCATTCTTTTTGACCTAGAGTTTCTACTTGTAGGAATTTATCCCAGGCACAGAGTTGTCCAGGAGACATGGACAAATATTTACCAGGTGCTTTTGCTGCATTTTTCTTAATGATGAGTCGAATTTTCTCTTGAAAAAGCAAGCACCATGAAACCCTAGCTGAGGGAGCAGTGACTTGGCCTGACTGTCACAGTTTCTTACAATTGTGCTTGTTGCTGTGTCATATTTTATTTCTTCTAAAGTTTTATGTATTAAAATTATCATTTACTTATACCCCGACTTGTTCCTTAAAGGGTTTCAAGAGGCAACTTTCTTTTTTTAGGTATATTTACGTGCTCTTGTGAGAAATCTTTTCAATGAAGGAAATGATGTTTATCGGGAACGCAATTGGAATAGCTCCATAAGCCAGTACACGGAAGCTTTGAGTATAGCTGATTATGCAAAGTCTGAAGAAATTTTAATCCCTAAAGAAATAATTGAAAAACTGCACATAAATCGTATTGCTTGCTATTCTAATATGGTGAGTTGTGGTTTTTAAAACAGTGTTTCTAGGCAGAAAAAAAAAAATGTTTCCAATAACATAGTACATTAATAAAAGTCAATTTTCTCATTTCAGTTTTTCAGAGAGATGTTATTAACTGCTTTTAGAGTGGCCTGAAGCTTTCAACAGCTTTGGACAAATGTTTAGAGATTTTGAAAGTCATTTGTTTCTTAGTTACTGGTCCTTGGCGATTCCCATTTGAGGATGGCTTCATGGGGAGTGTTGCTTATTAAAAACAACAACAAAAACAAAACAACAACAACAACAAAACGCCTAGAGAGAGACAGGTGTTCAGAGATGAGTGCATCAATCAGGGACCTGTGTGGATGGTTCACTTCTTAGAGATTCAGTTCATCCTCTCAGGAAGGTTTTTTTAAAGCACAAAACAGTAGTTAGCCTTCAAAAGAAGCTTTCACATACCTAAGCTTAAGATGCAATCGTTTGCTATAACGCTATACTTTTCACTATGGACATTGAGTAAAACTAACCATGAATTTAAGCAAGATACCCATGTTGTCACCTAGTTCTTTGTTAGTGAGCATAGATGGATGATTTATTTTGTGCTCTGTAGTGTGTCCCTCTACACCCAGTTAGTTACCTTTCCATTTGACATTTCAGTGAGCTCCACCAAGGGGTGACTATGGAGGGGATGAGATCAGGACAGGAGAGTGACACTTGCGGGCATCCACCGTATCTCGAAAGTTTTATTTCTTAAAAGATCTGAGGCCTTTATGGCCAGACATTTCACATTTGTCTTAACCGGGTGGTGGGTACATGGATATGCATGATATTCTTTCTCCTTTGGTCCATTTGAAATTTCATAATGAAAATAATATTAAGAAGAAAACTAATACTGCCAACCCCAAGTTTAAAAGGAAGGTGATAGACTGAGGTCTGAATGTGTTTGCAGTTATAGGGAGACATCAGTGCAAGGGGTGAGCTGCTAGATCACTAACTTTATTTGGTCTTCCCAGGGTTTCCATGATAAAGTGGTAGAAGACTGTGATAAAGTCCTCGGTTTAAATGCTAGTAACTGCAAAGCGCTCTATCGGAAATCGAAGGCTCTGAGCGACTTAGGAAGATACAGAGAGGCCTACGACGCTGTAGCGAAGTGTTCCTTAGCAGTGCCTCAGGTGTGGAATTTTATTTTAGTTCATCATGACCATTTTATGGCTTCCATGTGGAGATATACAGCATTTAAAGAGTTAAATTTTCTAGTTAGCTGCCAGCCCGCTTCAGTTGAGACCGATTGCTGATAAAGCAAGTGTCTTGACGAATATGTGATAAGTGTTTTTGCCTATTTCTCTTCACAGTTGGTAAATATAATCTCCCATTAATCGTGTGTTCTCACTTTTTCAGGATGAACATGTAATAAAGCTGACCCAAGAACTAGCTCAGAAATTGGGATTTAAAATAAGAAAAGCATATGTTAGAGCCGAGGTAAGCCGGAGTCATCTCCGCGAGGTGTCTTCATTTTGTTTTGTTTTTAAGCTTATGTCTTTAAGTTCTGTGTTTTAAGTTTGTGTCTTTGCCTTCTTTCAGGTCTCATTAAAAGCAGTTCCCGGGGACGGGGCCACCAAGGTAAAGTTACTACTTCCGTAAGAATGATTAAAAAAAGAAGAAGAAAAAATAGAAGCGTTAGCAGTTCTGTTTTTATTATTTTCACTTTGTGTTTGTTTTTGAGACCTTTTTATTTCTCGTGCACATAATTGGCCAGAACTACCTGTTCTGTAAAAAGACAACCAACAACTTAAGTAACATCTTTTACTCTTACCCAGCATTTCCTGAAGTCTGATGGAGCATTCTGCAGGGTGTTCATAGATGTTAGGTTTTGTTAGAAGAAGTGGTTCAGGGCCAAATAGTAAGTTGGGATAAATATAATTAGCAAGGTGTGTTTTCAAAGGTAAGCCTTCATGGAGCCATTGGAATGCCCGTGGCCATTGTGAATTGGAGAGTGAATGATGGGCAGACTAGTCTCCCTGTTGCCAGCATGCTCCTAATCCTTAGAGAAGGACTGGTCCAAGGAAACAGGTGGTAGCTCTGATAGATGAGCCCTGTTTAACACCACATATTACAAAGGTTTACGTCCTCCTGTTATCTCTGGGATCCAACTGGAAGGGTGTCAGATTTCTGTGAAAACCTGCATTGCTCTCTTAGAGTGAGTTTTACAGATTGCTTTATTGTTTAGAATTCTGAAAACACAATGATTCATTATTTGGTTTGATTTCTAGGCTTTGAATTGTTCAGTGGAAGATATTGAGCCAGGTATGTTTTTCCATGTCATCTTAATCTGAAAAGTGCCAGTTTTAGGCATTATGTAGATTATAGTATTGTCAGAAAAGATTACTATGCGGTTATTAGTATTAAAGCAAGAATAATTTCAAAAACTACCTTTGTGCTTCTGGGCGTGTTGGTGAGTGATTGATAATGTCATTGAATACCTGCTGTGGCCTCACCACTATCTACTAGGTCTGCCCAAAGGGGTACAGGTATTTTGAGAAAGAAGGAAATGTTTTCTCAAGTAAATATATCTATTTCTGGGTAAAACAAATTATTTTTAGAATTACTTTCACTCTCGTTTGAATTGCTTTTTACTCTTGTATCTACCTCTTTGTTTTTATAATTATTTTTATATTTTCACTTAGGTCTTCATTTTATTATTGTCTGTTAACACTAGTATTGTGTAAGTACATCAAAACTGAGTGAGTACCTTTCCATCCATGTTACAGATTTGTTAACTCCGAGGCAAGAAGCAGTTCCTGTTGTTTCTATGCCTGCATCCAGCTTTTCTCACCAAGTTGGAAGTGAGCTGGCCTCAGTTCCTATTATGTCCTTATCTTCTATTTTGCCACTGCACGTGGAAGAGAACTCTCTGCCATCGACAGTGTTGGCAAATGGAGGGAAGATCCCCTTCACCATGCCAGATGCTTTTTTAGATGATGGAGATATGGTCCTTGGAGATGAAATAGATGAGCTCCTTGACTCTGCACCCGAAGCTAATGAAACTACTATGGTAAATTTCCGTGTTTCTCCTTTCTTCTGAAGACAAGCTTAATTTTTTTAAAGTAGTAATATAACTTGTTAGATGTTGTCAGTATTGCCTATAGGCTAAACTTTGAGTTTCTTATCTTGAAAATTACTTTCCTCCTTCTTTACTGGTAACTGGCTAATTTGATCATGTTTGAAAATAAAAAAGAAACATGTTATCTAGTAATTAGCTAATTTTTCTTTAATTCCTGTTGGAATCATATGTATAGAAAGGGTAACTTTAATATTCAGACAAAGAATAGGCGTTGGATAGTTAAGGAAAAATAAGTTTTATGGATTAAGGACTTCTTGTTCCTCGGTCCTTTTTAAAATGTGGGCTTGAGAAGAAATAAATAAGTTCTGTGGCTTAGGTTTCTTTATTGAGACTTGATTTTGATTTCAACTTTGTTATGTAACATAGTTGCCAAGTGTAATGATTCGATTTTATATGCTGACGTTAAAAGCAGCTCAGTTGAGTTTCATGGATTGTCATCAAACCTTTTTTCCGTTTTAGCCACCAGCTTTAGTTAGAGGATCCCTTCCAACAGTCAATGTCACCCCTAGCATACCCTTTTCGACATCTCTGTTGGGCACCTTACCCATTGGTGCGAGGTATGCCTCTCCATCCTCCCTCTCAGAGATGTATCGACCTTTGACCTCATCCTTTGGAGATTTCTGTTCTTTAAATTCGTTTTCAATGAGTGAGTCCAAACGAGGTAAGAATCGCGCCGTTTGTGCAAACAATTGTAGTTAATTTTTTTTAAATGACGATTTATATTTAGCAGTTATTTAACTAACTCTAGGTGGTTGGTACTTGAATTATTTTCATTGTAGCTGAAAACAGAAAAATGAAACCTTCACTTTTAAATTTACCTGGACTTATTATGGAGAGCAAGAAGCAAAGGGATGAGGAAAGGAATATATGTGGCTTAAGCTGGGTGTCTTATTGTTTTGGGGGATGAAATGACTTTTAACATTTTTTCCAAGAAAGGTATACCCCATCTTAAAGGGTCTTCAAGACAAGTTATCTTTTTAAATTCTGAACTTGGCAAATGCTTACTTAAGACTAATTTAAGATCAGTGTTCAGGATGATCTATCGTAGGCTGCATCCATCCAGCTCAGAAAAAAAGCTACGCTTTAGTTTCACAAGGGGTTGTGGAGTTTTTGACCTGACTCCTGTTTCTGTAATCCCAGGATGCAGGACGATATACTTTCAACAAGAATGATAAAAAAAAGTTCATATTTCTGAGGCATTGTTGCATGGTGAAAGGGACAGAAATCAAAATAATTCATTTAAGATTGACAACTGAAGAAATTAAATTTATGGGAGACAGAAGGGCAGGGAGAAAATAATCAAGTGGTGATTGAGAAAAAGAAAGTGATTGAACCTTACTAATTTTCTTAATGTTCTAGTTGAGTTCCTGCTTCATATTTTCAAAATGAATTTTTAATTCATATTTTTAATATGAATTATTTTCTTAGTTTTTTTTTTTTTAACAGTCTCACTTGGTAGGCCCTACATCAGCTTCTATCACTGAACATAAATTTTTATCTAAATTTTTTTTTTTTTTTTTTTTTGGTCTGAGGGGTTTTTTATGCCCTTGGTCTCTAGAGGAAAGGGAGAATGCCATAGCCCTCTTTGAGTGTCAGTCACGAAAGCTCCTAGGATCTGGGATGGAAAAATAACGTGGGGAAGCCGTAGGCAGCCGCTCAGCCCTGATGTTCTTATTACGTGACTAGAATGAAAAGGTCTGTTGAAGTGTTTTTATTATTTTAGATCTGTCCACCTCAACTTCTAGAGAGGGAACATCGCTTAACAGCAGTAATTCTTCCCTTTTACTTGTAAGTGCCACTTCCTCTTTTGTAAATAACGTCGCTTAAATTGAAAATAGGTCTTTTTACATAAGTAACTGTGTTATTGGAATGAACGTGACAGTTTTCCTGAAATTTTGTGCGTACTATGGGAAACAGTGTTAAAATAAGACTCTTCTGGAACATCCAGTAATGAATGCTCTGTGTTTGAGACTGGTCTGTCATAGCACATTTAATCACCATCGCAGACAGTGTAAGAGGCTTTAGCACAGTGTAAACAAGGCAAGGAAATACAGTTGACCCTGGAACCACACGGTGGTTGAACTGTGGGGATCCACTCGTAAGTGGATTTTTTCCAGTAAATATCTATATACTTTTTCCAGTCCGAGGTTGGGAGTCTGCAGATGCCGAGGGCTGACCGTAGGCATTGCTCTATGCTATTCTATAGAGGAGACTTGAAGATCTAGGGATTTTGGTATCTGGGGGGTTTCTGGAACCAGTCCCCCAAGGATACTGAGGGACAGTTGAAGTCTTTGGGGAGTCAGAAGTTGAATGCAGATTTTCGACCGTGTGGAGGTCGGTGCCTTGAACCCCCATGTTGTTCAGGGGTCAACTGTATAAGATCAGGCCATGTGTTTGCTATGCAGCACAACACTTACCTGTTGCTTGGAACAAGTCACAGAGGATCCGAAAAAGTGGGGGAGGGGCCTAGAGACCCAAAGAGGGGGAAAACATAGAAAGCAACAGTCTTTAAATAGAAGTTTATTAAGGACACAATAGTACTGACTTGGGTGAAGACTGTCTTATTTTTCAGATGAATTCGTTGCCTTCCTTAGTGACAGCGCATTATTTGTTGGCTGTTCTTTTGTCTTTTTGTTCTTCTTGCAGATGAATGGACCAGGCAGTTTGTTTGCTTCTGAGAGTTTTCTGGGTATTTCAAGCCACCTTAGAAATGACTTCGGAAACTTTTTTGGAAGCACAGTTACAAAACCACCACCTTCAGTGACCCCAAGACACCCCCTGGAAGGAACCCATGAACTGAGACAAGCTTGCCAGATCTGTTTTGAAAAATCAGGTCAGGACCAAGCAGAGCAACAGACAGTATTGAACTAATTGATAAGCTGACAGTTCTTAGGAATTTGTAAATGCATTATTGTGACTTTTCAATCCCTATTTAAGTTCTTTCTAAAAGAAGCCGCAGTAATTGATTTGAGACTTTTAGAGTCTAATAGGATAAGTCTCTGCCCTTACTTGATAGAATTTTATTTGTAGAATCATATGGAATAGAATATTTACCTGATTTTGAAAGCTTATTGTTCGAAGTATACATTGAAGAACTTGGTCATTTGCAAATAGAGCAAGAACTAGAGAAAAGCATTGTAAGACCAGTATATGATATAATGTCTATGAAAATTAACATACTTTCTGTTGATTTGTTTATCTTTACACCCTAAGTCAAGTGATACAAACAAAATTTATTCTGAATATATTCTTAGCCGAAATACAATGTATCCCCCAATTCATTTTCTTTCTTGTGTATTTAATAGTGTTCTTTACCTTTGTAAGCCATCAGAATTCCTATTCTAATAGTTAAATAAAAGTATGTTTTGGGAAGTCTGTTATAGAAGAAGTCTTCCCAACCAGCATAAAAGGCAAAATTCACTTTGGCTTGTTTATACTGTGGGGTTATAAAAATAAGAATTTTGTGGCAATTTAGTAATCAGTATCCATCTTCTCACATCTGCCTTATAAATGTGCCTGTAAAATGAAATGGTACTTTCTGTGCCTATGAGCAATTCTTTTTACATCTTTTTCAGGCCCTAAGTTAATGGATTTCACTTACCAGCCTAATATAGATCATAAGTGTAAGAAAGATATTTTAATTGGTAGGATAAAGAATGTCGAAGATAAATCATGGAAAAAAATACGACCAAGACCAACAAAAACTAATTATGAAGGACCTTATTATATATGTAAAGGTAAGTACTGTAACCTCTTAATTGGTATGCATTAGTGATCAGTGATATGCTGCATTTATTATAATGGCTCCAGAATTATTGATACTAAAAATGTTTAGATAGAGTTATAGCAATTTCCTCGGATCAAGACATTAGTGTCTTTATGTAATTTTAACTTTCCTTTCTAACTTCTTATGTAAGATACAGTTATTTATGAAATCAGAGCTTCAACCAGGTTTTACGTAGAAACTGTCTCAAACTCAGAGTTCTCTGACTTGGTCTAAACAGAATCAAAACACTGAACTAAGGCTTTGAAAATATTGCTCTTTTTAAGCTGCTTTGGCAAGAACTTGGTATTTTTATTTTGGTAAGCCACTTCATCTGAACAGACTTTGAATGTCCCTAAATGATTTTTTAAACTTAGGTAGAATACATGAGAGTATCAAGGTTTTTTTCCCTGTCTGGAAAAAATTATACTTGTGGTGCAGGGTTTTGTTTTTTGGTTTTTGGTTTTTTTGTTTGTTTTAAGGGTTAATATCATCTCTGGATAGTAATACGGGTATCATTGTTTGAAATTCTCCATGAATTGATACACAAATTCAAATGATGTCTTTAACAGGTCTAATATTCACTGGCTTTGGAAAAATAATGGCCCATGTCATAAATGTTCTTTAATTCCCCGTCTTCCTAGATGTTGCTGCTGAAGAGGAATGTAGATATTCAGGCCATTGCACATTTGCTTATTGCCAAGAAGAGATAGACGTCTGGACACTGGAGCGAAAGGGCGCATTCAGTAGAGAGGCTTTCTTTGGTGGCAGTGGGAAGGTCAACCTGACCGTATTCAAACTTCTGCAAGAGCACCTTGGAGAGTTTATATTCCTTTGTGAGGTGCTGTCTCCAAACCTTATTTTCTGCTGTAAAATTGGTGATAGTTTCTGACTTGCCAGCCCAGAAGTATAAAGTCCTTAGCACAGGTCCTGCTATAAGATAAAGCATTCACTCGAATGGTAGCTCCTGCTGTTATCCAAAAGAATATTAAGACTTCATGATGAATATTAATTGGTATAAGTATCTAATGTATAGGTATGTGAGAATATTAAAACTAAGAAATATTCGGGGTACAAAAGTTATATTTTGTTTTATGTTTTTTGTGATAATTTTTTTTCTCTTGTCTATTCCAGAAATGTTTTGATCATAAGCCTCGAATGATCAGTAAACGAAATAAAGATAATTCTACTTCTTGTTCTCACCCGGTTACAAAGCATGAATTTGAAAAAAATAAGTATGTTGGTAGTTTCTAATTTTTGTAGTGACAAAATAGATTATTTTCTTAGATCCAAATAAAACCAGACTAGTATCCATCCAGCATCCCCCGTCGTCTTTTGTTGTTATTTTGAAAGATGATAACAATTTAAAAGCATCTGTTAGTAGATTTGGCTGGGAATGTTGTAATGAATAATTAAATCGATCATTTAGTACAGAGAAGCACATTGATTTTTAGCTTCTCATGACATAGATTTAGGAATTTTATGGCTTAACATATAATTATCCTCCCCACCTCCCCAGTTAATTCAGCAGTTGCATATCATGATTTATGTTTTCTGATAAAGACCAAAAATGTATGTTGAGTTTAGAACTTCACAGTGTGTGTATATATATGTGTTTGTGTGTATGTGTGTGTGTGTGTGTGTGTGTGTGTGTATTTGTATATGTGTGTTTTTAAGTTGGCAGAACCATATTAAAATGTCATTTCATTTTCATCTCTAGGTGCCTTGTCCACATTTTGCGAGAAACAACAGTAAAATACTCAAAAATACGTTCTTATCACAGTCAATGTCAGCTTGATTTATGTCGACATGAGGTTCGATACGGCTGTTTAAGGGAAGATGAGTGCTTTTATGCTCACAGTCTTATAGAACTGAAAGTCTGGATATTACAAAAAGAAAATAGTAAGTGTGTGTGTGACTGAGAAATGTCTCGGGCAGTCAGGGTTTGATAAACGGTCTTCGTAGACCCTTCTCCACTACCCCGATGTGGCAGCCCTGTTGATTTTGCCCTGAACTTTCAACTGTGCAGTTACTTTTTAAAGTGGCCTATTTTGAGTACGGGCTCACGTAATGCATTGCCAGTACAAGTTCATACACGTAGTTTGGTTTTGTGAGGAAGAAAGATTTTGAAGAAAGCACCAAGAACTCTGTTTGAAAAAAATTCCATTTTGAAAGAGTTACGTGATATTCATTCCTCCTCAGTGGTTGGTTATGCTGCATGGGACTAGTTAGGGAATTGAGTCTGTGACCTGATTGGTGGACTATTATTAAACAGACATCCTAAAGACAGGCTTGTACATTTCCCAGGTATGTCACATGACGCTATTGCTCAAGAATCTAAACAATACTGGCAAAATTTGGAAGCAAACGTACCTGGAGCTCAGGTATTTTCTCTCGTATACTTTCTGCATTTGGGATCTTTCCAGAATGATGTAGTGGGTGTTAGCTGTTGGAGGAGGCAGATCACACTTGCGGTCCAGTTACTTTCTTAATGTTTATTGAGTTGAAGAATTCTTTTTTTTTTTACCCATTTAATTAATTGATTGATTAATTAATTATTTTTTAACGCCTACAGCACCTGGTCTTCCTAGATGGTCTCCTATCCAAGTACTAACCAGGCCCGACCCTGCTTAGCTTCCGAGATCAGATGGGATCAGGCATGTTCAGGGTGGCATGGCCGTAGACAAGTTGAAGAATTCTTTATTCTTTTTTATTTTTTTATTTTTTGGAATTTTTAATGTGTAAAAAAAATTCTGAATAATAGTAGATCATAAGAAAAATTAGGTATCTTCCCTAATACCTGCCAAGAGTATAGGACACAGTTTTCTTATTCAGCTTAATTGGCAGAAAAATTGGCATAAGGGAGGTGGATTGTGTTTGTAGTTTGCTTCCCACCAGGTAAAACTGCTTTACCTGCTAACCACCTCCCTCTACCCTCTAAAACATTCCAGTCATCAACTCCAAAGCTGAATTTCATAAACTGAGGTTTGGCATCTATAATCTGCTTTTATTATCTTGCATTTGGGTGGAGACTTGGAGATTTAGTTATTAGATCATATATATAATGGCCACATTATCAAACTAGACAAAAAGAAATTGTGTGCTATTATGAAAAAAAAAAAAGCATGGCGATTCAGTATTTTGTCGTCAGAAAACTGGTTTTCTGTTAAAATTAAAACTGATCTTTTAATTGTTTAAGGTACTTGGCAATCAAATAATGCCTGGATTTCTTAATATGAAGATACAATTTGTGTGTGCTCAGTGTCTGAAAAATGGGCAAGTCACTGAACCAGACAAAAACAGAAAATATTGTAATGCAAAGGCAAGGCATTCGTAAGTAGTGTGTGTGTGTGGAAACAATGCCAATTTCATACTGATCTGTTTTGTAGGTATAAAATACGTGTGAGAAAAAAGATTAAGACTTCAAAGCAAGCAGAGGAAAGTAGATAATTTAGGAGTAATTACAAAGCAAATGGGGAGAGATTTTTAGGCTTTAGTAACTAAGAATCCAACAAAATTTAATTGTATTTTATTGGTTCTGTTTTTGAGGATATGTAGGGAATTTTGTTTACTAATATCAACAGGAAATGAAATAACAATCATAAGGCATTTCTTTTAGAAGGGTTGAGAAAAGAAAAAAAAATCTCTGGTCCTTTAGGTACAAACTCTGTACCTGTCCCTTTATTTTATATCTTTTGCCAGTGTGTCTTTGTTTTTTCTGAACTCCATTTTTCTTAGGTGGACCAAAGAGCGTCGTGCGATGAGAGTGATGTCTGTTGATCGTAAGAAGTGGATGAACATCCGTCCTCTCCCCACAAAGAAACAAATGCCTTTACAGTTTGATGTACATACGTAATTTTTAAGCCGCTTTTTTTAAAATTAGGCATTTCAAATCATTAGAAAGTAGTAGTAATTCAGATTGAAACTGGCGCCTTTTAATGCTCATAGTAATAATGAAATTTAAATGGTCTTCTCTTTTTTCCTTCCCTTTAGTATGTGTGTGGTCCTGGGTCAGTTTTCAGATGGATTGGATTTTTTACAAATTACTTGGGAAAAGTAAATAGAGAATCAAGAAATAGAGACTCGAGAAACACTTTATGGGCATTTAACTTATTTTTCAGATGAATTACTTTTGGGAAGGAATGGAAGAGAATTTCATTTAAATTTGACTCTTCAGCTTTGCTATCAGAGCCTCTGTATTACGAATGCTGTTGTTGAGTTGTTTTCATCATACCTCTTTCTTTCACTGAAGCAATTGATACTAGCTAAAAGAGACCCCACTTTATAAGACCTTCTAAAATAACTCAAAGGAAGAAATGTTCTACATTACAGGACTATTTTCCTCAAAAACCTTTTGGATGAACATGACAGACGAAGTTAAAATTAGGATAGTATTCCATTCACGAGGTGGCACGTTTCACCTCAGTACTGTACCCCTTGGCGCCTTATATGGCCTCGAAGACGATTGTCTGAGCAACCCCCTTGAGCCGACTCTGGACTTTCCCTCTACAGGACGGAGAGGTTCTGGGGAGTGTGAAGGGATGTCACTGTGTGAGTTAACGGACAGGGACACGGGAGCACTGACACGTAGTAAATTTTCTCCCCCAATGGAGGACATACAGGGAGAGAACCTTTTGCCCAGAGAAGCAGGTCAGATGGATCGCAGAGGTCCCTCGTAAAGGAAACCTCCTCCTCGACTTGCCAGGAAGAGTTGAGGAAGAGGCAGAATGATCTGTCATCAGCCAGAGTACCTTGTGTTTTGTAAAACTTACACAGGTTACAGGGTCAGTCTTGGAAGGAGGTGGTGTGTTTGTGTGTCATCCACAGCAGTTTCAGACTCAGATTTGGGTGATTTAGTCAGCGTAGGAGGGAAGAAAGCTGAGTGGAATCATTGATGCCTTCTGCTTTCCAAGATGGTGGAGACGATGGGCATATTCCTTAATACTTCGTTAAAACAAAGATGATAACAATCCTAGTTCACGAGGCAGCTGCCCAGAACTACTGATTATTCTGAAATCTTGGACATGGTGTACTGTTGTTTGATGTTACAGTACCTTATTTCCTTTTTCTACCATACTAGGTATTGCTAAGGGATCCTTTTTCTGAAAGAAGAAATAACATTCTGTGTGTGAGTGTGCATAGACAGTGTGGTGAGGTGGAAGGAGAATGGACTTCAGAGTCTGCCAGAAAGGCCCTGGTCAAGTCACTCAGCCTCAGTTTGCTCATCTGTAAATGGGAATAATTACATCATAGGGAAGATTTCATGAGATGGTGTTAAGTAAAAACCCAGCACAGTAGCCAGCCTTCTCCTTTATCTTCTCTTCTCCCTGCTCCTTATCAGTGAGCTTTAAAGACTATGGTAAATGTTTCTCTAGTCATGTCTGACTAAATACTTACTGGGGTCCGACTGGGAAAAGAATATAATAAAGTTAGTCACAGAAGGTTTTATCGACTACTGACTTCATACAGATGACTAAGGGAGGGGCCGCTGACTTAGTCCAAGGGAGAAAACTTAACTGATCAGAGAATTGACTGTTTTAGAGTTTTAGCAAAAACAGATACTAAGCGTTATGTAAACCGATACATAGAGCCAGCTCTTGTTGAAACACAAATAAACTAAGATAAGCTAACTGCTGATTATACTAAGCTTTCTGCTCTATACAGACAAGTATAGTGATGATATCTAAGAATGAGTTCTCGGTGATGGAGGTTTTCTTGGTCCTTCATAGCCAAGGTTCTTAGGGAAGTTTGTGTTCGGCTCATCACTATCACTTGATTTTCCTACCAGTATTACTGTATTTACTTTGTGAAATAAAAATGTAAATAACCAGAAGAGGTATTATGTGAATCCTGTGTAAATGAATGGCCTGGTTAGTGTGATAATTGTCTTCAGAAAATGCACATCTAGTGAATGATGGCCGACGTTTGCTGCCAGCACTGGTTATATAAGGAGGCTAAATGTCTGAGATTTTTTTTTGAGTACTCTTGGAGTAGCCCTTAGTTTCCTCACCCTCCTCAAGTGCTGACAAAGAGGAATCCTGGGCAGCGGGCAGGGGAGAGCAGGCCTGTCAGACTGAGGGGTCCAGAGATTTGCATTCAGAGATAAAATGTTTCGCTATGTTAAAAGCAGATACTCCGAATAAGTGAGTCTGTAGACATTTTCTTATAAGAAAACGTTCCGTATTCCAGTTCATTCTTTCATTTGGAAATTTTCTTTCGAAAAATTTTCAGATAGAGAGAGCTTAGCATTGATATTGTCTCATGTATTTTGGGCTTATCATCAATTTGATAGACTCAAATGAATCTTAGTTAAGAATTCTATGACTCAGCATTAGCATGGATAATAATGCTTATTTTGCTTAAATGTAAAAATTAGGCAGTGTTACTAAGTGTATTCTATCTTATATTCATTTTTTTTTATACAGCTGTGCAATCATATTGCTTCTGGGAAAAAATGTCAGTATGTTGGAAACTGTTCTTTTGCTCATAGTCTTGAGGAACGGGAAGTGTGGACTTACATGAAGGAGAATGGGAGTAAGTTGACGTTTTAACTGTGGCCTTGACATCCGTGAAATCCAGCTCACCCGCAAATTTCTTTCCTCTCTGGAAATGTGCCAGCTTACAGCAATGTGCTTCCTAAACAGTTGCACCATTTTATTAGTGGAGCAGAATCTGCCATCTGTGTTTGCAGGGGTCCGATCCGGATGCAGATACGTAGTTCTGCATCCTTTGCTGTCGGAGATGTGTTCCTGAGTGATGGTCTGGGGAAGTTTAGTCCTTCCATGACTGCTTAACTCAGATCATCTGCTCCTGTTATGAATAGTCACCTGCTGGATTAATCCGATTAGAGTTGGCGGTTTCTTCAGGGAGGCCTTACTGATAGAGTAGGCCCAGATTCCAAGGCCCAAGGAGAGTTGATCTTGGTCCAACTTCTAGTTTATTGTGGCAGTCATTGGAAGGAGCATCAGGTGACTTTTCACTTTTGACCAGAAAATGTTTTACTATATGGATCATTGTTCTTTAATCTTAACTGGTGGAAAGCTACCAATTGCTTAAAATATGCAATCTCTAAATTATAAGAACCAATAGGATTTGAGCACTGCTGTGTTTCAACTATGTCAGTATTCAGTGACTTGTGTGGATGAGACTCTCCTTCACTACTGTCTTGCTTGGAGTAGGTATATAGTAGGGATATACAGCACCTGGGGACATTTGGCAATGTATGGAGACATTTTTACTGTCGTGACTTTCAGGAACATGCTACTGGCATCTAGTGGGTAGAGTCCAGGGACATTGTTAAACATCCTACAATGCATAGGACAGCCCCCAATGGCAAAAAATTATCTGGCCCAGAGTGTCAACAGTGCTGAGAGTGAGAAACCTGGTCTTAGCATCTGACAATATGTGGAATACACCTGCTCTTACCAGAGGACGCAGCTTGTAGCCACTGCCCGGGACCTGGTCACAATCGTGGTGCTGTAAATTGCATCCCAGCATGTCGGTCCTCTGGGACTGTGTCTTGACTGACGGACTCCCATCAGGGTCAGAATCTATATAGTCTGTCGTTCTCTTTCTCAGTAAACGGTGAGGAGCGTATCAGCTCCAGGCTTCCCCAAGCCGTGTAAGTAGTGTGTGTGGTTATGACAGTGATAACCAGTGTTTCATGTGGGCACCATGGGACCATGCTGGTTTTCTTTGTTTTTGTTCTAGTGGTACCCTCATAATGATTTCTGAATTTTAAACACCCTCAAAATGTCTTGCAAGTGCAAGGAGGAATTAATCTTGAAAACTAATGTTTGCGGTCTAACAGTTGTGAAGTTGATTCTTGCTCGTGAGAGGTCACCCGCTGCTTGGACGTGGGCCATCGCTCTGTGTCTAATATAGTCAGGCCCCACTCAGCCCTCTCGCTTTTCCTTTGAAAACATATGCCGACTGATGCAAAAAGTGTGCATGATCTTGTGTGGATTTAAATGATGTCTTTAAATCTCTGCCGCTAAAAGTGATCCATTTTTTCTTTAGTTCAAGATATGGAGCAGTTTTATGAACTTTGGCTAAAGAGTCAAAAAAATGAAAAAAGTGATGATGTAGCCAGTCAGTCCAATAAGGAAAATGGAAAACAGATTCATATGCCAACAGATTATGCGGAAGTTACTGTAAGTACCATTGGCTAACTCCCCTCTCCTTTGCTTCCGAGTGGTAGATGGAGCCTTCTCACTCCCTGCCCACTTCCCGTATCTTCTGTCTCCAGTGGCTCCCTGCTGTTAGCTTAAATCTCTTTGTTCTAAAATCCTTTCCTCAGGGGACATATAAATGGCAAAGCATTTTGGGGGCATGATTTCTTTCTATTTGAAGAAAACAGTACAAGGTGGGAAATAAAGATAAAAGGGGAAAAAAACTCTTGTTGCGTAAGTACCTTCTGAGCCATCTTCTAGAACACGTGAAAGTCCAAAATCAGAAACCTTAACACACCGAATGCTGCCGACCACGATCACGATGTTCCGAGCAGCGAGGTCTCCGTGAACATAGCCCATATCTGGGAGATGCTTCATGCCAGATGCTATTCCCCGAAGCATCCCACTAAAAAAATAAAATAAAATCCTTTCCTTGATCCTTTTTCTGACTTTGGGGCCAGAGAATTTTGAGTCTAAGTCCTGGTTCCTTCCTTACTCGCCTTTATCATCTCCAAGTGGGGTTGTTGTGCCAGAGGAGTCTGATGAGTCTGCCCACGCACCCCAGTGCTGGCGACAGAACATGCTCAGGAAGTGTGGGCTCCCCTCCCCCCAGTCCTTCCTCCCTCCTTACCACCTGCAGTCTGGCTGCAGAGACATTGAATCACCTATGGTCTTCTGCTGTTGTGGTTTTCTTTTAAAATAGTCAGAAAAGTAAGGAGGAATAATATAATGAATATTTTGAGCCCATTGCCCCCAGTGAACTGTTGTTAACAGTTTGTCATATTTGCTTCTGTAAAAATAACTGAAATGTTAACAGATAAAAGTTGGAGCCCAATTTGCCTCTCTTCCCAGAGGGACCAGATCCAATGTGTATTTTTCCAGGCCATGTTTACATATCTTTGACATAATTTATTCCTAATCTGTAGTTCCACCTGTTATGTTATTAGATTGACATAGGCATGTGTGTTATTCTGCTGCTTGTTTCTTGTTGTTCTTTGGCACCTCTTTATATTAATTCAGTCAGATCAGGTCACGTCCATGGCCTGGCCTTGCCGTGTCTCTGCTTGTGATGTGCCCTCTGAACTCTACCCTCTCTGCCAAGGCTCAGCTCTGATACCCTTGCCACCTTTTCTTAAGTCCTCCTTGGGTTCCCAGAGCAGGGTCGCCCACACTTGCTGGGTCATGAGACAGCGGAGGTGTTTAATAAGGTAGATTCTCATCTGTTTCACAGACATATTGAGTCAGAATCTCATGGAGTGTCTCCAGAATCTGTTCTTTTCCATTGTCTCAATGGTTCTTACACAGGGCATTTGGGAAATACTACTCACTCAAAGCTTGCATCTGCAGTAGCACCCGCACGCCACCATAACAGTGCCTCCTCTGTGGGCCTGTGCCCCGGGGCCAGCGTCTCCCGCTCGTGGGTACTTCTCTGGCACCTGGCACAAGTCCTGGCCCCTAAGAGGGGCGCCATTCACGTGCATGAACGGAGCCTGCTGCTCATCCGTCCTGCTCCAGTTGGCGAGCCCTGGGCTTCCACGTCCTTTCTGCTTCTCCTCGTCGTGTTACTCCCTCCCAGAGTCCTTGTTTGAGCCTGGCCCCCTTGTGGCATACCGGCTCCTGTTGCTTCCTTGCTGGAGACTTCTTGGACATGTGGCTGGACCCCTCGCCCCGTGCCTGTGTCCTGGCATGCCTCCTGGTGTTGGCACACCTCCTCGGTTCTGTTTCTGAGTTTGAATTTTATGTTCTTGCCTGGCTCCCCAACTAGCTATGCTCCCCGAGAATGGAGTCTGGGTCTTGGGTGGTTTCCCATCTACCTGGGGCCCTGAATGTGCCGGAGGGACAGACAGACAATGCCTGCTGACGGGACGCGTGTCTTCTGTGCCCTTCAGGTGGACTTCCACTGCTGGATGTGTGGGAAGAACTGTAACAGCGAGAAGCAGTGGCAAGGCCACATCTCCTCAGAGAAGCATAAGGAGAAGGTTTTCCACACGGAGGACGACCAGTACTGCTGGCAGCACCGCTTCCCGACGGGATATTTTAGTATTTGTGATAGGTACGTAGATTCCCCACACGAAGACTGCTGGTTTTGCACAGCTTCGACAGTCATTGTGACACTAGACAATATCTGGGTGCTAAGTCTTATAATGTCAGAGGCTTACATCTGGACGCAAAGCTTTAGTTGCCCTTTGAACGTTTCTTCCCTCTTCCACGGTTACGTGAAAAGATTTACCGATTTGAAATGTCTTGAGACAACGGAACAGAGATGTATGTTTGTCCGAGTTTGCCCAGTCTTTGAGTTCCCAGCCATGATTGTGTAACCCTTCAGCACAGCCTTCCTTGTCATAGATGTTCATCAGTCTTGAAACTGCCTTTGAATATTTCAAGTGTAAATCTGGAACTTAGGTCAAAGGAAGATGTTAGTATTGCTGTGTATCTAAGTTAACTTAGAAAATTTTTTGGGTGGAAAATGAGATAATTTTGAGTTGCTTTCATTTTGTTAAATCGCTTTATATTATATTTAATTTCCAAATTTAGACCCATGTAATACTTAAAACTATTGAAGGCATCTTTTACCTAATGTCACTTCTGATTTCTTTCCACCGCATCAGGAAGGATTGTAGTGTTTTCCCCCATCAAACAATATTTTTCTTTTCCTTTCTTTTCTTTTTTTTTTTTATGAGTTTATTTTTTTTTTAAACCAGATTATGAAATCAGGAAAAGGTAATTTTAATCAATTTACCTAAAGATACCTTTTGTTTAAGAAAATGACTGAATTGTAGCAATAAGACAGTGTTTTGCATTAAATACATTTAAAGAGCTAAAAGTACCAGTGTCTCTATTTTGGATGTCAAAATCAGAAAGCTAGTGAAGTGTACCTTTTTAAGATCTTTATAAACTCGTGCACGCTTACCAAGCTGACTTGCTCTAACAGGTATATGAATGGTACCTGCACGGAAGGGAACAGCTGTAAATTTGCACATGGAAACGCTGAACTTCACGAATGGGAGGAAAGGAGAGACGCCCTAAAGATGAAGCTCAACAAAGCAAGAAAAGATCACTTAATTGCCCCAAATGATAATGACTTTGGAAAATATAGTTTTTTGTTTAAAGATTTAAACTAATATGCTGGCTTTTATGTATGTTACCTAATCAGAGCATTGACCAGAAAAAATTGGAAGTGTTGTAAGGCACGTAGCAGAGGAGCTGCAGATTTTCTGCTTGCATTGGCGTCTATCCTCCCTCCTGAGCAGCAACCCACAGTAGGTAGGAAAACGGGCTGTTTAACACGTCTGGCCATGCTCTCGCGGCACCATTGGCATCAAATGGCCGAGTGACCGCTACCGGCTGCCATCTGTTGAACAGACTTTTGGATGAAGTGTGTTGGGGAAGAGGATAAAGTTATTCCTAGGACGACTCCTTGAGTTGGTCCTTCAGATAAGAACCATGATGGTGAGAGATTAAAACACTTGTACTAGAATCAGAACATATGATGGATGAAATTCTTTACACATTTTAAGCGGAACGAATTTGTTTAATATAATAAAGTTTGCTACTTATCTGTATGTAGGTTGCTAAAAAGGATTTTCTTAACTCAGATTTTAAGCCAAATAACCATTTAACACTAGTATACGTTAAATGGGGTATTTTTCTGTATTTGTATGTTTCACTATTTTAAGGGAACTGAGGATAATGTGCATTGAGAATATTTTGAAAAATACTCAGCTGATTTAAATTTTATTTCTTGGTCTTTTGCTGTTTAAATGATGATTTTGAAAGATTAAACTTGTACTGTTGGTATTGTGTAGTGTATGGACCAATATTGCCTGTAATAAAGATTTTATATGTAGACGTCTTTCACTTTTTGGTGTGGTCCTTTCCCCTCAGAGGATTGTTGAAACTGCATACTAAAATTACAAGGTTTGACTTTTAAAATAACATTTAAGCAGTTGGTGACAGGATGGAAATTAAAGGGACAAGAAAGCAACTTTTACTATCCCACTCTCCTCTGCATTTAGGTGGCCACAAGTCTTCTCTTGTTGACTGACACGGTAACTCTTCTGGGTGCTCATCTGTGTTTCATTCCTATGAGTAGTCAGCAAGGAGACACATGGGCAGCTAAGATGTGGGCTGTGGGATCCCGCAGAGACAGGTGTCAAGCACCATATCCTCGATAGAGGTGTTTGGTTGTTGCCAGACCACTGAAGGCGTGGCTGGCAGAGACAGAGGAAGGGCTAAGGTGTCCTCACTCAGACTCTAAAATGCTTTAGAGGCTGGGACACAGCGAATGAGGGAGAAGAGCCATCAGGATGTGGGGAGGCAGCTACTTGTGAGGACATTGCCAGTGCAGAGTCCTTGCTGGGGGTTGGGGAGAATTGCTGACAGACTTTGAAGACGGGCATCTGCCAGGCTGTGACATACCAACCCTGCAAACCCTCAGGCAAAGTCACTTCCTCATTGAGGGAAAGAAAATGACCTTGAATGAGTAGCCTTTGGGGGAAACAGAAAGGGGTCTTTGTTTTTTGCATGAGTCCAGCCAGGGTGGACAGGAGGGCAGAGCTGCAAGCAGTGAGATGAGAGAAGTAGAGTGTTTAGCAGAACCAGGGGCTGCAGAGTGACAAGAAGCCCATTACTCCTTGAAGATAAGAGGAGAGACTGGTTTCCTTCCAGGTTTGGGAAGGCAGTGGGACCAGTTTTATTTGGCAGCAGCATTAGGCGTGCATCTTACTTGCCAAATCATCTGTTAGGGGTGACCTTTTCTGTAGAATAGACTGGCAATGTTACTATTCTGCTGGGTATTCCTAGTTTGATAGCTTTCATTTTTGTCTTCTCCATACTTTCTCCTAATCTCCTTTTGTCCTCTTTTCAAGGAGAAGAAATGTAAAAAAAAAAAAAAAAGTCTCTGGTGCTCTGTTTCGGTTTACAGATTAAGAAGTTAATTGTCTTAACCTTTGGAATCTAGGCTCAAAACTTACAGGTGGAGGTCCTGTGAGTGGTCAAGATGAGGATTTTGTTTTTCACGTTCCCCTGCATTTTCTTTTCCTCAGCTTTCAACTTTGCTATTGATTCTCTGGGCTCTCAACCATCCTTTCAGTAAATTGCATTTCTGCCCAAATCAGCAGTGTCTTGCTCTAATTTGCAGCTAAGCACCCCAACTGCCACAGCCTTGGTCTCAGCACTAGGAAGTCTATGTTAATTATTCCACGGTGAAGTCACACCCCCATCCTAGAATTGAATGGATAATTTTGCAGGAGGAGAAAGTGGTGTGATGAGGCTGGGGGTTGAGCGTGAAGAGCAAAATTCCAGTAGTGATAGTCGGGAAACAGTAATCATTGGCCATGTCTCCTTGAACATGTTTACCTCTACAAGATGGATTTTTTTCCCCCAACATTTAAGCAATTGAGGAAAAAGTTCACGTAACAAAACCTTTACCATTTTAAAGTACAATTCAGTAATTTTTTAGTCTATTTCAAATATCCTGTTAAAATTACTACAGTGAGTTTTAGAATATTTTTATTTCCTGAAAAAACACACCAGTCTTCCTTTTTCCCCTGCCTCTCAAGCCATGGGCAACCATTCATCTGCTTTCGGTATGAATTTGCTGTTCTGGACAGTTCGTCTCAGTGGACTCATACTCTATGTGACCTTTTGTGACAGACATCTTTCACTCAATATAATATTTTCAAGGTTCATCCATGTTAGCAGGTATGAGCACTTCATTCTTTTTAACTGCCAAATAATACTGTTAATGGATATACCACCTTTTGTTTATCCATTCCTCTGTTAATGGACATTTGGATTGTTTCCATTTTTTGGCTCATGGGAATGTGAATATTCACGAGCAAGTTTTGTTGGCTGCAATGAGTCACCTCTGTCATCCCTGGAGAGGCTTTTGGGAGGTTATATTTGGGTCCTTGCTGCTCTCAGAGACTCCATCCTCTCCCCAGTTCTCCCACCCTGTGACGGAGGCACCCTGGGCAGGCAGGCTGATGCTGAAGGTGCTTGCTTCTTTCCATCACCCACGCCCTTCCCTGGGCTGTTTGCTCTTTCTTGACATTCATTTCCACTTAGTTCCAGGGACCTGCGTCCATTGGGAAACTGAAGAACACATTCCCCCAGCAGTGAGTGCAAGTTCCAAATACTCTAGTTGGCCTCTTGTATTTGCACAGGATGAATACCAATTTCTGGAAAGCTAATTCTGTAGTCTTGATACAGAGTCTCAGAGAAACACAGCCGCCACTGTCCAGAATACCCAGGCTTAGGGCTTGGGTTTCCCTCTGCATCACCTGCCTTATTAGGCACACCCCAATTAGTAAGTAAATGCTTGCAAGCTTTACAAATGAATGAAAATTATTTCTCTCTGGTTCTAAGAAAGGATTAATAATTATAATCTTCCTCTCCCTCCCTACTCAAACTCCACCAACTTCATCATGGTATAAAAAAAGTGGCCACAAAAGCTTGTATTCTGATTGATGTGGACAAGTTAGGGCTGACCTAGCCTTGAAGAGTAACACAGCTTGACCCTGATGGCTTGGTGTAGTCTGAAATGAATTTCTCATTGTTTCAGAATGTTCTGATACCAGAGTGGCAGCTAGATGTCTAGAAAGAGAAGAGGAAAGAAACCATCCAGATGGTTTCTTGGCCTGTAAGATGTCACCCTGCATTGCCACAGATATTGTGGGCCTCACAAGATAATCCACAGGCAGCACAAGTACTTTGAACCTTATAAAGGCCTGTGCAAATGACAGGTGTCTTATGGAAGTACAGAGTCTGTCTTAGCGAACTACTGTGAATGAGAACTGGTACTTTTGACCATATTTGTTTTCATTAGTAATATGCCATGTAACTCAAATCTACGCAAGGAAATCAAGAGAACTAGAAATAGTAAATAAGGTTAGTATAAATAGAAAAAACTAGAAATATATTTTTTCTCTTCTCAGCTTCTTTAAGCCAGATTATATAAAACAACACTGTATTATTGGGTTTGTAATATAACATAAAAAAGTAATAATAGCACAGAAAAGAGGTGAGAACAGAACTATGTTGGAGCAGTTTCTATATCTAAATTGGAATTAAGTTAGTATAAATCTGAAGTAGAAATTCTGAAAAAAAAAATTGTAATCCCTAGAGCAACCACTAAGAATATAATAAAAAGTTTAAAATCATTAAAGGAATTAATGGTATAATAGAAAGAAACTACTTAAAATAAAAAAGAAGGAACAAAAAAGACATAAGATATAGAAGACAAATAGCAAAAAGACAGGTGTAGGTTGACCCACTGAATGCTCTGGTCCATCTAGCAAGGTAGCCTTTGGCAGCTAGCTGTATTTTATCTTCCTGGAAACCTTGTGCCAGAGCTGCCAAGCTGACCTGTGACAGAGGTAGGACCCTCACCTTAGCTTCTGGCTCTTGGTCATGCTTTTTTTTTTTGCCTGGCCTCAAACTGCCTTAGTTTGCTCAGAGTTTTATTTGCTTGGTTTGTTTTATTTGCTCCAGTGAAGTCAAGTCTTATCTGCTGGCCCCAGCAGCTGTGTAATTATGGACATTTACTCAGCCCCAGGGACACTTGTCCCTCTCTCCTACGGAAACGATTCCTGGCACTCTCAAATCCCATTTCATCCCTCACTGACTTGTCCTTTTTAATCACAAACCTTAGAAAGGACCTAACGTTTAGAGTCAGGAGAGAGTTAGTCAGCAATGAGTCACGAGTGGCTTCTTCACCAGGATGGCCTGTCTGTCTCAAGCTCTCACCTACTAGCTTTGTGGCTTCCTTCGGTCAAGTGACTTGTCTAAGTCTCAGTTTCCCCGTCGGTAAAACTAATCCAGGCAGCATAGACTCTCCTCCCTAGGCTCCAGTGTAGGGAGAAGGTCTTCAGTCATATAGCACTTAATTGATGCAGATCGTTGACATTGGGAGACAACAGTAACTAAGCTTTTACTGAGCACTCACTATGAGCCCGGCAATTTCCATCAATTACCTTATCTAACCTTCAAAACTAATACCCCATTTTACAGAGACGTGCAAACCGAGGTCGAGTGATGGTTTCCGTCTCATTCCTGGGTCCTTGGACACTTCTTGCCTTTGCACCCGTTTTCCTTCCGTTAAGCGGGGATAATAAACAACATCTATGTCCTCCGCGGCCTGTAGTGAGACTAGTGGGCACGTGTTCTGTCATCAACACGGCTCTTAAATCCCAGTGGGCTGGGCTGGGCTGGGACTCCCCGCCTACCGAGTGTCCGTCTTTCCGCGTCGGGCGGGCCCCGGAGTAGGCGTGGTCACTGCTCGTTCCAGCGCCTGCGCAGACTCTGTAGACTCAGGGTAGGGCCTGCCCGGGAAGGTAAACCGCGCAAGCTCCGTGGGCAAAGGGGCGTGGCCTTCCGGAGGCGGGGCTTCCGGGCGGTGTCAGCGTCCGCGCAGACTCTGTGGCCGGGGGCGGGGCCGCCTGCTTGGGGGCGGAGCCGCGGCGGCGACCGGGTTGACGTGGAGCGTCCCAGTTAGCGGGCGCGACGAGCTGCGGGATTGGGGAGCGACAGGCCGGGCCGGGCCCTCCGGCCCTCGGCAGTGGTGGCACAGGTATAAAGCTGGCGACGGGGAGCATGTAATGTCGGAATGCGGAGGCCGCGGCAGCGGCGGCAGCAGCAGCAGCAGCAGCGACGACGCCGAGGACGAGGGTGGCGGCGGCGGCGGCCCCGCGGGCTCCGGCTCCCTCAGCACGGTCCCGACAGGAGCGTCCTCGGCGGGCCGACTCCGTCGCGGATTGCGCGGCGCCTCCCTCATGGCACGCCGGCGGCCCGAGCTGCTCTGCGGGGCCGTGGCGCTCGGATGCGCGCTGCTCCTTGCCCTCAAGTTTACCTGCAGGTGAGGCGGCCCGCAGCCCTAGGTCCCCGGCCCGGCGCCCCCCGTCCCGGCCGGCAGCGCGTGGCGGGGTCAGGGGTTGTAGCGGCTTCTGCCGGGAAAAGTCGAGTTTGACTGCTGAGAGCGAGGGACTTGACCCTCCCCCAGTCTGTGGCAATGCCGGCTGCAGTTCCCTCTCCTTGGCCAGCCAACCAGTCATATGGCAAGCTTTTCCCGAGCTCCTCGGATCCCCTTTATCCCATTTATTACCAGGGGAGATGGGCCAGGTTCTGAGCTGCTCAGTTGGGGTTTCTTGGGATCGCTCGCACCTGTCACTTCTGCCCAGGCTGTACTACCCTAATTTATCACCCAATTTGTTTCTTTTATGCCTCGAGTGTAGTGATTCACAACCATTAGAGTCCCAGATCCCTCTGAAGATTCATGCACTCACTGATCTAACGATTTTTTTTATCCGCGCCTTCTCTCCTGGGACCACTCATCCAGGTGAGCGGTGAAGATAAAAGTTTCTGCTGTCCATTCCGGTAGGTGGGACAGGCAGTAAACTGTATATACTGTACAGGAAATAGAAGCAATGAGGGTGGGGCAGAAAGGCTTTCCTAAGGAAGCCACATAAGAAGCTTACACAAGAAGGGAAAAGGGCCAGCAGCATTGGGAAAATCTAGGGGAAGAGTGTCCAAGGTAGAGGGACCAGCAAATGCAAAGGTCCGTGAGCTGGACAAGCCTGGTATTTTCTTGGAACTAGGAAGACCTGAGTAGGCTGGTGCATGATGAGCAGGAAAAATTAAAGTCAGTGTGCCTCTCTTTGAGAAAGTATACAAATAAAAAAGTTACTTTAAATTTTAGGAGTACTTTTGGTCTCCCAAATCCACAGAGTATCTCTTGGGACTCCAGTTTATGAGTCTGTGTTGCTGCTGACTGGTGTATTAGTCATGAGAAAGATTTAAACTTGGAACATTTTCATTGAGTATGTTAAGGGCAGCGTGTGGCCCCTATTGTCAAAGAGGGGTCAAAAGATTGGGGATTTTAGTTGAAAGAGAACAAATTAGAATAACTATTTCATTGAGCATTTGCCATGTGTTAGGTGCTGTACTAGCAGCCGGGTTTCTCAGTCTTGACACTGTTGATATTTTGGGTCAGATCATTCTTTGTTGTGGGGGACTGTCCTGTTCATTGTAGGATGTTTAGCAGCATCCCTGGCTTGTACCTATTAGATACCAGTAGCATACATTTCCCAGACGTAACAACCAAAAATGTCTCCAGATACTGCTAAATGTCCCTGCAAAATTGCCTGCTTGAGAACAACAGCTTACATGACAGCATTTATTCATTTAACACCGAATCTGAGAGCCTAGTATGGATCATTTAAATCTCAATCTCCAGTAAAATCTGGATATACTCTTATCCATCCAATTTATGGATAGAGGAGGTGAGCTTGGCCATATTACAAAACTGGTCCCAAATCATACACACCTATTAAGTGTCTGAGTTCCAGTGTGAATCCTTGTCAGGTACTAGATTTTTAACCTTGCTGTTTATCATCTTTATCGAGGAAAATACACAAAATATTTTACAAAATAGAGTACTTTAAAGGTGGCATTTGGGTTCAAATTAGGAAGGAGAAGTGTTTCGTCGTATAAGGGTGGAGAGCTTACTGACTTTAGCCTCTCTGTCTGTGGAAATAACTGTTAGTGTTTGTTCTGTGACAACAGATATGAAAGTCCTTTGAGATTTCAGGAAGGAGGAGTGTAAATCCAATTACGCAGAGTACTACCTGCTTCAGGCTAGGAAAATGAGCCAGAGTACCTATCCAACCAATTCCTTTCTGTGCCACTGGCAAATTTGACAGTCTTTTAATAGACTCAGATTGATTTTTTTTTTGAGTCCTGTTTGATTGAATGGTGTCATGATACTATTTTATCGCTGTTCAACTGACTTGAACATTTCTGGCCCATTTTTCCTATTTCACTTTTTAAGATCTATGCATTAATGAGGACAGAGGCTTAAGGGAGAGTAAGATTTTTTAAAATTTAATTTCTGTTAATAGCTTCAGGATTGAAATAAATGACATTCCTTTTCAGTGTCTGCTGCTTAGCTGAGTTCAAACCAGATAGCACAAAAAGGTTGATTTGGGATTGAAACATAACTAATAACTGAGCATTTCTGGGCTTTTAATCTCTATGCTACCTGCTTTTCTGTGCATTGAATCTCCATGACTTTATTCTGCTCTTTTTCCTTTTATCTTGATTTGGAGGGAAAAAATTGTGTGTGTATCTAATCTGTATGCATGTGTATATATATTCCTTTTACTTTATCGCATTTTGTAATTTCACAGCTGCTTCAGATCCTTTTGGGAAGAAGGTGTAGGGCACAAATCTTACAAAAAAAAATTGGGGGTTGCAACAGGTCTTTCTTGTTTGTAGCCAATTTTTGAGGGTTTTTTTATACCTGAAAGCTGCCAGGATATCTTTGATCTAGGGATAGTTTCTCAAAAACGTTTAGCACATTGAAGAGTTAAATGGAAATTGAATGTTTCTGATGGAGCAGAGGCATTTGTCTGTCTTCTCTTTTTGCTTTTTGATGGGCCACACATTTTATTTGACTCTTTTAGGGGACTGCTCCGAACATGCAAAGCAGCAGTACTAAGCTGACGATTACCCTTTGGCTGTCACAGACCTACATTTCCAGATTGCATTATTTGACACTTAATATGCAATTGGAATAGTAGAAAAATAATACCTCCGAAGGGCAGAATTTTGAGTTCTTGAACCTGTGTCACTTTTGCCACAGAGTCCTCCTCACCTCTTTGCATGGCTGTCTTCTTGTCATTCAGGTCTCCATTTAAAAGATACCACTCTGACCACCAACCAATCAGAGGAGCTTCCAGGTTCCCTGTCACATCCCCTTGTTAAATTTCCCACAGAGCAGTGATCATTTTGTGTGTTGTTATTTGTTGTTTACATGTTTGGTTGCCTGTCTTCCCCGCTGAGAAAGTAAGCTCTTTGAGAGCATAATCATGCTTACTGCTGTCACCTTGGTATCTAGTACAGTGCCTGAAGCACAATAAGGTTTTCTCAGTGAACGTTTTTTTGAATTATCGTGTAAGTGACTTGACTTTTTCATGTTGTGAAGATATTTTACATAGACAAATCTCCCTGTTTGGAGGATTAAAATGTTAGTTTGAGTGAACAAATAGATGCTCCACCCTTTGATACCATTACTTTATAATGTTAATAATTTTTGGTTAAAAAAGGGAAGTAATGTATTTAAAAATGTCTTCTTAATTTAGGAAGCTAACACCTAGATGCAGAGGAGGATGTGGAACTCTCCCTCATACTAAATGACCAAGCCTCTAGGTCTTGGGCGTTCATATGTTTTCTTTTTTGGTTCTAAATATCAGGCTCTCTGCTGCATGTCTCAGAGCTGGCAGCACTTTTTCTGTTCCTCCTTCCTGCCGTAGGCTTCCCACAGTATCTGGGGGGATTGGTTCCAGGACCCCCTTCAGCTACCCAAATTTTCAGATACCGAAGTCCCTTATACAGAATGGCACAGTATTTACATATGACCTGCACACATCCTCGTTGTACTTTAAGTCATCATTAGGTTACTTACAATGCTTAATACGATGTAAATGCTCTGTAAATAGTTGTTATACTGTATTGTTTTGGGAGTAAAGACAAGAAAAAAGTCTATAGCTGTGCAGTACAGGTGCAACCATCATAAACCTAACCACTATGTAGTACATGTCAGGGACAGTGTAATTTTTTTTTTTTTAGACTGCTTTAGGTCCATGGATGTGGAACCTGGAGATGTGGAGTGCTACCTGTACTTCACATTTTCCCGAGAAACCATTATTGAGTTAGAACGCAATTAGGTGGCCCAGAGAATCATCCCTGTTACTTCCAGACTGTTCTTAATAATATGTCTTATAGATTTATATTTAATTTCCTTTCACATATGTTCAGTAAGTAGGTTAGGTTTGTTCATTTTGTCAGTTATTGAACTTCAGAGTGCCAGGAGCTTCTAAACAATGAAGTTCTAACAGTACAAAAGAGAGGGTTCTTACCCTTGTGGATTTAATGATCTGGCAGAGTAAATAGATAATAAACAGGTAAGATAAGTAACAGATTTTGGTGAGGACTATGAAAGCAATCAAGCAGGAGCTCAGAGAAAAAAATGAGGGCTACCTGCTTCTGATGGAGTCATCAGAGCAAGCCTTCCTGAGGAGGTGACACACGAGCCAGGCTTTTTTTCATTAACTTAATTGTGGTATAATTCACATTTAGTAAAATTCACACATTTTATGTGTATAGGTCAATGACTTTTGACAGATGTAACCACCTCCATCCTCTCAATCAAGATACAGAACATTTCTTCTCCCCAGAACATTTCCTTGGCACCTTTCTGCAGTTAGTCTCTGTCCTACTCCCCCTCCCCACTCTAGACAACCACTGATGCGATTTATTTCATTATAGATTAGTTCTGCCTGTTTTAGGATTTTATAAAAATATTTATATTTTATGTATTCCTTAGCATCTGACTTCTTTCATTAAGTGTAATTATTTTGAGACTCATCCAGTTATAGTATATATCAGTATATATCAGTAACATTGTAAGAGTATACTGTAGTTTATCTTTTCACTGAATGAGTTACTTCCGCTTTCTTATGCTTACTGTTTAGATGGTTTATCTTTCCTCATGCCTTCATCCTGTCTACGTCTTGTTTAAAATATGTTTAAAATACACCTTTTTCAGATAGCATATGGTTGGGTTTTGCTTCATTATCCAGTCTGGCACTCTCTTTTTAATTGGGTGGTTTGGTCCTTTTATATTTAATGTAATTATTGATATGCTTGGGTTTAAGTCTACCTTCTGGCTGTTCGTTTCCCATTTGTACCTTCTGTTTTTGTTCCGTTCTTGGTCCTTCTCTGCCTTCTTTTGGGTTAATAGAATATTTTTTAGAGTTCAGTTTTTATTTCCTCTGTTGAGTTCTTAGCTAAACTGCTATAATGATTTTATGCCATGTTAGAGCAGATATGTGGACAGCGCAAGGTGTCTTTAGGCTCCTTTAACATAGTGGGATGCAGTCTCAGCCACGACCTTTTTGTCTTCGCTGGAGGAAGATGTGGCAGTATCGTGACTTCAGACCACTTGTTCAGTCTTCTCTCTTCTCCTGACCTCTCCCTTCTGGGAACCTCAGATACTCAGGAAGCCTGTTTTCTAGTTAAATGGGCTGTTGCTTTGTCATTCATCTACATTAACCTTTGGATTATGATATATACCTGATGAAATCTGTATTATTATTTAATTATTACATTTGCCTATATGCCTTGGATAAGCACAGGCCACCTCCAGCTCATACACTTAAAAGTGTTTTCAAAGTTGAGTTGATTATAACCATTTCCCATAGAAATCTTATTAGTGGTAGCCACATGTGCTCTCTCCTCTTAATTCTGATGAGCTTATGGGTAGCTCTTGATGCTCTGGTGATCAGTGGCTTCTGTGGAGAACAAGGCTGCTGAGAGCTGAGGATAAGTCTTTTGGGTGTGGAGTCAAGAATATGGACTATTCAAAGACATACTTCTCCCTAGTCTTGTGGAGACAGTATTAGAACAGTTTCCAGCATGTTATTCGTGTCTTTCATTCTCAGCCATGTGTTCCCTTAGCAAAGAATATTACTTTTTTACTCCAGGACAGTGTTTTGGGGACTCCATTTCCGTATTCAAAAAAAGACTTTCAAGCTTCGTTCTCCTTCCACGTGAAGGTGGTGTTAGAAGAAGAAAACTCAGCGATCTTGTTTGTTTGCTCTTTTTTAGTCGAGCAAAAGATGTGATATTACCAGCAAAGCCACCTGTCAGCTTTTTCTCCTCGAGGTCTCCGGTTCTTGACCTCTTCCAGGGTCAGCTGGACTACGCAGAGCATGTTCGCCGGGATTCGGAGGTGGTGCTTCTCTTCTTCTACGCCCCGTGGTGTGGACAGTCCATCGCTGCCAGGGCAGAAATTGAGCAAGCAGCGAGTCAGCTTTCAGACCAGGTAATGCTGACATTTGGCCTAAGAATCAGATGACTGTCAGTCATGTTGCAGGGCTGGTTGTCCCCATAGAGACACCTTACCCAGCTGGCCGATTTTGCCACGGTGAGGGCCAGGAGCACTTTGTAAATTGTAAAGCCTTCTTTAAAGAACCAGGATTTCATATTGTGATGGTCATAGTTGCTTAGTGCAGGAGCGGGATTAGATTCTGCATCTCATGACATAGGCCAGTGCTCATCCCAGGGGCCATGCTGTTTGGTTTCATTGCTGAAGTAGGTGGAGGACCGAAAGTCCTAGTCGAATCTCCCTCTGATATTTCCCTTTGATATTTGATATTTGATATAGGTTTTTTATTTAGGAGGCATTTATACATAATGACGACAGTATAGCACACCTACCTTTTAAATACCTGTACTCGGACCAGAACTATATTCAAAAATATTTAATGAATGCAGCCTTTGTGCTAGATGATAAGGATATATAGGCAAATGAGCCATCTGTATGGTAGTGATTTTCAACCTACTGGATCCTAGTTGCTTTTTATAGAACATTTATTTTATATTTATTCCTTTTTCTGTCCTGAAAAAGAATTCATAGATGAGAAAACTTCACTACAGATATAATTTCAAAATAGTTAATCTAATGTACTCATTGTAACATAAATGTGGGGAGGGGGAGGAAAAGCAGTGTGTAATTAAATCATGTGTTTTAGTCTAAATGCTTGGGAAAAATAGGTCCTTGTACCTTTATGTAGAGCTACTGTGTATGGGACCATTACAAATGTGGACTGGTAAAGATGTGATGTATTGGACTCAGATAGCACAGGGGCATTGCTCTCAGTGATTTGATTTTTCTGAACAGTAAACAGCTCTTGGTAAGGTTCTGAACCAAACAAAGCACTTTCTGCCCTCAATTGACACGTGTTGCCATCTGAGAAATTCAGTGAACACAAAAAACATGCTTTGGATGAACATACAAAGTGGAGTTAGATTCTGGGCTTGAGTAATTAAAAAATGGGTTTTCCCTAACATCAGAGTTGGGCAGAGCATTTAGATCTGCTCCAGGATGATTGGATGACTCTTCCCTGTGGAGAGCAGTTCTGAGTGATACAGAGTATGTACCAGATCCCTTGCCCACCACATGCCCTGTAGCCTCTCCCGAGTCATTGCTTCCTGCAGACAAGCATCCCACAGATGCCTAAGAGGCTGCTTCTGCAGAGGTTACTTTTGCAGGCAGCCGAGTTCCAGAAGTTCATTTGGGACTCTCAGTTGGCTTTTCTTAGAAACAGTGTTCTAAATGATGACTAGGCTTCCTACTCAGCCTAGTAAAGCATTTTTAATAATTGTGTATGCCTGGACGTAGTACCAAGTACTGTTTAAATATAAGTCTTCATTCCATATAAAATCGATTAAGTTTTTGGAGGGGAGTGTTGTAATTTTGTGTTCTAACCATGGGCCCATGGATTTGATCTATTCTCCTTTACTGCCCCCCACCCCAGTTGTAAATGGCAAATAGTAACCGAACTGGCGTGCACACCTAGGAGGAAACGGGAATCTAATGGAGGCAAGTAGTATGTTAGCATAAAGGAAATCGTCACCTTGTCAGTCATTCTGAATTTAAAGAATATGTGAGGCGACCAAGGGGAGAATCAATTCTATTTTAGGTGTCAGTTCCTTGTTATTTTGTTGTCAACTTAAGCAGTATGTTCTCCAGAGTGATTACATAGGAATAGTATTTGGGCGTGCCTAGCCCTGTGCTACGCCCTCAAGATTGCTGTCCAAGCAGATGCTGGTGTCCCTGTTTCTGAAGCAGGACATCAGGCTCAGAGGGCACAATGGTTTATTAAAAGATGACACAAGTGATGGAGGTCATAGTGCCATAAACAACTGACGGGCACTGCTTTTTTCAAAGATGTTCCCCAGCTTCTTTCAAATTGAGACTTATTCTGTGTTCTCAGTAGGGCAAAGGAGTGGGTTTATTTTTGGAAACAGGCAAAAAATCTTTTGAGCCGCATTGCTTATTAAAATTAGCAAACATGGTAGATTGTGTCCTATTTTTGAGTAAGAAAATGAGGTATCAACTTTAGTTAAAGGTATTGTTGCTTTTCTTTCTCATAGACTCTAAAAGGAGCTGTAAAGATTTTCCACTAAGTTTGAGCAATAGTGTTATCTAGTAAGTATAAGGCATCTGAAAGTGACTTTTCATTTGTAGTCTTCATATTTTTCAATACTTTGTTACAAGAATTTTTAAACATATAGCAAAGATGAAGTAATTTTACATATATTCAGCCACTTAAATCCTACTGTTAGCTTTATCATGTGTTTATCTTATCATCCCTCTAATCAGTGGTTCTCAATGAGAGAGTTTTGTCCCTAAGAGTACCTTTGGCAATGTATAGAGACTTTTTTTTGGTTGTCAGTATTTGAGAGGGGCATGCTAGTGGCATCTAGTGGGTAGAGAGGCCAGAAATACTGCTAAACATCCTACATCCATTGTGTAGGACGGCCCCCCACAACAAAACAAACAACAACAAAAAAAACAACAAACAACCCAAATGAACCCATAACAGTTCAAGCCCTAAATGTTAATACTGCCAAATTTAAGAAACTGCTCCAATCTATTTACTATTTTTTGGTACATTTCAAAGTAAATTGCAGATATAGAGACACTTCTCCTTAAATATTTCAGTGTCTACCTATAAATATTTACTTAATCCATATTTTTGCTGATCAGTACTACATTGTAGAGAATAGCTTTAATCATCTTATTAGTTATCTTATTAGTTTTTAATCTAGTCATTAAAAATGGGCCTTTGAAATTTGTGATGTTTTATTTGTAGGTAACATTTTTTCTTTCTCAGATGCTCAGTTTGACTATCAAAAGACATCCTTTTACTAAATTTTAGTGTAGACATTCTTAGAAAAAACTCTTTGGTGCTCATTCACTTTAGGATTCAAAGCAAATTATTTTCCTCTTGGACCAGACTCCAATATATTCACAGCCCTAGCTAGACACTATAGATAAGAGTCTTTCTTTTTTAATGTAGCAGTCAATGATGACCATTATTGAATTCTTGAAACAATTTTTTTTGTATTTTCTGTTTCAGAGAGGAATAGTTCCATATCTATAATTTTATCTTTTAGATCTTGGTAGTTTTTTCAGTTGTTATTCATAGTCATTTGAAACCTTTTTTGGCTCTGCAGGTGTTGTTTGTGGCAATTAACTGTTGGTGGAACCAGGGGAAATGCAGAAAACAGAAGCATTTCTTTTATTTTCCTGTAATATATCTGTATCATCGAAGGTAAGAACTTTTAAGTAGTATTTCTAATTCCAACTAAGTTTATCAATTTTGAAGTGATTTTTTTTTTCTATACAAAAGTATTAGATATTCACTGTAGAAAATTGAGAAAATATAAATAAGCAAAAATAAATAAAAGGATCTGGATAATTTTGTCAGCCATACGTAATCCCTGTGCATTTTGATTTGTATCCCCCCTTTTAAAAAATAAAATAAAAACATGGTATCATGTAGTAATACTCTTTCCTAAACTTTTTTTTTTAATTTTGTGAACATCTTTTTGTGTCATTACATATTCTACAACATTGTTTTTAACAGTACCAGTTACCCCATTGTATGGCTGTTAATCTCAGAGAGTCTGAAAGTATTTTATGGTCTAAAAATTATAAAAGTCTTTATCCTGTTACCTAGCAGGATAACCTAATCAAGAGGGTATCGTCACATTTTTTCGATTGGGAAGAAAATTACTACAAATCCACTATCCTGTATCCATAATTCTGAAATCTAAATAGCTCTGAAAACCTGAAAGACTCATATTTTGTCCCAAAATGTATTCATCTGGCCTGAAATAACAAGAGGCTGCCTGTAGTCTTTCTCCTACTTAAAGTACCACTTTGTTCATTTTGCTGTAGAAATTTGGTGTTTGATTTTGGAGTACTGCTCAGACCATGCTTACTAGTAAGGAATATTAAGAAATGTCTAAAATTTGACCTGAAGGATTTTGGAGACAGGAGCTGGGATTTTGGACTTAGTTCAATGTAATAATTAGCTCGAAGCTTGTTAATGAAGGTAAAATGGGTAAAGAATATGATTTGTAAGAACTTTACTTTTTTAGGCTTTGTTTTTTCTCTCCCTCTAAACTTCCTAGGCCTTAATGGAGATTTAAAACAAACATCAACAAACTGTCACTTGTGGATTTTTTGTCACATTCCATCACATTCTCATGTCTCTAACATAAAATGTTGTGTGGCACAGCGTTGCTTCTCAGGAGCTATTAAATAGTATTCAGGGAAAAAACACACTTCTCTACCCCATCTCCACCCTGACATGTTCCCCTAGATATATGAATATCTCAGAGTAACTTTCTCATGGTTATTTCTTTTGTTTTTATGGTAAGTGTAAAGTATTATACTTGAAGGTTCTAAAACTCTGTGCTCTGTGATGATATGGTCTTGCCCTGTGAATGTCCCTTTTTTTGGGAAATAGGGCACAGATGCCCAGTGGGGCATATATGATTTACAATTATGTATAACCAAGCCAGCTGCCCAGAGGTGGGCTTAACTTGATGTGACATTAGAATCAGAATGATTCCCTTGAATTGAGTATAGAATGTCACATTGGGATATGTGCTTATGTAATATTGTCTTACATTGTCCATTTTCTTAGTTTTATAGAAAGATTGAAAGGACACGAAAGGACCTTTAGAAAGCTCTAGTCATCACTCTCAGTTTACAGTTGAGGAGTCTGAGGTTGGTTCTCATCTTGAAGTGCTTGCCCCTCATCTTTACCTGTTAAAATTTTACTTTTTTTTAGTCTGTTCTAACCTGTTAACACCCATTTTAACATGTGTCATTCCAAGTATACCAAAAACGTAAGTGCTAAGGTATAGAAATATTCTAAAGATAGCCTTTTCATATTCTATTTAAAAATGTTAAAGTCCTCTATAAATGAGTTTGTTCCTTCAACTAAACTGTCTCGTGAGCATTTGGTAGTCCTGAGATTCTTTTGGTTAACGTGCTTGTAAATGTGGCCCTCGAGTCTCATCACTGGGCAGGCCACTGGTGGTGTGTGCGTTGCTTTTGTTTGTATTTGTATATTGCTGTAGCTGCTTAAAGAAATTAATAGGCTTTCTGTTTTATGAAAGTAGATTCCAGTTTTAGCTTATATTGATACCAGTTAGAAACAGTTTATAAAAGGCTCTGAAGCAGGGAGTACTTCTCAAAACACTGTACCAGGCTCAGCAGCCCTAGGTCAGCTCGTCCTATAACCATAGCTGTATAGCAAACATGTTCCCTTTCCTGCAATCTGGGATCTTCTCATTACAAGTCACTGGGACCCTCGTAACATCGTGCCAGGAAAACTCAGCAGAGCCTGTTTGAGTAGATGAGGTTTCCAGACTGATAGCTCCTTTTTGCTAAACAAAATAAATTATTAGATAATTTTTTTGATGTCTTCCTTTAATTAAAAATTGGTGGTGGTGGTGGTAATTTTTAAACTCGAATTAGTAACCAAGTAGTTGTAGTAAGTCTTGAATTATAAAATTGTTAACTGTCTCCCAGCCGTGTACGTAGAATGCTATTTTTACTTTTCTCACGCTTATCTTCCTTTGGCATTGTATTCTGCAGTGCACACTGAAGAATTGTGTTTATCTGATCACGTTATGTGTATGTGTTAATTTCCATAATCATATATTATAGTATTGTGACCATAGCAACTGTACAATTCTTTACTGTGCTCTGTCTGTTGTTGCAATTAACAGTAAGCTTAATATCAATTTCTTTTTAGAGAGAAGAATGGTTATGGAGTAGCTGAATTTCACCTTATTTCCTCCCCCACCACATACCATCCTATTATATTTGAGCAGTGTCTGTAGTGTGCAGAATTGAAAAAGCCACGTGAAGATTCTGAGTAGCTTAGGAGGATAACTGAATGTTGGTAGTATTGCTTACCAATCCTAAATCAAATTCTTGTGCATCCCCAAGTACATCTGGAGTGGAAAATAAGGAAATCATTTATACAGGTCCCTGACTTGGTACTGTCACATCATTTTTTGTTGTTGTTGCAATAAAGCTTTAAATAGGTTTAATGTTCACTTAGAGACCTATTGTGTAAGTATGGGAATAGATGCTAACTCCGTTTTAGTAGACCAAAGGCCAGCTGCTCACCTTGTTCCTTATTTCGGAGTGACATGAAAAGGAAAGTCTGTCCCCGGCATTGAATCATGTAGTTAAGATCCTGGAATCCTTTAGCATTTGTTTAGTTTCCAAGGTTACCTTTCTATTTTTGTTTTTCAAGGAAATATTGTGGGAATTAATTCTTTTTTTTCAGAGACTACTTGTGACTGCTGCTAATATCCTCTCCTTACATAAATTGCTTCTTAATTGGCCCTTGGGTCACCTCTTGAGACAAGGCTGCTTACCTATGCACCAGTCAGGATCCCAAAGGACGACATTTTCATTTTGTGGTGTTGATGATTTCAGTTACACATTACAGGTTTAATGCATGGTGAATTATTTTTATTTTTTATTTTTATTTTTTGGTACTAGTTTTGGACCAATCGAATACAAAGGCCCCATGAGTGCTGTTTACATTGAGAAGTTTGTCCGCCGGGTGATGAAACCACTTCTGTACATCCCATCTCAATCAGAGTTACTAGATTTTCTCTCAAACTACGAGGTACCTATCTTTCATATCTCCTCCCATTCCCAAGGCTTCACGGGGTTGTATTGAATTGTTTGTATTAGAAGGGTTGGTTATACCTCCTGATTTGTAACAATTAAAAGATCATATTATAGGTAAGCCCCAATCAAATGCTTTTTGAGATACATGATTTTAGGGATGGTTTGACCAAGCGAGTTTTAAGGGAATAGAATACTTGCAAAACTTTGTCTTTTTGATTTAGGAATTTTCAACTAACTCTCAGTTTTTCCTCACAATTAACTTAACATATATAAAAGTTAACTTACAATTTATATAGAGCTGCGAATTCCTAAAAATTTTATTTGACACTTTATGGCATCTTACTGGTGAGAGATCTATCTTTTTATTGTCAGTTTTATTTTGGCCTTTAAAGAGAAAACAAAACTAGAAATAAGTTCCTTTCTATTTTATTAAGTGCATAACTATTGAAAGTCTTAACAGTAAGTTCCCTAACATGGTTCTCTAATGCTTTCCCATGGCCAATAAATTATTTTTATAGGATCTTCAATGTGTATTCAGGACAGTTTTTTATTGAGAGGCCAGTATAAAGCTTAAAATAAGCTCAATAAGTTATAAAAATAGTTCCACAAAAAAATTTACTGGAGCAAGTGTAAAATCACACTTGGGTACAAGTGAACATGCTGAATCCTAGCCACTAGACCACCAGGGAACTAACAACAAGTAAAAATGATACTTAGAGACCACAGGTGCCTGATAGAGATAAAAATCATATGACTCCAGACCTGACTAATCGAGAATTTAGTAACTGCAACTGGGTTGAATTTTTGCACTATGAATTTATATAGATTGGATATGAATTTCTTTCACTAGAATATCATTTACAGCTTTTTCAATCATGTTAGAAATACTGTTGACGTGTTAACTATGAGCAGGTTCCACAAGCAGCAGTGTTAATATCTAGTTTTTCCGCTTGTAGTTCTCAGATGGGCATTAGAGTAAATGCTACCTTACCTTTTCTGTGGATAAAGGGTGGAGTTCCAGGCCCCTCATGGGCTTGTTTCCCGTTTTGCCTCTGCAGGCTGGGAGGCAGGAGCTATGCTGGGACACGGGGCGCCTGGGCCTAGACCCTTTGGCAGCACTAACTAGGTCTCTGACTTGAGGCACGTCACTCACCTGCCAGGCATCAGTGGCCTGGAACGGGGTCTTCTTGAGACTTCTTTTAACTCTTAGGTATAGTAATGTGTGATAAATGGGTTTTCATGAAAATTTGCTGTAGATAGCAGGCAGAATCACTAGTGTTTGTACAGCAAAATGGTAAAGAATCAGGATTTGGACAGACTTGAGTCCAAACTCAGCTCTGCCACTTAGCCATGAGGCCTTGACTAGTTAGTTAACCCCTTTCAGCCTCCATTTTCTGATCTGTAAAATGAATTAAATGAGATAAGACATGAAAATGTGTAGGATGTAGTCCCAATAAATGAAAACATGGTGGGAAAATCCTGGGTATTTATTACTATTGTGGGAACTAAAAATGTGCAGAATTCCCCATTTATATAAAAAATTGTTTGTTTTGTAATTAAGATGACAAAAAATGACCTGCAAGGGCATGAGGTCTTCCTTCAGTTATGCTCTGTTGAGACTTTTGTAGTTTTGCCCAGTTTTGATTGTTACTCTCTGTTTTCTTCTTTAAAATATCAATTTCTTCTAAAAAGTAGAGAGGAGATTGGGAGAGGAGATGTGGACAATCAACAGATAACCACGCAGCATGTGTTTACCCTTCCAAAAAAGAGCAATTCTGATCATTGAGTCGAATGAGAGCACTGAGAGGCGGCTTCGTTATTGTTTTTGTCTGGATAAGAGATTTGTATCCAGAGAATTCTGAACCCGTTCTTAGCAGAGGTCGTATGGTAAGGCGAAGGACTTAGCTGGGTTTCTAGAGGTCTCAGTTTTAGCCCTGACATTAGCAAGTCTCTGATCGCTGAGTTTCACACAGATTTCTCAACTCTAAAAGTAAGTGTTGGCTCAGATAATCTGTCCTGTTTTGTCTTTGGTGAGGTTTGAGAGGTTGGAGAGAGACAGCCAGAAGAAGTTTCATCAGTTTTTGGTTGGGAAAGTTTTTTTTTTTGGAGACAGTGACTTTGAACATCTGTATCAGAGATCTTTCTAATCCTTTTTTTATTTCTTGCCTCTAAGCCGTCCAAAGTGGTTTTTCTAGTTGTATCTGCAGGAGAGAGACAAGTGCATGTTCATGACCGAGCAGGAAGGATGAGTCCTTTTATTTAGCCTCTGTATTCTTTGAACCTGCTTTTCAGCAGTTATGCTCCCAGTTTAAGATTGAGTTCACATCACACTCACTGATCTGCCATTGATATTACTCAAAGTTGTTTTTGGCAGCCCAGCCCATTAAAGGACCTTCGTCCCAGAAGTTGTAGATAGCTTTTATTGTGTTGAGTATCATCTTTCCCTGGGCTTTTTCTCACTGAGATGAAATCTTCTGGTTGGCAAGAGATCAGTTTGATTAATTATGACAGAACTCGAGAGTCAAAGCCCAGGATGACACTTGCAAAACCATTTATCTTGTGACATACAAATATGGTATGTTTGTGACGCCAGTTTCACACTCTATAACAGAACATAAAGACAGCATTCCAGATCCAGAGATAAAATCACTGTCATGGTTTTGACGGTTGAGTCAACAGGAAAGTTAAAGGAGGCCCTGCTCTAGAGCATAATATACTTTTAGACATTGCTCTAAATTGAGCTTTCTCACTGTCAGCATTATTAACATTTGGAGTCAGATAATTCTTTGTGAGAAGCTGTCCTGTGCTTTTGCAGGGTGTTTAACAACATCCTTGGCCTCCACCTACTAGGTGCCAGTAGCACCCCATCTCCCTCTTAGTTGCGACAACCAAAAATGTCCAGGCATTGTGTTCTTTAGGGAGAGTAGCATCACCCCAGTGGAGACCACTGCTCTAAATTATTGTGTCCCCAAATAAGGCCTCAAGATGCTTCACAGATGTTGGTACAAATATATCTTTTTCTTCATGTAGGACACAGGATGCCACAATCTAATTGTTGCAAGTTTATCTGCTTTTAACAGTAGCAGTAGAGAGAAGATTAAAATTAAGTAGTGCCTTCGCTAGAAAATTCTGGAGTGTTATCTGTAGGGAACTAGAGCTAGGAGTGAGTTATATTGTCATCAGTAGAACTGTCCTCAATACTTAGCTTTTTATTTAAATCGTTCATCCATTACCCCTCCCCCAAAAAGCATGATCCTAAGTATGTTAAGGATGTTACTGATTTCAAGAAATCTTACAGAGAACAATACTTGTTTTTATCAAGAGTCTTATTTCTTCATTTATATCTTTTTATAAATATGGATTTTAATATCAAGTATGTTAAATTTTTGTATACCAAAATTGGACTGAAATAATCGTTTTAACACTTTTGTGGCACTTCTGAGGTTTGTTAAAATGGCATTGATTTTTGCTTATGTCTCTAGATGTGTTTGTAATGTCTTTTAGGAGAGCATTTGATAATTTCCCCCTCATTAAAAAATATTGGTTAATTATAAGTTTATTTGTCTCTACTCCTGTATTTGTTTGTGAATAGTTTGGACCATCTAAAATTGGTTGGTGTTTATTGAGAAGTGATGATATCTTGAAATGAACAAGTTTCTGTATTGACATAAACTTTTATTATATGTATACTGAATTCTATTCTTAATATGTTTATATTGCTCTTTATGGAGAGGAGTGCTCTAATTGTACCTTTTCCTAAGTCCTACAGATGAATCTTTTCAAAAGCCTATTTCAGATGATATTCAATTATTGAGAAGAGTAGAAGTTTGTAATCAGTTTAAAATATTTTATTTAACTTAAATATCTCAAATGTATCCACATTGCTCATTATTAACCATAGTTTTATATTTGTAAAATATGCAATTATTAGGAAAACAGTTTTGCCTTTAATTTGCTGACCATTGTAGAAAGACAAAAGATGAATATTATAAATACTTGACTATAAATTCCAAAGTACGTTAGTGACATTAGCAAAAACGTAATGAGTACACTATGCATTGGTAAGTGCCCTCCAGTTTTTAAGTGCTTTTACTTTTGGCCCTCTCAACAGCCCTGTGATAGGCAGATGGAAATTGTAGACCCTTTGAACAGATTAAGAAGATAAGGTACAGAAAGGTATGATTTACCCTAAGAAGAGACTGGACCGTAGCCCGGGTCTTCTGGCTCCCCCAAATTCTTCCTGTACACAAAGAAATGTTTAAGTAAGGTCTCTGAGCTGAAATTTCACTCTTTTTCAAGGGGTTAAAACTTTGAATATTTAACTATTCAGTGTCATTTAAAAATGTTTCTCTTTCATGATAGAAAAATTTTGTTGGCTTCCTAATTTGACTATAACTTTTTTTCTTCATTTTTAGCAATAGTTCTAAGAATAAGTAGTGATAAAGGGTGGGGCCACGGTTTTTGACTTACTGTTTTAAAGCAGCAGAGTTTCATCATTTCTTGTTATTAATTGGGTTATTAGCATCTAGTCTTCAGAACTGAGAGTGTTCTCTGTATGATAATCGCGATGTCGAGGCAGGGTGGAGCTTAGAATTTTCTTTCCAAATATTCACTGAAATCATAGCGACCTTATAAATGAATGTAACTAAAAACTGAAGTGAACTGGCCAGTGCACGCTACAGAAGGAAACTAAGAACTTTAAGTCATCCTGTTGCAAACCACGTTAAGAAATTTTTTCTTTATTTTCTCCAGTTGTAGAATCCCTCTTTCTTGAGGTTCTTCCTGCCTATTTAAGGTGCAGACAGGAAACTGTCACTTATGACTTATGCACAAGTAGGCAGACATATCCCATGGTCATTTTTATTGTAGTGGACATAAGTAGAGTAGAAAGGGAATGGGATTGAGTAGTGGTCATGTCACTTTCAAAGTCACCAGTTTTATGGCTCTTCTAATTTTGGTATTTTTTTAAGGCATCATTCAGCTTAGATATTAATAGCTTCTAGATCAATAATGCTTTCTTTTTTATTTTTTAAAGCACATGACAGAATCATCTGGTTTGTACCTTATAATCTACCCAAATGCCAACAGTATTATTTAGAACTTTTATCTTGTATGTGCATCCAGAATAGTTTCTAAATCTTTTATGAATTTTTATAATATATCCATTTAAGAGCAGTGATTTAGCATACATCCATTTATTTATTCTTAGCAGTTTTGATAAACCAGATTGTTTTCAGTTTATGGCGGATGGGAAAAGGCTTGAGAATCTTTTAGAGTGAGAAGCAGGGCATCAAGTAACAGGTGACAGAAAACCTGAGCATTTTGAAGAAAAATGCTAGTAGAATTCCTGGCACCTGCTGTTACTCTGTTGTTTGTTAGTAAAAGACACTCTGAATGCTGAACAAATAAGTAGATACTATTTCTGAAATAGCACTGTGACTGAAATAGTCCTAAAATTTTTAGGTGTGAGTTAACATGAGAGCAGAAATACTTCAATTGCTATTGAATAAAAACACACTGAAGTAACTATTCTCACAGCCACTAGAGGGTGTGTAAACCATCTGCTGAAATTTATGTCATGCTGCAAATGGTATTCACTTAAGAAATAAATATTTTATGCTGATGAGGATTGCTGGCCTCCTATAAATAGCCTATTTTCAACCTCTTCATTATAATAGGTATAGAATATACTGTACATCATGGAATAGAATTAAAGATACACAAACTGGGTCAATTTATAATCTGGCACTCATTATTGTTAGGTTCTTTGCTAAATTGTGAACTCGATAAAGGAGCTTTGTCTTATTTATCTTTTATCCCCATTCATTCATTAACAAATGTTTCTCTTGTTCTCTTGTGCCTGCTCTGTCCCAGGCAGTCTCTGAGCTGAAAATGTAGTAACGCACAAGAGAGTGCCTCTGTTTCATGGGGTTACAACGTGGAGTTAGGTGACAGACAGGGAGGTAAATAAACAAGGCTCAGGGTTTGAGTCGTGTCCTCCCAAAATTCATGTCTGCAGTTGAGTTCCTACGACTGTCCACCTGGTGACTGTTTAAGCCTCTGGGAGCGGACTAAAGGAAAAACTGCATTTGGAACCTGGGGTCGGATGATCCTTACACATGATGAGGAACAGCATGAGGAGGGACAAGCCATGTACCAGCAGGACTTGCATGCAGACTGTACGTAACCCAGTGTCAGGCTGGCTTACATGCTCCGCCGGCTCACCGGAAAGAGTCGCAACAGTGTTTGAGGCTCGGTTAGAGCTGTGCTTTGAGCCAGCCCCTGGGTTTGTTTGCAGCTGAGCGAACAAGAGGCTTAGACCTGGAAAGGTCCATGTATGTGAACATGTGTGCATTTGCTTCCCCAGACTCCCCTTTTTCCAGATTTAAGAAAGTACTGTGGAGGAAACTAAAATATACAATCATTTCCCAAGTATAGCTTCTGCTGGGGAGACACTGACACTCTGGGGAAATGGTTGAGAAATTTGTTTTACCTAAAGCATAACCAGAGGGAGTTTAGTAACTTTTAAATGATAATTTGTAATAGAAATAAACAGATAACTATCACTTCACTTTATTTCCTTTTTATTATTTTGAAATAGTAATTTTAAGTTACATTCTCAAACATGCCAGTTTTCAAAATTTAATACGGAATGTCATAGTATTTTGAGTATTTGAAAAATAGCTCTTAAAATAAACTTTTCCTGTTTTACCAGGTTTTAAAATAGTTGGTTCACAGCCTTTAATCATCATATATTTTTTAAATCTTACAATCTTCTGGGTTTTTTTGGCAATGAAAAGAGGAAATAATTTTGCTTATGAGTTTATTTGTTTTGTATCATTTGTGGAATTTCTTTGGTCAAACTACTTGAAAAGTGCAATACCCGATCTTCTGTAGATAGAGAGGCTTCTTCATCCAAGCGGTGTAGCCCCTTGGAAAACTGCGGCAGTGATGCCATTGACAAAAGTAAACCCTTATACTGTAGAATTGTCCACAAAGGACCCTTGCACATGGTCCAAACTTTGTTCATTTTTAAAGGTTTAATTGGGGTTTTCCTTGAAGACTCCGTGTGTAGATGTATGCATATATATACATATGCAAACATATATGTAGTTACATACATGCATGTAGATATATGTTTCTGGGCCATATGTCTACTTCTGTGAAGCCACTGGGGATAACATGATATACGAAGAGATCTGAAATTCACCTCATTTAATTTTTAGCCATGAAACATTTAGCAATACTTAGATGAATTTATTCCATTTGGTTATTGTTTGGGAGATTGGTCAGAATATAGAGAAACCTAAGTGACTATTTTCTTCCCATTTTTGTAATCTTGTGTCCAGCATTAATTAAGTGACTAGAATGTCTGACGGTTTTGTCTTTGTTCTTGGTAGGAAGGCTTGTTGCACCATCACAGCCTGGTTTGAAAACTTAACCCGAACACTATGAAATAGTGTTCTCCTTTGAGCCAATTCTGGATTGGCTTGTTAAAACATTTTGAAGGAGTTTTAGTAAAAGAAAATCCTTTCTGATTTCCTCAGTTGTTTGAGAAGATGGTTATTTACTGGATTTTTTTACATGTTAGGATTCAGCATTCTAGCAGTTCCTATCAAAATGAAAACCAAATGATTTCTTTAAAATTGAATCCCATGAGAATAAGTGATTGAGATTTAGAAAGATAGTATGTTCTGCTACAGATCAGAAATTTCTTTTTTTATACAACTTATTTTAAACATTACCACAGATTAAATTTCTACCTTACCTTTTAGATCTGATCTTGTCCCAATGATCAGTCAGCTCCACCGTTACTTATTAAGTGCATGGTGCCATGTGCTTTAGCTCTAGAAAGGAGTCTTTACATTCTCCTAGTGCTTTATAGTTCACCAAGCTTATTCTCACAGTCCCATCTTGCATTATCCCATTCGCCAGATAAGGAACAGGCTTCTCATTGAAGAGTTCACCCGAGGTCATTCAGCTGTTGGACTTGAGCTTAGATCTTCTGATTCCAAGCTCAGCATTCTTTCCTCAGGGATCTGTTTGACTCTTAAGACAGATACTATTATTACAGAACAAAACAGGACAGAATGATTGCCACAGGGCCTTCAGAGATAGAAGAAATTCTGAACAGGAAGGCAGAGTGTATCTGGAAGGGGACAATTCATTGGTTTGGCAGAACAGGAAGGCATTCTGTGCTGACCTTAGAGCAGGTGGAAATGTCTGTGGGTGGAGGAGCAAGAAGGTAAGAAGTGCACCCTCTGCAGACTGCCCTGACAAGAGAGGAGGGTTGCCATTGTGGAATGCTGTGTTCTGGGTGTGGGGAGAGGAAAGAACTATTAGAAGGATGACCTTGAACACAAGTGGAACCAGTCCGATTTAACCTGATTTCCAGGAAGTGTGAAGGCCTGTTTGGAGTGAGTGAGGGGAAACATTTGAGGGAGAAATCTAAGAAAGGCTACAAAGAAATTGTTGATAAAACTTGCTTAGGGTTGCTAAACAAAAGCAGTGAGTACTTGATGGTGAGGTTTCAAACCAGGGACCTAGGAGAACTGTCAGCAGAGGGTGAAAAGACCTACTTAAGGGAGAAGGAAGGAAGTTCCAGCTCTGAATTAATTGCCCCTGTATAAGCTGCTGCCAACTCATTCCTTACCCTGTTTGTTGTCTAACTGGAGAAAAAGGTCAACCCCAACCCCCAACTTCTCTCATGTGGTTAAGCTTTTTTAGACAGTGAAATGCAACAAACTGCAGTTGTCAGATTATAATGGCATGTCTTTCTTGTTTTAAAATATTTCGTTACACAATGACCAGTGATATCTCAGTCACCCAATTCTGCTCTTGTTTCTGCAGCCTGGAGTACTCGGGTACTTTGAGTTCAGTGGCTCACCCCAGCCTCCTGGTTATGTGACCTTCTTCACCTCAGCATTACATTCATTAAAGAAAGGTAAAAATTATTTATATTAAGACGTTAGTACTTTAACAAGAATGTATATATATATTGATATCTTCCTTTGCATATGTTATCTATTTTCATTTTCTTGATTCCCTTCCCCTGTATTTGTCTTAAATACTTACATTGTTTTATGTTCTGTTGGCACACAGAAAATACTGTGCTCTTTCAAATTTAGTCTCTAAAACATTTAGCTGTTTAAAAATGTAGCTTGATCATAGCTTATCTGCAGTGATGTGTTTTGCATTTTAAAATTTATGATATAATCTCTTTTTACATATGTAAATACTTTGGTCAGAGTTTTTAATGGTTATATTGGCAGTTGGATGTACCATAATTTAGGAATACATTTCCATTAAGAAGTATTTTTGCAAGTATAAGTCATGTCACATTAGTATAAGCCTATTGCCAGTTACACCATTCTCAAATCCATATATATTTTTTTACTTTAGCTAAATTATATATTATTTGAGGGCTTCCCTTCTAAATTAAGCATTGTATCCTGCTCATTTTTTCATGTTGCTTCACGTTCTTTCTTTTAAGTTATAACCTCCTGTCAGTTCTTTTTGGGATATACTTTCATCTGCTCACTTGTCTCCATCTCTTTTGTTACCTCTCTGGTCCAAGCCCCTTCCCCCACCCTGGACTAGACCAAGGGACACTTACCTGGTATTCACTCTTGCCCCTTTTTCCTTATACTGGGGCCTTTACATGTGCTAGTCCTGCTGCCTGAAATGTGCTCCCTACCTGTCAAACCTCTGTTCATCCTTCAGGACCCCCTCAAACATCCCTTCCTCAATCTTCTCCAATCTTAATTGGACACCCCATTGTTTTCTTTTTAGCATGTAACAGAGTTTGTATTTATGTATGTAGTTCTGGGATGATTTGTTTAATGTCAGTCTTCTTCCCCAGACTGTGAGATTTTGAGAGTAGGGACCATGTATGTTCACTTTAGCATTCTTTTTCCGGTGTCTGGTACATGGCAGGGGTTCAGTCACTATTTGTCAAGTGAGTCATCAGATTGATGGCCATTTCATTTTTCCCCAGTAGATCAACCAAAAGTATGTAACCATTTTTCTATTACTGAATTTAGATGATTATTTTTTTGATGTTACAGTAGTATACTGTTTATTATGTGTTTGATATATTATATCAAACAATTATATGAGTGGCCATTTTAATATATACATTATCTTAAGGTTTTATGCATAGAGAATCTACTGTATTCATCCAGAGGACATTGGGAGAGGAAATCAAGCTGTCACATAAGTATATCTTCTGTCCACTTGAAAGACTTTGAGCTGCACAGCTTCAGGTGACTAAGAAGACTTAGTGAATCAAAGTTTGAGATTTGAAAACAAAATACTACCAACTTAAATAAGCTTAAAAGCAAATATTCAAAAATCTCAGAGAACTAAAGCCCTTCAAAGAAGCTCTCAACTGAAGATAATATATATGTCTTCAGTTGAGACATGTAAAGGGAAACCTGGAGTCATTCACTAAAGCGATGGGAGCATTAAAGTTCTTGAGTTGAAGAAGATATTTCAAAGGTCATGGAAGGATGTTTTATTATCTGGTTAGTTTATATTATTTGCTAATGGTTCATATTAAATTACTTTTTTCATTCAGAGGTTTCCAAAATATTGCTTCTTTTTGGAAAAACATTTCCAAGTACAAAATTTTCCCCATTTTTTAATTTTCTTTTTTTAAGCACAGGGAGGTGATAAATGGGTAAAAACTACTTAAAGGTACAAAACAAACCTCTGGTCAAATCACTAATTTTGATCAATGATTATGTGAAATTTCTTCTTGGGATAAATCTAGTTTGGTTTAACTTTACTACATTTCTGTCTTGTGAGTCTAGTTGGGTCTTGTAAAATCCTGTTGCATATGAACTTTGGAAGAACTGAGATTCATTCTAATCATTTTCACATCATTTTTGTGGATAAACTCTCACTTAAGTTTAATGAACCATTTTTAGAAGAAAAAGAAAAGTTTGGAATGATTTTCCGTAATATGTGCGCTATGAAGGATTACCTAAAATAAATCATGCCCAGAGCATTTGGGTTTTTTTTTTCCTCTTTTATTTCTCCTACCCTGAAGTTAAATGGTATTTTACTTATTGATAACAGATGTTCAATAAGAAAAATATGCACACTTCTTTTTTAATGGTACTGTTTGGAGTGTAAATTCTAGATCAATGTTGTGTTTAGATTGTATATACAAATCGAGGCCTCAGAAACATTTGACACACATAACATTTGGTTATAGAGAGCTTAACTGAAGAAGTATTTAGACTGTTTGGTAAAAAGCAGATGTCCTGTTTCAACAAACCATAGGCGTTTATAGAACGCACACGTCTTTCTGTTGCCTTAATGATTTTTTTAAATTGTCTTGGAAATAGCCAGGACACTCTCTTGACATTTGTTTCCTGAAGCTAGCTGGCCATCATTCTACAAATGTACCATATATGAAGCATTATGCCAAGGTGCTCGGGGGGTGCCAGGAGGGGAATTCATTCTCTACCCTCAAGCATTCCACAGTTTAATTGTAAGATCTGGCCTCGTAGTGCTTTGTCAGTGCCATTGCCTTAAGACGATTTATCTAATGTTTGATATTTTTACACATTATAATAAAGAAAATTAGGGAAAGTTCACTTACCTCTTTAGCACTTAACATTAACTGCTTTCTCTTTTTGGTTTTAACTATTTTCTTTCATTTCAGTTACCTATATTCTTTACTTGTTGATCTCAGTCTTGGTGTTGATTTGTCCATTTATGGAGGCTTGCCTGTTAGGTGGGATGGACAGTAACTGTTTGTTACATTTCTATTTATTATTTCCTAGCTGGTTTACTTTTATCATTATTTTTTTAAGTAGCAGTTCTATATTTTCATGTAGTTAAATCTGGGGTTCTTTTTCTTGATTAAAAAATTCTTTTTCTAAAAATCTGATCACTGGTTCACTTTTACAATTTAAAAATTATTTAACACTTTGTGTAACTTGAATTTACTTCAGCTTAAAATACAGAGCTCAGTTGATTTGTTCCCCCTTCTTATTGGCTAATTAGTTAGCAACATTTACAGAATAATGCTGCTTTTTACTCTCATCTTGATGACTCCTTTACCACAAAGTATTTTATTACATGTAATTGGGTGTATTTCTGTGTTTTCTCCTGGTCTAGATCCCTCTTTTTGTATGAGTAAATATAATATCATTTCTTCCTTTTAAGTTATTCCCTGGTAAAGTCTGGACTCTGCTTCCTCTAGTTCACGTGTTTTATGAACTACACTTTTATATGCATCCATGCATTTGGTGGGATTTTGCTTGGAATTGTATTAAATATATACATTGACTTAGAAGTAAATAACCTATTCCGAACATTCTTCCCTTTCTAGGATCACAGTATGATTATTCATTTATTTAAACCTTCCTTTTAATTTTTAATAGTAGTTCTGTACATCCCTCAGTACTGTTCCATCACATCAGAGTGCTGGATGAGTAATCGTGGGTCAACAGTCTGTATGGTTCCAGATCCCTAGGGAACCTAGTCTTTAGGACTTCACTCTTCACAGACTGTGAAGCCTATTTCTCTTTGAACATTATCTCATTTGATCTTGCAGACAGGCTGCTGTTTTTTTTTCTTCTTTGCCTGAAGAAAATTTGGTAGAAGGGTCAGTACTTTTAGGTTGCTTACTTGATTTTTTTTCCATCTTATTATTTCATTATTTGCTGTAAAAGTGTGTTCTGGTAAGATGTTTTTATATTCTGCTATGATGCAGTGACTTCCTTAAAAGAGAAAATTTGATAACTCTTTTTCATTCACCTTACAAAAGGGATGCTGTACTGTCTGGGGCAGGCAGCCGAGTCTGGTCCTTACCCTTTGTCTGCCCTTGACGGAATCTGTAAACTTGAACAAACGAAATATTTGACTTTTCTGTGTTTGAGATTATCTGTAAAATTAGAGGATGGAGACCTGTTTTACCAGATCACGTCATGTGCGAAATACTTTGGGTGTGAAAAAAGAAATAGTCTTAAAGTCTGTAGGAGCTTAATTAGAAAGCCACCCGGCTGAAAGCACTTCAAGTATTATGTCTGTTTTCTTAAAAGCATGTACACCACATATTGTGTAACTTGATGGAACAGCGGATGTGGATTTTCCTCCTCCCTTTTCCTGTACCAATCCATATCTGCTTCTCTGTACTTCATGGTGTCCTCACTGTAGAGCCGACTGCAACTCTCTCCCTCCGGAGTAGGAGCTGTTTTGTTCAGATAATATTTACTGAGTGCCTTGAGGCCAAGGTTTTGTCATTTTATTCCTGCAGTTCTATAACATTCCGCGTCAGTGCTGTAGCTGAAAGGTTGAACAAATGCCTGCTAAAGGACACTTTACCTTGAAATCGCTCAAGTGAGCATGATTGTAGCAGTGGGAAGCTAAGTCATTTGGGATCCCCTCCCACCACCATCACTTCCCATCGCTCCTGGAAGCCTGGCCTTTCAGATTCCTAGACCAGTGTGTAGGAATCACTCACAGCAGGACTGGGTGGGGCCCCTGCCTGCCCCACTGGCATTCCATTGTCTCCTGACATTAAAATCCTAATTAATTGAATTGAAATTCATGTGATTCTTAACTGTCACCTTGAAAATACACTATTTATTAAAAGTATTTCCACTCCCTTCTGCCACCTTTAGTAATTCCTAAATTTAGTTGCCAGGGGAACCTTGTGGCATCAGTTTTCCAAGGAATAATAACCTTTGGGAAATACTGTTGTAATGAATTTTTTTAAGATGAATTTATTAGAGAAGAAACTTACAGTTATTCCAGTGTAGCGTCCCTCTACTCCACCAGGTGGCATCTGATGGTGCTGTGATTTGCTGGTAGATCTGAGTCAGGACACATAAAAGCGCCTTCCACCATATTCTTATTCATAAATAAAGCTTTTTGGGAGCACCTTACTCTTAGATTGTGGAATTTTAGACAACATCAAGAGGTCTGAAGGGTAGGATTTTCTTACTCTGTAAGTGATGTTCTCAAAGGCATTGAAAGAACAAGAGACTGACTTCTCAGGCAAGGCTGATGCAGTTTGCTTTGTTTTCTTGGGTTCCTGGGTCTAACTCTTGGGAGTTTGGACCAGGCGTTGGTTTTAACAATTGCCCACGAATTAAGCAGGTTCTAGGATCACTTGCTTTTCTCAGACAATCTCATTCATTGTCACTCTACTCACTCATAGAGGGAAATCTTTTTCTGACTATCTGCATTCTCAGGCCTCCTGAATACTGATTGAAACACATTAGAATAAACATATTTTGAATTTCACACTGTTTATTCCCATGCCTAAAACTGCCTTTTTAATATGTTGCTATTATGTTAGCAAGGATATCATCATATTTCATAGGAGATACTTTTATTCTCATTATGACTTACTTCTTAAGCCTTGTAAATGCTGCTAGCTGAGAACTAAGTCCAAAAAATGGACCTCCTCTCACTTTTAGATTCAAAAGCATGACTTACTAATTCAATAAATGTTTGAGAATCCACTATGCGATGTGCGACAGCTGTAAAGATGAATATAGCTTGTTCCTCAACATCAATAGTGCCACCAGGTAGAGTGGCCAGCAGGTAGGCTTGCGCAAAGTGTAAGTGAGGTGATAGGTCTGTGACAGGCTTTGTTGGAGCGTGAAGGCCAGGTGCTTGGATCAGATCAGGGAAGACTGCTCCAAGGAGCTAGTGCTGGGGATGGGGAAGGTGTCCCAGAGAATGAGGAGTCAGTCTTCAGGTAAGTGTGTGAGGAACTAGAGGATGGAAGATAGGAAGGGTGGGGAAAGTGAAAGGTGTGCGGGAAGCTCAGAACCAAATTTAGTGGTCTTTTAGCTATTTTGATTCCTTGAACCCATGTAGCTGAAAAATGGCGCCATCTTCACTGTCTGACTGTGTTGTGATAGTGTCTGCCTTTCTGAGGTCGTCCTGTTTTAGGGTGCATGTATTTGGATTCTGTCTCTTCCAGGCTTTCTGTTTGTTTTTTTGCTTGTTTGTTTTTATTGGTTTTGAAGCTACAGTAAGACTCCTAGACAAAGAACCAAAACCATTGAAATCTTGAAGAATTCTCAGGGATCTCCTTTTATAATAAAGTCACAAGCTTAGAGTGAAACAACTCAGTGCAGACAAACCCAGTTCCGGTCTCTCACTTGATGACTTTTTATGCAAAGTTGAGCATGATAAGCCGATGCTGGACTGAGCCTTACCATGAGCCAAGCACTTTACCTGGATGATCAGTCCTCACTGCCGCTCTTTGAAGTTGGAACTGTCATGAGCTTAGTGTTAGTAAACAGAGGCTCTGAGGAGGTTGTCTACTGGTTCAGGGTGACTGTGGTAGGCAGAATAATGTATCCCCAAAATGTCCACATTCACTAGAACTTGTGACTTTGTTACATTATATAGCTAGGGGGAATTGAGGTTGCAAATGGACTTGGGTTGCTAGTCACCTGATCTTGAGAAAGGAAGCTTATCCTGGATTGTCTGAATGGGCCCGTTGTAATTAGAAGGATGCTTAAAAGTGTAAATGAGGAGCAAGGAGTGATGGGACAGGAGGACTTGTCCAGCCATTGCTGGCTTTGAAGATGGATGGGAGCTACAAACTGAGAAATGCAGGCAGCCTCTGGAAGCTGGAAAAGGCAAGGAAATGGGTTCTCCCTAGAGCCCCCAGAAGGAACATGCCCAGCTGACACCCTGCTGTTAGCCCAGCGAGGCCCATCTTGGACTTCCAAATCTCCAGAACCGTGGGACGAGTTTATATTGTTTTAAGCTCCTAACTTTGCGGTACATTATAGACGTCAGATGGAGATGTGCACAGCACTGGCCCCCCTTAGAACTCCTACTGCATTAGTGGGCTATGCCTCCCACTTAGCAACTAGCATTATTTTCTAATTTTCCCTTGGACTTCAGTGATATCTTCCTAATACGTTCCCCTATGCAGGGACTGACTGTCCTGACAAGTCATTTTAGTGGCAGGTATCCTGTGTGACCAGGGCCCACCCAGTCACCCCTTCTCACTGGTCTTTAGGTTCCAACTGTATGATAAGGGAGCCTTGCCCATGTTGCTTCTCTAGGACTCTTCATCTTGAAAACTGCATCGGCCCTTGGCCTGCTTTTGTGGGGCTGGGAGCTAAGAATTGTTTTTATATTTATGAAGATTTTTTTTTGAGGGGGGCGGGGGGAAAGACCATGTGGCCTCTGTGATGAATCCTAAACAGCGGCCTTAAAGAGGGTGTCGGGGTTTCTAAGCACATATGTTTCTTTTATGAAGTCCTTCCTTCCCCACGGTGTTAAAAAAAAAATAAAGGAATTTAATTGAAATACATTCAAGGGAAGTATTTGAATTGATCGTTTTAATATCGTGCTTTGGTTAAATGGGAATGGCTGGTGTGAGGGTGTTTAGTTTCCTGTCATGTTAGTATACGTGACAGTGCATATTTATCTCTATAGTTTACGTTCTTCTAAGATAATGTATTTGGAACTGCATTTCTTCCCTTCCAAGAAAGAGAAAAAAAATCGCAGCTAAGGAGTACATGTTTACTTAGGGTTTAACAGTATCTTGGCAAGCACTGAATGTGCATATTTTATCTGTGGTGCCCAGATGCCAGATTTTTTTTCTAGATAATGGCTTTGTGCTTTAAATTAAGAATTCTGGAGATATACAAATCTCAAAATCACATTTCTAGGGGGAAAATGCAAGTAAGAGCTGTAGCTCATACATTAAAAACAAACATTTCTGTAATCTCTTCTTTGAAGTCTTTTTCATTTTGATGAATATATTTCTCATTGCAAATGTGTGACATCATCCAGTGAATGATTGAGTCATTTTTGTAAGGGCTAACTAACAATGGAGTGGTGGCTGTTACCCATTTCAGATAATATAATCATTTTCTTTATTCTTTCTTGTCCAAAACCTTGGAAAGAATGGGAAAACAGAAGTTAATAAAAATGGCAGCGTATAGAGTAAAATTAGGGCTCTTTTCAGCATGGAAGGGAAAGTAGCACAGTACAGGCTGGCCTTTGGAATGTCACGACTTCCCAGAGAAAAGAGGTGAGAGAAATTCTCCCAAGGAATAGGTGACTTCCTCACCATGATGATTGAAAGCCACATGACCTAATGCAGTGGTATTTAGTTTCGAAGTGTATCATGATTTATTTGTCAGCAGTTATCTTTATGAGGATTTTTCTTGACTTGATATTCCATTTTGTTCAATGATCCCTGAGAAATTACCTCACACAGAAGTCTTCTGGAGAGCCAGTCCTGATCTAAAAATCTCCACATTGTTCAGCTCGGGCATCTCGTTCACTCTTTCAGTGTGTCTTCAGGTCCCTAACTTCGTAGTACGGCAAGTGCTGTTTACTCTGGGTGTCTGAGAAAGAAGAATTCATTTCAGAAGTTCAGCACTTTATACCTAGAGTCACCAGACTTGGAGCCCCCACCTTCTCCTTTCTGAAGGAGGGAGGGTAGCATGTTCTTAAAAATTATCATTCTCTGCTTTTAAAGGGGTTTTCCTGAAATAAATTCAAGAAACATAGTTTTATGTATCCTTCTCAGAGAATTGCTTGTTATTAAGACTTACTGGCTGTTGGATATATTATCTCAGGCTAATTTCCTTCCTGAGTTCATTGAATCTTGCATTTTCATCATTTCCACCCTGGCATAGTCCAATAGAAATATAGACTTTTGTAGGAATTTTAAATTTTTCTAGTGGCTATATTAAAATTTAAGAGGAAATAAGTGAAACTAATATATTTCCTTTAAGCCAGAGTATCCAAATTATTATCATTTTGACATGTAATCAGTAAGAAAACTATTTAGATATTTTACATTTTTTTAATAGCTAAGTTTTTATACTTTTATGTTTAACATTTAACAGCACATCTCAATTCAGATGATAAATTTTCATTGAAAATATTGTTCTATATTCAGATTTCACAAAATTTACAATTAAAGTGATATACATACCCAAGTTGTTTTAAACATACTTAAAAGTTTTTCAATGACTATGTGTTGAATATCACTTTAAAATTAAAATAAAGTTAGAAATTTAATCCCTCAGTTGCTCATTATTTCAGGTGCTTACTAACCACATGTAGCTAGTGGCTACCAAATAGGACAGTGCAGTTCTGGACACAGCCCTCATTATCCAGGTGTCCAGGGCAAAGCCACTTGTTTGTAACATACTCAGTCTCCTGCACGCGTATCCTTGTGTTGATGTTTCACTGCTTCTGGTAGCCTGTTAGGCAGGAAGTATGAGTTGTCCAGTTTGCTTCTAGCAGGACTCTTTATCATTAATTTTAAAGCACAGTTAAAAATCTATTCTTCCTAATAGAAGGAACTATTCTTATTCTTCCTGGAATGTTTGAGAATTTTAACATCTTGCCTCACCGAGGTAGTTCTTACCTCAGAAAGCGTGTGCTTTTACCCTAATACTAAACTGAAGTTAATATTAAAAACAATTTAAGGCAAATGGTTTTAAGCAAAATAATCTGGTATTAAATGTTTTGGACAAAAGTCCAAAAACAAAGAAACCTTAATGCAAAGCAGAGAGATCGCAAGTGAGCCAGATGAATCTGAGTGGAAACCAGATGGAAACTCAGATCCTGCCATTCTCCATGCATCCTTGGTTGTTAACCAAGGTAAATGGTGACAGTGGTACATGAAGGGCAGAATAAGGTCAGTGGAAGCTATACCTAGGGGAGTGTGGGAAGAGGGCATGGAGCATTCTGTGAGTGGCAGGGAAGAACCCCAACCTCATAAAAGATAATAAGGGGTAAACCTGCATAAGTGCCAAAGCAGGCAGGGTTTAATAGATCAAAGCAAGGCCATTTATTACTCGAAGCACACCAACAGTGAATCAGCCTGCAGTGTTGGTTTCCTTTGCCCCACGCCCCATGGGAGACCTGATTCAGTGGGCCTGTGTGGTGGCTTTGTGCAAAGTGAGCTGCCTTGTAGCTGAGGAACATGTGGCCAAGGGCTCAGCACTTTTTGTAGCAAGTGGCAGGCAAGCCTGTCTCTATGCTGTGGTCGCCTTGCCTTACACGACTAGCTGCAATTACCACTCAGTAACTAACTACTTGTACCTAGATGTTCTTTCAGGATCTCCCAGTAGTCTCTCTGACACCTTTCACTGGATGCTTAATAGAGACTGTAAACTGGCCAGTTACCTAGCTAACTGAGTTTGTTGAAATTTTTATTATTTTCGACTAATTGAATAGGACCATGCCATTGTTGGACCTTTTTTGTAGGAGAGGGGAAAGCATTATTCTGCATTTATTTTTAATTATTCAACAGATTTAGAGTTCTTAAATATTGAAGTTTTATTACTTATAGATCGAAATTATTCAATTTTATGTATAACAGAGACCTCTATTGTTAGAAAGTCATGGCGCCTTGCCTAACAAAATGTCCCGGATAGGGAGATGAGAAGTATTGTTTTTTTGTGTCATTCTTACTGTGAGCGTCCTCTGCTAATTCAGTTATGCTTTGTACACATGAGACAGCAAATTTAAGCTGCTTCTTCCAGTAAGATTTCCAGCATATGCAGGGACTTCACTAGATGTGTGACTTTTGTCAGTTTTCCTATTTGTGGAAAATAAAGTTTTGAAACTGTAATATGTTTAGGCGTGTTAGAATGTGTTCTCTGCAGGTGGGCTATCCTTTCTTATTAATTAAATAGGTTTTTGAATGGCCTCTTTCAGCTTTTGGGTCAAGCTGTCACTTCTTATTTCTCTGCTTCAGCAAACCATGTTGGTGACTTTGGCGGCCTATGGAGTGAATTTCCTTACTGGCCACTTTTCCTTCTCTTTGTAGCGATGGCTGTCCACCAAGATTCAGCCCCCTCCTGCAGAGTGGTGTCTGTTGATTCTACCAGTTCATATCCTGTCTTGAGACCTGCTTTTTCTTCTGACAGCTTGGGGATCTGAACTTTTACATTTACCATTTTTTAAAAATTTAATATCTTGCCTCATCGAGGTAGTTCTTGCCTCTTAAGAATGTGTGTGCTAAACTAAAGTTTTAATATTAAAAACTGAATTTAAGGCAAATGGTTTTAAACGAAATAAAGTAGTCTGATATTAAAGTGTTAGTCAAAAGGCCCCAAACAACAACAACAAAAAACCTTAATGCTAACCACAGAGATAATTTTTTTTTTTTAGTTTAAATTCTGAACAAATTTTACATGTGCAGACAAGTTGCCTAACAGAGTTCACTAGTTTCCTCCCTTCACCCTGCCTCCCCAAATGTTAACATAGTCTGTAACCACTTGTTAGGCTGCTTTTGACTAAAACAAGAACTCAACATTTATATTCTAGTTCATTTTTAAGAAAACTGGAGACCTTATTTGAATTTTGCCAGTGTTTTCACTAATGTCTGTTTTCTGTTCTAGGATCTCATCTGGGATCCCATATCACATTTAATTATTTTTTTTCTCCTTCATTTCCCCTGGCCTATGACAGTTCCTCAGTCTCCCCTCATGTTTCATGACCTTGACACTTGAAGTATACTGGTTATTGTTTACTTATTGCCTAAATTGTTCCAACTTTGGCCATTAGGAGCATCTCAGGTTGGCCCTCAGGTCCTTTGAACAAGTCCCTATCCTTCCATGAGCACTTCTTCTGATACCACAAGATGCTCCAGGCGCATCTTGTACATTCCTGTTCCTGCTCCATAATCAGCCTCTTCTCCAAGGAGCCCTCTCTGGTTTCTTTTATTGGAGAACGTCATTTGGCAGCTACAACCTAGGAGCTAGATGTGCTCTAGGTATCAGGTGTCATTACTGCTAGGCCCTCTCAGCAGATGAGCTAGGACAGACATGTGTTTATACTCACACATATCTCTACAGCCGTAGCTCTGTACTGTGTGTGTGTGTGTGTGTGTGTGTGTGTGTGTGTGTGTGTGTGTGTGTTAAAAGCCATAAATTTATACTGATTCCCTCTGATTCTAATCTAGCAGCACAGGATTCATTTTTGCCTTCCCTCTTAATATATAACTTCTTTCTCTCTGCTAGGAGAATCCTGGCACACACTGTCCCTAGTTTAACAGTATCCAGTCAAGACACAGTTTCCAGTGACTCAGTTTCTAAACCTCAAGCCTTTATCCCTTTACTGTGCTGTGGTACATTTGTGATGTAGTTCGGTGTATTTGCTAGTGTTTGTATTCCACGTTGGGTCCCCCACATCTTGGTTGGTTTAATGATTTGTTTAGTTTTTGAGCATGTGAACGGTGTGAAACAAGAGGCTGGTATAAAAAGATCTTCTCGAATGAGGGTCAGGCCACCTCATCCGTGTTCTTCAGTTCCCATTTTTCCTCCTTGCCCATCTTTGCCATCCTCCCATAAGCAATCAGCCTCTGTAGTTTCTGGCTTATTCTTCCTGCGTTTCTTTGGTTCTGTGCTATTTTAAACTCATCAGGTCTGTATTAAAGATTGTCCAGCATGGCAGTAGGGACAGGGTCACTAGCACTTCATCCTGGGCAGCCATTCCTTCTCTGCCACTGCTGGACGGTGGTGCTCGTGGGAGTAACTTCATGTGTTCAGTACCATAATATTTTATATCTTAGCTACTTGGGTATAACTTGGTCACATTTAAAGTTTAATATTTTTTTCATGTCTGCTAATAAAGCAGAAAGGGGATAGGAAAGAATGTACCTTTTCCCACAACATTTTATCTACTCTCCTTTAACACTAAATATTGAAGTTCATTTCTAATCACACAAATATTACATTACATATACTCCTAAGGGAGAATAAAGTTTCACACATAACGATAAAGTCCTCTTTGATCTCCTTGCCCCAACGTAAACTAATCTTATCCTTTCAGAGTCTTTATACATTTCTAAAAATATATTGTTTTATAAGTGTGAGCTTTTTTTTTTCATGTTTCTCACTGCCTCTTTAATCAGGTTTTTTTTCAAAATTAGCTGTCCCAAAAAGTATGAGCTTTTTTGTTTTTGTTTATTTGACATAAAAGGTACACTTTATCTTTCTTTCCTCAGCTTGGTTTTTCATGCACATATGTCTTTAAATCTATTCATGTTGTATCGATAGCCCTGCCCCCTTGTTTTAACATCTGCGGAGTATTTCTTGGTGACTCTCCTCATGTGTGACTCTCAGTGCACATATGTGGATATAAGAAGCAGCATTGTGAGGCTATAAGCAATGCCCTGTGTCGTCACTCTCCCCAGTAGCTGCCATTTCCACCATCATCGTGTCACAGTACTCATTTCTCTATTGGTCATCAATACTTGATATTTCCTGTCTCAATTTTTGGGTAATTTGGGTATTTTCTTTCAATTTGTTTTCTTCTGAAGTAGTAAGGTCAAATGTATTTTCATGTAATTATTAGGCTTTAACATATCTTTTTTTTGTGACTTGCCCATTTTTAACTGCTTTCTTTCTCTTTTTTCGCTAATTTGTATGAGTTCTTCGTATGTGCTAGATTCGTTCATTTAACTAGTATTTATTGATCTCTTATCTTTTGCCCAAGCACTGCTGTAGGTGGTAACAGCGATAAACCAGGTTTCTAATTACACAGAACTTAGGAGGAAGTTGGGCCAAAGAAAATCTAAATAAATCACTAAGATTATGTAGGTGGTAATAAGCGCTGGGAAAAAAAAGTAGGTAGGGTAATGGTAGAGAGAGTACCTGAGTGGGGAGGGAGCCCCAGGTCCCCTTGCAGACTTTGTCCTCTAAGTTGGGGTTAGCCCTGAGGTGGGTTGGTCAGGGAAAGCTTCTCAGAAGGTGAGGTCGGAACTGAGATCCGAATGATGAAAAGAGCCAGCCATGGAAGTGTCGGGGCAGAGAGAGAGCAGCACGTGCCTGGGCTCCCAGGTGGGGCTGGTGAACGAGGGGGACCAGGGGACCAGGAGATGAAATCAGATCAGCACAGGCGGACAAGGCAACGCAGGTGCTGTCAGAGACGTTACTCAGGAGCAGACGTGAGGTCTGCCAGGAGGAGGTTTCTTCAGCTCCTCTTCCTTTCCTGTGTGGTCCAGGTGACCAAAAAGAGCTTTGCTCTGGGGAATTTGTGCATCAAGACTTGATCACTGGGTTTTGTGGCTGTTTTAAGGCATAGGCCTTTTCTTTAATAAAGGAAAATTTTCTGTTTCAGATTACCTAGGAACAGTACGATTTGGGGTTATCACAAATAAACATCTTGCGAAACTGGTATCCTTAGTACACTCTGGAAGTGTGTATTTACATAGACATTTCAACACATCACTTGTAAGTATTTTGAAATCACGTTTATATTAGTGTAGCGGTTCTTAACCTTGTTTAGGTCACAGACTTCTTTGAGAATCGGATAAAAGCTATGGACACTCCCTAGGAAAGCACACGTGATTTTATATGCAGATTGAGGATTCCCATAATCCCACTTGAGAGCCGATGCCCCTGTTAAGAACCCATGCATTAGGGGGCTCTTGAGTTTAACATCTAGAAATTCTTTGTTTATATTCTTAGGTTTTGAGACAGCCTTGTTACTTTTCCTTCTTAGGCGAAATTCTGTTGGAGAACTGTAACTGTGGGCCCGGGTTCTCAGGTTCAGCTTCCACTGGGCGATGTTCTTGTTCATCGGTTCCATTTATGAAGAGTAGTGATGACATGCTTTTCTGCTTAGCTGATGTAATGGATTTTGAAGTTCTTGTCAAGTCACAGTGAGAAGCTGGTGGCTTTTCACCTAGAGAGCCTCGGTTTTTCCATTGTCGTCTTTGTTCCTGATTTCATTAGCTTTTGGTAGACCAGCCTCAGATCGGCTATTTCTGAGCTTTTGACCTGTATCCTGCTAGTCCTGTGCTTCTGCTCTGTTTAGTGCTACTTCCTTAGTCCCATCACTGAGAGTTTACTTCTCTTAAGTATTTTTTTTATCCCTAACTCTATTGACAGCGTCAGTGACTTATAGGTCTAGTGATGGCCAGCATTCCTGTACCCAGTGACCTCACCCTTTAAACGTATGCTCTTCTTGGCTTAGCATGCAAATCTCTTGCCTTGTACGTGCTGATAGGCCCTCTCCAGGGGGCACCTCCTTGATTGCCAGTCACGCTGGCTTCTGCATATTTCTGATAGTCCAGATGTTGTGCTTTACTTCTTGGAGTTTATATTCCAAAAATGAAATGTATTTTCATGTTTTCTAAGTGGAAATGTTTATTATGGTGTTTGAGTCTGATTTTTCAAACTCCCACCATCCCACTTTGAGAATCACTGCTGATTGTCTCTCCGCTGCCCCGCCCCCACTCTCGTTGTGCCTCTAAGCTTCTTTTGACTTCATCTGCTTTTGCTATCATTTTCCTTCATTCTTCATGCCATACAATCAACATATACCATATTTATAATAAAGAGTGCTGAGGAATAAATTTAAAATAGATGGAGAAAAGGTAGGGCTGTGAATGACACTGAAAAATGTATTGGGTTCACTGCATCAGTTCCACAGTTTTTAAGGTTGCTTGGTTGGTTCAGCAGCAGAACTCCTTTTTTTACCAAATGGAATATTATTTTTAAAATATTGTTAAAAAAATGAAAGCAGCGGACATCTTTGTTATAAGGCCATTTTAAATCTCTGTTTTAGAGGGGTATACAATATTTTATTTTGTGGAACCCTTTGAACTTTTTTTTGGGAGTTTTGTTTGAAGCACAGTGATTCATATTATTGGAATTTCAAAAATAATTTTATGTTGACACACTTTGGTTGTTATAGAAAAACGAAGCAAAAACTCCAGGTGTCTCTTCCCTTCATTCTGTACACATAAAACATGATTCATGGCCTTCTTTAAGTTCTAGGTCATTCATGGATCAAATATTTGTTGAGTTTCGGCTCTGTGTCAGGTGTTGTTCTAGTCACTGGGGCTACAGGTGAGCAAAACATAAAAATTTTGCCCTAATAGAAGGTTTCCTCCTGCCCTTACGAGCCAACTTTTGAGGGACCAAGGTAAAAATCTAAACGATTGGTGACTCCATATTTTCTGTTTTCTTAAACATTCTTTGGTTCTTTTATAAAGACCCAGTAACATTTAATAGCTCCCCTTGGACAGGATGGTAGAGGTCATTGTTGCCAGCAGCAAACAGGGACAATTATCTGTTGATTGATGAATCTGCCTAAAGGGAAAAAGCTGAATCACATGATATGAAAGTCACCTCTTGCAACCGCTTTTGCTTTTTCCAGCCACTTGCGAGGAGATGCTCTGTCTGGAGAAGTAGAGCCAGGTTTTAGCATCACAAGCAGGGGCAGGTTGTGTCTTCCTCTAAGCCTCACCTCCATCACCTGTGAAGCGATGGGGTTGGTCGGGCCTCTTGAGGACAGTGCTTATGTGCTTTGATGTGCCCTGCATTTTATCCTTCGTGTGTTTGTCCTTTACAGGTCTTTCCCAGGGAGGTCATTAACTACACAGCTGAGAACATCTATAAGTGGGCCTTAGAAAACCGAGAGATGCTCCTTCAATGGCTGCGGCCACACGGTGGCAAGAGTCTCCTGCTGAATAATGAACTGAAGAAAGGACCAGCCCTTTTTTTATTTATACCTTTTAATCCCTTAGCCGAAAGTCATCCTTTAATAGATGAGGTAAGAGTCCTAATGTTAAGAAGTGTCTCATAAGGAGTAGAGAAACCTTATTCACTTGGACTGTCATTCCACGCTCAGAATAATTTCCACTAGTAGCTGAGTGGCTGCCAGGAGTGGCAGCTGCGTCCTTATGGCATTCATTCCTCCTTTCTCCTATAAATGGGCAGGAACGCACATGCCTAGGATAAGGTCCCCCACTGCCTTTCTGGCTGCATTTACTAACAGCTGTTCATGTCTTTCCAGAGAAGGGCCATATGTCTGTCTTCCTGCGATGACTTATGTCAGGGAATGGGACAGAGAGAATGGATTGCAACACAGGCAGGGTTTAGTATGGCTTAGGAGATGCCATTGTCCTGGGGGTTTGGCCAGACTGCTGGCCCTGGCTGTCCTCAGCACAACAGCCTGCAGCAGTAGTGCTGACACTAGAGTCCCCTATCTTTCTAAACCTGTCCTGTCATGCACATAGCCAGAATGAGCCCCTCCTTCTCCCTTCTCTGCTGCGTCTGGTACACTCACTCACTCACTCTGGCTTTGAGTTTATTTTATATGTGGATCATTTGGAGCCACTTACAGAGAGCAATAACAATCAGCAGAGAGCGCCTGGGATTGCTAAATTGGATTTACTGGGGGTTTTATTTTTTCCTTCCCTCAAGGATCCCTTAATTGGCCAAAACCAATTTCAGACTACCAGTGTACCACCAGCCAGGCTCACCAGACACTGCTCCTCCCGGGACTCTCCCTGCGAGCCTGATGGTCCGCCTGGAGGGAATGGGGAGACGGGGTTCTTGCCCAGTCAGACCCCTCACTTTGTTAACCGTATCCTTCCTTGCAGGGGGCATGTTGAATGCTTGCTGTAGCCTTGGCTTAGAGGAAGAAAGAAGAAATGAAGTAGTTTTATTTCTTCTTTGATGAGGGAGGACTTGAAGTAATAAGACTTAATTTCCTTAGAAAATCTTTACTACACAGATATTTTGTGAACTAATACTATATTCCAAATTTCTAGGGTTTTACTGCATTTAATATTAAGAGCCACAGAGCTCTTTGTAGGAATGGTGGGGTTTTAAAGTTTCCTTGTGGAGAATTTGATCTTGTCTCGTTTGGGTGTGTCAGGCTCCTGGATGCCGTGGGGTTTTGTGACTGGAGCCCAGTTCTTCTGTTCAGGGGTCACAGTTGGATTTAGGAACCTGGTGGGAGGACACTTGCTTTCCAGCCATTTGCTGTCAGCTGACCATCTTCTCCCCTGACTTCTCCATCTACGGCCAGGCCTTCTGTTTCTCATGGTTTTGCCTGTCGCTCCTTTCCTCGGGACTCATAGTGTCCTTGAAAGGTGCATGGATTACCCTTTAACTTCGGTGCTTGGTTGGAGTTGTGAAACCAGGTGGCGTTCTTGCAGTGTTGGAGATTACTTAGCCGGGTAAAGTGTTCTGTGCAGTACAGTTCCCTCTTTATTTCGGGTTAGTTCAAATTTTGCCTGAGTGCTGTGCCAGGGAGCCTCGGGGGAGAAAGATGGAGAAGATGCAGCCTTGGTGTCATGGTGTTGGAGGCTCTTCCAATAGGGGAGTAAGAGCCTACTTAGAATTCAAGGCAGAGGAAGGTCAGCCGCAGGCCTAGGTCTGGAGGAGCTAGAGGAGAGCAGGCTCTGTCCCAGAAAGCTGGGGGCTGGGCAGGGGAAGGGTTAGGAGGGGCTGAGGGAGAGTGAGTGAGTGAGACACACCTTCTGGAGTGGCCAGGATCTTGATGGACAGAGAAACTTAAGGGAAGGCACAGCCTGAGTGAAGGCACAGGAGTGGGGAAGTGGCAGCACTTTTAGGTATTAGGAAATAGTACAGGTTGAGTGGTCCCCGTAAAGGACTGAGTGGAGAAGACCCGGAAATAAAACGTTGGAAGAGAGCCCCTTGGGTGCTTCTTAGAGGACTTCAGCATTAATTGCAGCCATCACAGGCTCACTGACAGCGGAGATGTCAGCAGAGCTGTGTTTCCTGGCACCAGTGTTCCAGAAAAGTGGGAAGTAGTAATCCTGAACTTGAATGGTGG